>JAPYZF010000151.1:0-223401 GCA_030523045.1 Meteorus cinctellus
GATATATTTAAATTATTAACGCGTGAACATGTAAAAAAAAAAAAAAAAAAAAGGAAACAAACAGACAAACAAAAATAATAAATAATAATGAAATGTAAAACCAAGTATCACAACACAAATGTTTTATGATCACAATCACCAAATGAAAATGAACATAATAAAATCGTTTGGTGTTTTTTTTATGTTTTCGAATTGAGTTTATTCATTATTGTATTTTTATGCAACCAACGAATGGAAAATTTCACAAGCAAGCATGGATAGATAGAAAGCGATAGAAAAAACGGAAAAAAGAAGAAAAAAAAACAGATAAAGGCGACTGGAATAGAAAATACGATAAATAATTATGATAAGTAACTGTACAATGAAAAGATGAAACATTTAAACTAAATTCATAATTCCAACCATCGATGCAATTCGTTTTTTAAGGATAATAGAAAATTCACTATAATATAAATAATTTTTCGTTTGTAAAAAACACTCAATGACGATCATATGCCGAATTTTCACCCCATGATAGTTGTGATTGAATAAAAATGAAGATTCGTCATACGTATCATATTTTCAATATTCACCTCTAATTATGCATGTTAGATCACATTAATATGTTAATTCATTAGTATCAAAATTCGAATTTCGAGGTCAAAAATGTGGACCAAATAATCATATGCAGTTAGAGTACAATAAACATAGGAAAATGATCTAACGCGTGTGGGTATCCCCAAGTGTGAGCAGAAATTTCTCCCCATTTCTCCCAATGTTGAGCCAATGATGTTTTGCATATGGTTGATAACTATTCATCTTTCTTCTTGAGAATTAAACATTATTCACAAAATATCATCCTTTATTCTTCTCTCACTGCATTTGAATGAAGTGATTATTCATGAGCGTTTCGAAATGCACAATATTCCTTAATATATATGTGCAGTCTAGATGGAGTGTATGTATTGACGGTACTGCTATGAGTGGATAACTTGAATATATGTGCATAGGTTACATGGTTGGAACTGGTATGTGGGAGTAATTTCATATAAATATCAAATTTTCTAAGGTGAATAGAAATTCCAGCAATCCGAGAAGAGACAGCGATGCAAAAGGAACTTTGTTCGGACGTTAGTGTTGCCTGGACCGTGCTCAAACTATAGATAGAAGCAGTAGCGGTTAACCTATCCGTTGGGAGTGTGAATATAGTGTGATAAAGGGGGTGGTCTAGGGTATACACGATGTTATGGACATGACCACCTTCCATAGACGGAAGAGGAATGGTATGATATTGAGTGGTTTGACGACTGCCATTCTATACTGCTCTCAAACAATTCTCCAGACCTACCATACCATTTCTCTTATCCTCTCGGCTATTCACCGTTCGATAGAACGTATTCTTAACCACTGAGATGGAATAGCTCCATGGCATGCACACTCAATCGAGCTTGATAGTTTGAGTTTGTAATGCTGTTTCAGCTTAATATCAAAACTGAAATATTGATCAGTACGTATTAAAAAATTACCTGGCATGTTCGTGAAGGTAGTAAATTCATATTACACACTTCTTTTCGTACATTCCGATTGTTCTTCACTCTAATTTTTTGATACTCTAACCGCATCCATTATGATGTCAAGTATTTTTGTTCTTCAATCTATCGCACTTTGTTATTTTGTTCCTTAAAAACATTTTCGTGATGTATACATACAGATTGGAATCAATTCAAATGTGCAAATTTTCATGTTTGGAAAATTATATCTGGTTGAAATTAACGAGTCATCATTCGCATGCACTTGGAAGTATGTAAAAATTGTCTACAAAGCTTCAGACAGATAAGACATTCAATTTTGATGACACACACACACGGGTTCGAAGTGAGACAGATCGATATCAAAAATTATCGACACATTCCATCCACGCTTGTATACGACTCGTTATGTAGGATGAAAAACATCGATAAAGATAAGATGAAGAATTAGAGTAATTGCGAAATGCAGTCAAAATGAATGATTAGCGTACAATGGAAGAATGTAGCATGACGCGCTGTTTCTCTACTTTTGTCCTGCGCATGAGGTACCTCTAATTAAATTACTGTCTCGCTCACAGAAGGAAAAACACATTCAAGCGTCTCCTCTTCCCCAGCACTTCCAGCTATTCTGATTGAGGAGTGGGACGGGTTTTCCCCAAACAGCTCCAATTTCTCATTACATTTCCGGAATCCAAAGATGCATATAGCTCAATGATACTTTAGAATATATGCCCAAACGCGATAGAACACAATCTCACTGAGTGTCATTCGATACATTATTATCTCCGTATGATTCTGTGCATGATCTACAACTATTCAAAAGAATAATACGTATATCGTTCACTCTATGAGTATACAGAAAAAAAAATTGAGTTCAGGTCAAGAATACCCAAGATATTGTGACCATTGAATTCGACTAAAATTTAATTTTACACCAACACAATATGCAATCGTTTTTCCACTTGTGAAAATTTTCCCCATCTCATTCGTTACTTCTCATTCTAAGGATCTGTTTTCACGAAAACTACGCAATGATATAAATATCTTTGGTGGCCATTCGGTGCTGAATACGAGTGACATTGAAGTTGCCATGGAATTCAGACTACTGTACGGAATACAATGGAAGTGAAGACAAAAATAAACGATGCTCAGTTGACAAGGATGACAGGATGAAGAAACGGAAAAGTGCAAACGAAAATACGACGAAAGGTAGAAAAATCTGGCGGGTGACCTCTGCTTTATATTCGGAGGCAGTAGAGCTGATGCAAGCTATCTCTCTACGTTTCTTTACTCTCTTTTCTACAACTGGCCGCAGTTTTTATTTCCATCGTTGCTGCTACTTCACCAACGTGATTTCCCAATGGCTTATCATCATCTCTTCTTTCTCTCAAACTTCCTAACGCCTCTTTTGTCTTCTCTTTCTGGAATTTCAGCTGAAATCCAATCTTAAACATACATGTGAAACTAAATTAATTATATAATAAGTGTATGAATGTGTTCTTCAATTCTTGAAACATAAGTTGTGACTTGATAATAGAAGTTAAGGACCGCATTTCACATTCATATGAAAAAAAAAAGGGAGTTGATTCAACATAATTTATTCCTGAAAACTCAATCTCACACTCGAATTCTTTTGACAATCAAAATATTCGGATGCAATAAGATCACAGTATTTGGCAATGTCTCTGATAGTTTTCCACGTGCACTAAGAAATTTGATACGTGAAACACCCAACAGAAACTGAGTCATTGCTTGGAAAGGATTTCCAGTACGTATATAAACAAAGATTCTCAATATTATGTGAAACAAGTTGTCGAGTTTCAGCTGCAAATTTGATTCAGACAGAAGAAACTGCATTTCAGATGCCAAATGATAAACTTCAGTATACCAATAATATTTCCTTGCTAACTGTTCCAATGTGTGTTACAGTGATCTCCCACAGAATGTTATTCACAAGTGAAATAATCAAACACAAGTACATAAAGAAAATTAATTTTTTTACCTGCCTAGGTAATGTCGACTTTTAATTCGATGAGTGCAGATGCAACCAAGTGTCAAGTCAAGTTTGTACGAAAATGTGTATATTCAGCGGAAAAGCAAAGGGGCAGGATGGAAAAATGTGTGCACTGATGCGTTCCCAAGTTTCAGTACAATCAAGAGATACAATTGAGTTCCAAACAGTTTGTGAATTTAATGTCTCACTGCTTACTCATCTGCCTCCCTCATTGTCATTTCTTCCAGCTTAACCCGCTGCACTTCAACATTTTCTTCTTATTTCTAGACATATATTTCTACCGAGAAATTTGTTAGAGTACTCTCTTTGTCAACCTATACCTAACTTCTCTTCAGCTGTCTGAGGCGAACCCCGCTCAAGGATAATTATTTCATTACTTGCAGTAATTGCTATTGCGGTTCACTAGATGTCTCACCGTCGCGCTGTCTTTTACTATACATACAGTCACACGTTTCACATGCTTGTATAAACGCAAAGACTGAGAGTAGTTAAAACTAATAAACGAAGACGCAACTTACGCTAATAAATATTCAATGAGACGCATCGCGCCGTTTATAATACATGACATACTGCGATATAGTTTGCGTGTGTATTATCAATGAAAAGCCAAAATTCTGTGGCTTATCGCATTCACTCTTAATCCTCTACATATTGTAGGGGAATTCCGAATACGGAATCTTAAAATATATGAGGACAAACGTCATTTGTATGACGAATGTTAATTTTCTTTTCATCCATGTCAATATTGACTTGAAAAGATAATATATGAATCACCTCGATGAAAATATGATGATTTTGATTATGACATTTGATATTCTTCAAAAAATACTAGACAAACTTTTCGTGACACTACAGTAGTTAATTGATTTGTAATTCTCATTCCAGACAGATTATGATTCATTCCCTTGGAGCAGCAAAAGGTGACTCACATTGTAGAGAAATTTAACAGTGGGGCTGTTAGAAGGATAAACGACTCACATTATTTGGTTTCCCTTGCAAATTTCGAATATGCCGAGAGGACGTGGATTAGATAGAGATCCCACACATCTGGTTGAGTTTATATTCTACATGGAATCTATTCAGCTCTAAAATTTTAATCTCAAGTGTATATTCATCAATTCACATATAGTTTTTCCCATCAATTCATACATATGCTCTTTATCCAATGAAAAGAAACAGGCTCTTTATTGACTGATGAAAATTGTAATCGTTGATAGATATATTTGGGTGCGGCGAATACTCCATTGACATTATTATCTGTTGATGGAGGCTTGTGTGAGTAGTAATATCTTCTTCTTCTTTATGAAGAGGAATTGATAAGGGTCTGAACAGTGATACAAAAAACGTCACGCAAACAATTTGTATTTTTTTGTTATGCAATTATGGGTAAATGGCACCATCATACTTTTGCACTCCTAACGTATATGCAGTGAGAGGGTACAGAGCTACAGCGATGCAACAAACAACAGCGTACTGATGGACGAAAGCTCCGAATAAACACGTGAGCTTTTTCTCTACCTCCTATTCGTCTGCGCCTGGTCACGTTTATCCTGAAAACCGCGACCCATTAACCGGCACCACAGACAAGCCGGGAACCGTTGATGAATATTGAAACACACGAGCGTCCACAAGAAACTAACTTCACTTCTGTAAAAAGTACCAAAAGACCATAACATCTCTATGTATACAATTACATAGGCTTCATTCAAATAGATTCAAATATTCAATGTTTGTAGAGTTACGGCGTATGATGAATGATAGAATGAGTGAATCCTCGTCAGTACTGTTGAACAGCATTGAAACAAGCTGATATTGTTCATTATAATTTTCCATTAATTCGCATGAAGGTTATGAATTTCCATTTGTTCATATGCGCCGCCGACTTCAATATGCATTTACATATGAAACAAAGGTTCGCTCGCATCAATGAGAGTTTGGAAAATAAAATGTTTTCCAGTGCGTTTGAACGAAGAGAATATTCAAATACAATGAATGCATCTGTTTCATTATGTTCAAATGTTTTATGTCTTCGCTCGATCTATTGTCAAATCAGTACCTCCCAAAATAGCTCTTCAATATAAGAGTCTTTTGCACATAACAGACGTGACAGATGCAATAGCTACGATACATAATTCTACACATCCCCGGAGCATGACCGTAATTTTATCATCTATAATACTGGAAGCAAAAATTAATTCATTCTTAATACCGATCAGCCATCGGAAAATGAATTTTTATATGTGTTAATCCATATTCCCCTTCATTTTTTGTACTCCTCGTTGGTATCAACAGAAAATTATTTCGATTGATTCCGCGAGTTTCAATCTTTGTTGCAAAAAATATCAAAAGCTCCAATTTTTAGATATAGATTTTACATGTTTTATTGTCTCCCAGTGAGTAGAGAGCTCATCATTTCTATCAAATCAGGGCGAGGCATTAATCATCCAGAATAAAAAGAAACAAACTCGAAACTCCAATACAGTGCTTTGTCCTTCATTTTATGAAAAATCTCACCTCTTTGGCTCCCATTTTATTCTGAAGCCATAAACTGGTTGAAGGCAGCGTCCCTAGGTATTTTACTGTCAACATATATCAGTGATTTCAACTATACATTGATATAACATACCAGATGTACTTTGATCTGATGTGGTTCAGAGGTTTTAATATTGACATTCACTGTGGGTTGAGTAATCAATGCTGGTTAAATGTGTTAGCGCGAACACATTACCTCTTGTATAGGTTCTATAATCGTGTGCCATCATCAAATGATCGGCTAATTAAACAAAACGTTTCACAATGTTCATACCCACAAGGTGGCTACTGGAATCGAAATACTAATATGCAAACACTTAAATTCTCGATCATCTAATGAAAGTGCGTTACTGTATGACCAATCGTCCTCTTCAAGCATGTTCATTCAACTCCTGTATTTCTTCTCTGTTTCATGCCACTATCGCTCAAATAATCCTCAGCCTGGTATTAATCACTATCGACAGAAAATATCCAAATGAAAGCTTTCGAGTGAAATGTATTCTAGATATTCAGACATAATTCCGACAATTAACGAATAACAGACGTGCAAACATAAATTAAGAGGGTCTGCATGCACTCTGGTCCTTGACGCGTATTAGTATAAACGTTATCAACGTCATGGGATCACTTTGAATGAGTTGACGACTCTATGCGAATAACCTGATTAAATCTTGCTGATGATTCCTTCTCTGAATGGGAGCTCCGTCTTTGAAATAAATGCAATTGCGGTGGATGTGCAAACCTAGTACCTCATGTTGAGCGCTACAGTACCGCCAAAGCATCAGGGTTTCGACTCTCCAGGTTCTCACCCTTCATTTTTTCCATTGGATCTTCGTCAATACAAACGTATAAATGTACAGATTGCTCCTCTTGGGCATACGGCGTGACAGTCTCACGTACCGTTACATAATCTGCATATTCACGATGAAATTCCATAGTAATCAATTCGCAAAAATTAAATCCTATACCATTTCAAACCTTGGGAGAAAGCTGGCCAGCAATACGAGTAAATTTATGATAAATCATAAGAGCAATGCAGTATGTATAATCACATGCAGATGGGGCCGAACATACTGTGCCGCTGAGGGTCAATAGAAAATAAGATGGGGGCATTCAATAATATTGAAAAATGTTGAGGTGGTTTTTTTTTGCAAAGACTATCGTCAATATCACATTGTAGTGGTAATATTCAATGATTTGGACGAATTCTACAGCGTCGTACTCTTGAGGGATTACATACAGTCAGCAGGTCCGACAAAATTTATGTTTTTAATTGCTATCACTTTAAATCAAAGCAAATGTCATATTCAAACAGTACATGAAAACTCTCAAATTTACAGTATTCACGTTGATATTTACTAATTACTCTTATCAGGTGGTGATCGTATTAAATGTTGTTTGGATCAAGATACAATAGAATTGACATGAACATCATTCGCAGAAGTTCACAGCCGATAACACCACAGTAACTCTCTTGTAGTCCAATTGCTACATTGCAAATTGGCTGAATTCCATTTTGTCAATTCAGTTACAGCCAGGATAGTGATGCGAGATTCTCTAAGCATGTTCTTGAAAATTAACAGATTTATGAATGAAGAAACTGTTGAAATTAGGAAATATTAACTAAGATATCTATTGGTATTCATGTACATATTTTACAAACATTATGAAATACAATTTATACATAAACAACTGCAGTAGTGAAACTTATTGAGTCGGTATAGTTTTAATATTGTAATGAACTACGAGATGATAAAGGTCATGCTGTGGTATCCGTGAAGAAAGTTTTCCAATATGTATTAATTATAACTATTTGTTTTTCATATACAATACGAATGATTAAGTAAACATTTGCACAAATAGCGCTGAAAGCGAAGCAATTATTTGGACAAAACATTTCAACAAGTTTGTGCGCGCATGTGACATAAGCAAACAGATATGACACTATAATTTCGTGACCACAATGAGCGCGAGGACAATATTTCGTACAATCGACAGTGGCACCTGTTATCCCAATGTACACAAAGAGCGCTTGGACTATCACAGGCTCTGACCAGCAGTTGGCTCGCTTATTACATATGTATATGTTCATTCATCAGCTCCTGCTGTCGTGCAACGTTCTCACGCATGCGCACCCCTAGCTATTCGATTCACCATGTGCATCTCCAACACGGGATTTACATATGTATGTCACTAGTATGCCAACACAAATCCCAGGTTCACAGACATTGCATATATTGCACACATATTCGCTGCACATACATAGACACACATTATACCCTGGCGTCCAAAGTTGCTGGTATATATCCAATTTCTGTGCACACCAAACCAAATTCAACCCCACGGGTACACATCCGACGGATTTGTCGTCGTACAACATCCTTGTAGGATACGCGCAAATTCACGGCTTGTAACAAAGCAAACTGTACTCGAGGGCTCACCTAAACTCGGCTCTGTTGCATACATGATTTTTTCTTTCGGTCTGAGACTGCGCGACGAGCTCAACATGAAAAAGCCAGAGACATCTCAAGAACTTCTCCCATGACGTTTACCTATACTCGCATTATTTATGCATTTCACATCAATCCATATTTATTTATTCATTTTTCATTTTCTTTGATGCTCCACAATGTAGACAAAATTTCATTAAAATTCAACACGTCGCAAGATTATATCTACTAAACAATTATTCCTTTTTCATGGCTCATTCTCATCCTCAGCTGCGAAACATGACTCGCATCATTACACCTCTCGTTTTAATGGATATTATTTCTTCAACTCGATCATGTAATGTCATCGAATAATGTCATATCTTTGAATATTTGTATTATTATCAAACGTTTAAGATGTCAATGAGTGTGGATTCTGAGTCTAAACACAACTATTAAAATACAAATGGTCTTTCCATATTTTTAGTTTCAAATACTTGTAAATACCGATTTGAATCTAGCAACCCTAAAAATTATGATACTGAGGGTAATTATAATACTGGATCGATGGGCACATATTTAATCAGAAGTATTGTTTCTTGGTGGATATAATAGAGAGTTCAAATGATAATACGTTGTTAGATCAGCAATGCTATGACCAATATTGACACCTACACAACCTGTACAGACCTAAACCGCCTGCAGCATAATTGAACCATATACACCCAATGTTTCTCATTGAGATGATACAGACCCGTTTGTAATATGAGGTGTAGTACCATTCCTCCATCAACTCAAAATTCTCCAGTACACTTTGAACACAAGAGTGTTACAAAAGTGTCTCCTATCTAGAGTATCACAGACCTTTTTTCACACACTCCCACTTGAATAATATTTTCCATATAACACGTACGTTACACATTTAGAAATGAACGAAGAGTATGTGTAATACTTCAGATAAGGAACTACAAAATGAGTAACAATCTTGGTTCTTGTTCAGCAATAAAATCTTGCTATCAACGTGGGGTTTCCTTAAGACAATTTCGGAAATTTCTCAAATCAATATCTCGTGCCGTATTGGATAGCGTATCAGCCTCGCTCTGGGGGTCGCAGTTTCGTGTTTCATTTCTACCGGATCAATTTGCAAACTCATTATCCATGGCCATGAAGGTATAGACCATTTAACTGTTGGTTAACCTCAGTCTATTAAGGAAGATAAATGAAGTATATAATAATCAAAAATAATAATTCATTCATTTTATGAATTGTTTATACTTGTTGTATAATTCTAGATGATCACGAAAATGGAGATAATTCATCGCTGAATAATGCCAAATAAATGAATAATTGTTTATTCATTCTTTCCTTTTTTTATACATTAGTGAGCTTTCCAATATTTTGTAGCTAAATTATTATAATTAATGTCGTAGAATTTACAGTTGAATAATTTCGTGCATATCAAAGAAGCTTGCAATATTCTACATGATGAAAAGTTTCCTAAGCATCGGATAAGATCATAATCCAACTGTTCTAAACAACATGTTCAGCATCGAGAATTTATAAATGATCCCACCATTTTCTCCACGATTTGATTGATAAAAATTTCATTCAATTTCATCAAATATCACTGGGTCTTGTGTCGAACATACCCGAAATTAGAGCCACAGATTACTTTGCAAAGTTCGGAATTTCCTTTTTCAGTTCACTATCACCGTGAATCGATCTGTCGCATCATACCATTACCTCTGACATGGTCATAGCATAAAACTGGGAAAATTTGAACATCAGAAGTTTTCAGAACATGATCATGAATTATAACACTTAAGCTCGCGATGTTTCATGAAAATATGGTAATACATGCCAAAACATGACAGAATGTACAATTTTCGTATAAAATCATAGATTATAATGCCGTCCTTCTTCGAATTGCTCGAAACTGTTTGTCATGTCGACAACAGCAATGTTGTAATCAAAAATATTATAAGCGTGCGAAGCGAACGACAAAATGGATAGAGCAGAAAAAATTGTGAAAGAACGAAAAAAAGGACAAGGGGCAGAAAATACAGTACGAATTGAATAAATGGTAGAATGAACGAAAGAGAGCTTACACGTACTTGTATTCCCGCATATGATGCGGTTTTTTTTCCTAACCAACTCACTCTCTCTCTTTCCCTCTCTTATTCCTCCTTTCGTATGTAATCGTTTTTTGACTTCTCTCTTTTCTTCTTCTTTCTCGTTCTTTCTTTCATTCTCGTCCCAATTCAGGCGTGTGCACAACCGTGCTATTAAAGCCCCAGGCGATTTGTAGCCGGCTGGAGTTATGGCCAATAAACTATGCACGCGATTTTGCCGTTGGGTCCGAGCGGCAATAAATGAATATTTAATCAATCTTCTCGCGTGGATGGCTCTAATTTGAAGGTATCGCGGTGGTTAAAGCGGCGGGCAAATCTCGACTTTCACCAAACCGCTGCGGGCAATATGAGAGAGAAAAAATATGATGATGTATATGTGTATAGGTTTAAATATATAAATATATCTATACACACGTGAAGGATATATGTAAAACACGAGTGATGAGAAGAGAGAACATCAGGGGTGGTGAGCGGTCAAATAATCCAATATTCCATTCTTCCTTCCATTTTTCCCTTCTATTATTACGATAAAAAAAAAGAACTTGGGAAAATTGATGGACAGAAAAATGAACGGAAGCACTATCGAATTAATCAATGGTAATTCATTAATTCAAGCTCTATGTATGAACTCACGGAGTGAACAATGCTATATTTATGCGGACAAATACCGGATTTCATATCTAAATCGTCGATATTATTCATCTTTGCTTCTCATGAATAGGTGATTGAATAATCTGATAAAATTTATAGTTGAATCATTACATTCATCGAAGGTGGAAAATTTCCAATGAGAACAGTTTATTTTTGAATTAAAAACGATGATTTACACATGATAGAATTATTTATATGTATATATATATCCATCGATCATTTATGTGAAATTTGATGATGATATAAAGCTTTTTGTGGACATAAAAAATATCATATGCGAGTTTATATGATGATTGATATGTTTTGAATAGTCATGTGTATTCCAATCAAAACAGAAATGGTATTGGGTCATAACATATCGAATCGGTACATTTTATTCAATTGCTATACTCAAGCTGCGATAGAGTTCACGAGAATAACCATACTCATGAAGTAAAACTTTGTAATGATAACAAATAAGGAATACCCAATTCTTCATGCATGAGGTCAATTTGTATATCCAATTATATCAAAAGTGTGAATTTCGTTTCCGAGAGTCTCTATTGGTATTTAATCGATTGAATATTCTTGACCCTTCAAAGAAGACTCATCGAAAAATGTGTGAATTTCAATAGTTGTGATAAGGTCTCACATGGCATCTACAGACTTTTGGATTGTACAATTCAAATTTAGAATGAAAATTTTGAGATTAGAAATTCCGGACACAATTTAGTGGCCACATCCTCAAAACATTTGCCTGATGGACATTCATCGTGAAGTTTTAACAGAATGGCCATCAATGCTAAGACACGCAAAATAGCATTGTCCGCAAAATAATGGCGACATTTTTTCACGATTTAACTTTCACGCATCCTGTTTGTCATAACGACTAACTCATACGCAATTTTCTTCTAAACCCACTCTTCTGAAGTCTTTTTTTTCTCCGAACTCTGCACTCTATTTAAAAGTGCCCATATCGCGTACCAGTTTTCATAACTTGAAACGCAATTCCACTCTAAATTACTCATTGAAAAATCCAATTTTTTTTCTTCCAATACTTCAGAATTTTCATTTATTCAATAATAACCATAGCAGATTCTTTGGTAAACAAATAGGAATTTGCAAGTTTCCTTTAGATGCATTTATTTTTCATCTGCAAATTGTTAATTAAATTGTTTCGCATTAATTAAACTTCCGTCAATGTATTCAAATGATAAATTTCAAAGCAGCTATGGAGTTATTATTGATGATACTATTAATTGGAAAGTGTTCGAACCATTCGAACAATATTTGAGAAAGTTTTATGCGTATATACAACAGTCGATTTACCAAGCAACATTGATAAAAAAAAATAAATATTTTGTCAAATTGTAATTACGCAAAATAACGTTAATTACTACGTAAAGTGCGAAGGAGCGAAGTGAATGGGGAATGGTTTCGTTGGTGAATTGAAGAAAAGCAGACAGAGTAAAATAAATGCCTCGAGTGTATGAAAAGAAAATGGCTCAAGGAAAACCTTGCGCTGCAGTCTTCGTCTCTGCAAAACGCATCTCGAAGGGACGAGAAATGGTTTAACAAATTCCATCTTATGCATAGCATAGAGCTTGATTAACACACCGCAGCATTATAATATCTACAGATATATATTCAAAAGACTGCGACGAGTTATTCGTAGTGGTTGAATAGATGCGCTTGATTAACGGTCACTCCTCACAGGTCACGACCCATACATTTTTTCTTCTTTCATTTTACTTCAAGTCATGGTCATTGGATCATGGCCCATTCAAGAAATGAAAATTATTCGGAGGCAAAAAACTTTCCAAAAAAAATGATGGGAAGGTCATCAATATGTTTTAGACGATTGTAGTTTAAATAGAAAATGTACGCTAACTTTTAATTACTCCTCTTTCTGAAATACTCAGTTTATGATATAACATTTCACAGGCGCAGCATCAAATGAAACGGCTTTTCCGACTTATAATTATTGCAAATTACTAGAAAAAGGATAGTGTGCCAGAACCACCTTTGAAAATGATGATGAAAGTAATCAAAATCTTGGTTACAAGCTCGACTCGCGTGAGTTCAAGCCGAAAGACCAGGTCGTCGGGCTTCATTAGTACCGAACTTCAGACGTTAATTAACTGGGCGCACGAAAGCTGACCCAAGAGAGTGGAAAATCGCTCTCGCGCGCGTCGTACACGGGTATGGTTGTGTCGCGCCGGGCCACAGTACGCGTTCTCAACGATTCAACTGAGACCGTACCGGTAATAAAAGCAAACAAATGAGTCAGCCATGACCTAAATTATGGAGGAATGAAAAAGCAGAGATTTGTTCCATTCACCTCAACTTATTTATTCAGAACACTGAAAATGAATGCTCATTAAAATACGTATTTCTGTTTGTAATCAATTATTATCAATCAAAATTTTATATCAACACCTATCAATGTGACCCAACGATGGTTTTGATGATGTTAATATCGGTTTAGAAGCTCGATTTTCGACCGAAACTAATTGTAATTTCTAGCAGATGTAATTTCTCACTTGCTAAAGAGGATGGATAACAATTTGTTTATTTCGATCACTAGACACGCAAAGAATGAGAGAATGTTACTCGACTATTGGAGTCTGGAGTTTTAACAGTAGATGTTGTTGTTGATCCAGCCAATAATATTCGCAATGCAATGGATTCAAGTCATGTGATCTGGGCTTCATCAATATCATAATTCTCCTATAATATTAGGCGATGATGGTTCCTTTGTCGAATGAAATACCATTGGGCAATAGTAATTCATTTAATTATCACACCGACACAAGTTCTGCCAATTTTTTAGCTGTAATGGTCGGTTCACTCTGTGGCTTGTAATCAGCAGTGACGGAGAATAGAGAAGAGTTCAGTTTCCACCCTGCCAGCAAATAGCGTACACAGATCAAACAAGTCCACAATGACACGATTTTCTTCGGCATTATTTCGTATACTTCGTTCAATATTCACTGATACAAGTCTTCAAATAAGTGCAATAACTGCCGTTATAATGTGTTGATCCTTTTTTTTAATTAATGAATTTGGGAATCACAAACTACATGAATCCCGTTTTCATCTTGGCTATGTTGATCTCAAAGTAATAGTCATCATTCTATGAAGGATTTCAATTCTTCGAATTTATGCGGCAAATCTTCTATGATTTTTTCATCCAGTCTGGTTTTAGAGCATTTCTATTTCTTTCACTGGCATCAAACGCACTGGTCTCAGACATATGAGAATTCAACTATTAAGTAAATGTCTATCCCATCAGTCTCGTGTTCTTTCGAGAATAATATAATGCAACAATGAAGTCAACTGGCTCACCTAACGTAATGAGTTTGGTTGTAAAGTTATTGAATTTGAACTGATTATATGCAATACAGAATTGTTTATATTTATCATCCAACAAGAGATAGTAATATATTTTATGGATAATATAATGGGACTAGATACGTCGTACACGCTTTGCCGACATCATAAATGTAATTTATGCAAACGACAAATATGTTAATCCAACTCGATGCAGCAACTTTAGATCAAAGCAAAATTGGATAACAAATCTCACAGTGAATTCGTATTTCGGAGAACCCTCAAAAAAATATCACATAAAATAACTCGAAAATACATGACATTGTCAAAAACGTTGAGATTCATCGATGCAGTTGATTCGAATTAATTAATAATCATTAACTCATGTGTGCATTTATCATATGAAATTATGAATGACATACCCAATAATTTTTTTTTTTCTTCATGAAGTAGTAATTTCACATCATACTATAGGGTGGAACTGTTAATTGAATTAGGATACTCATAAGGAGGGCTGATGCATGTGCGTTGAAAATCGGTTCCTAACACACCTCATTATATTATAGACGCACCTTTTTCTAGACAGAATATAACTTTTAGTAATTCCAAAAATCAAATAGGGCATTTGTAATGGAAATTACTAAATCCACTATATTTCACACAACTGTCTAATAATGTGGGCGAGGACAAACAGTAATTTCATACAACATTCCTACATCGAACGCAAGTTTCAAGTGAAGCACTTTTTTTAGTAAATTAAAATTCTGCTCATGTAAGACTTATGTAGAATGTCATTGCTTCTGGAAGGTCTATAATTATTTTCACACAAGTGTTCAATGTACTGTTACGACATTATGCCTATGAATTCAAGTCCATAGTCCCCACCGTACGCATTGCAAACCGTATATTAAACTCAATGAATTTTATATCGAGATGAGAAGAATAGTTAAAAGAAATTGATGCCAAATTTACTCAAGTATACCACAATTTTCCGTTTAATCATTATTATATTAAATGGAATAATTAGAGTTTGAAGAAGATATGAAAATTCTCTAATCACCTACTAACATTATAATAGTGAGATCAAACATGGTAAGCATGAGGAAAAAAGGAGGCACTCAATGCATCGCTCGTCTGTGGTTTGGGGTCGCCTTGAGGTGGATTTTATCGACCTGAATACTGATGCAGCAAATGGAGGTAGAAGAGGGGCATAGTGTGGAGCTTACGCGATTGAAAGCTCGCCGTGAAACGACTCGGGAAGTCTTGATATTATGCATTATGTATGGGCCTATATATGCAGCGGCAGCTGTAGTTTGGCACGCGATCGCGGCGTCTCCACGGCACAGCACGAACGTGAACTCGAGATCGCTCGATGGCCAAACTTGTTAACCCACCACCGCATAGCATTGGTGGTGGTGAAAATTAATACAGTTTCGCGCCTAAAATCCCCGTAGAAAAGCTACAAGAATAACATGACCAAGTATAGCAATGGCTGCAATAGGACTTGTATACTTTCTCAAAGTCACACACTTATTCGGCAATTAAGTTATAAAGTTTTCGTACTAATTTCAAAAACACACATATACTGTATTCAAAAAAGATATTCTTGATTTATAGAATGATAATGACGGTGAAGAGTAGAAAATACTGCCGCTCATTTAAGTTGCCCCAGTGAAATATCAAACCCCATATTTTACAATTAGGGAAAAAAGTTTATTCGGATTACATAAAAAAGATGATAGGAGAAGATAGAAGAAGAAAAACTATACATAACTGTATCACCTATAAACATTCAGCCACATTATAAACATATAGGGGACAAATAGGGGATAAATCGCCAATCAAAATATCCTTGCATTGAAATGTCGACTATTTTGAAATTTTTGTCAGTTTTGATACACGGAAAATCGAATTGTGACTAATGGTGGAAAATGCGCGAGGAAGATATGAATGTTTTTCCGGATTTTTATAATGTGTTATTAAAATTTCATCAAAAGGATGAAATTCTAACGGAAATATCAACCCAGATTAATACTTTAAGTAGGTATAAAAGGGACCGCATGCACACACTACTCATCTTTCATCTAAACCATGTAGTACTTGACTGTATTTTTCTATCGATGCAATTTGAAACACAGTGGGCATATCACTCGTGCTATGCTACATCATTACATCAGACTATAAAACAAGTTGAAAAAAACAAAATCGCCGGCTTATGTGATGGCCAGTAATGTATATATAAATTCTGTAATACTTCATAGAACTTGGGTGGTCAAATAAGGGGATCGGACTTGCACAAAGGGACCGTTCCACTCAAACATGTCATCGTTTTTTTTTTCTTTTTTTATAATTTTCCTCTCTCTCGTTAAGAAGAAAAATGCATGAATATCATTATGCATGCACGCGTCCATTTTCCTTCAGGGCAATTATAAAAATATTATCTTTATGGTATGTATATTACCCTGCCTCCCCTTCCGAACCGAAATGTTCTCTTTTATATATCCTGTTATTTTGCAGACTCTTGGGCTCTCTTTTTTCCCCCCTCTTTGTTTCACTCTTTCATACTATACTTTTTTTCCCTCTTTCTTTGTACGAATAATATTATTTCCGATTCACAGCCCCATAAACCATCTCAAGCGCAACATTTCGCTTCCATACCGTGGAAATTTTTCATCCAAGAAATTTCGTTGCACCCCCCGAGATAAATTCATGCGTCATATATGCATGTATTTTTATGTAGACATGCATATACTTATATGCAATGGTATGTTGGAAACAGTGAAATGGAGGAGATAGAGGTGAAAAAGGAAGTGAATGAGAGAGTGCGAACGTTGAAGAAAAAATGGTTGTAGTAAATGTGGTAAATCCGTCAGTTCCCCTATGGCCAGATGATTTTATGCACATAGTCAGGTAATTTTCCTTTGGTACTTTTGTACAGTCACTCTCACTCTTTATTAAACATACATAATTCTACATACAAAACGTTTATAAGCTGCGACCCATGACGTGCAAGGAAGGTGAAGCGCTTTTTTTCTCTTTCGGAAACCTTATCTGCCATCAAATGGTTATACCTACGAATTCAGAGTGGAGTTTCAACCGATTTCCCATGCGACGCTCGTACCCTGCTTTTCACTTCTCCTACGTCATGTATACATTTTTCTAACCCCAATGTATTTCCTCTCTTATACAGGTGCATATCGTAGACTCGAAGTAGGGTATGAGAATGATTTCATCAAATTCTAAAACGAGTTGGGGTAGCAGTTCGACAATATTTTTGTCTCAGCTTGGCTGGGTCGGACAAACTTTGCAATCTTCACCACAAAAACATGGCAAACAAAAAATAGTATTTGAACTTTGTATTGAATGTTTGCTACTGCAATAACTTCAATGATCATGGCCATTATATTCTATTCTCATTTGGATGAAAACTTCATCTACCTGATAAAGAATGATGTCTAATTTGCGCAAAACAAAGCTTCCCTTGAATGAATCATTTAACTATGGATTTACAATTTTACTGACAAATATTTCACGAATAGTGGAATAATGAAGACTAATGTGTAAAGAGAAAAGTTCCACATCAAATAATTCCATATAATTCGTCATCCAGATATTTCTGATCAAGCATATTCAAGTGACTTCCAAATCGTTGATTTATACGTTTGCTGCGAGCTGCTCACATGATCTACCTGTGATAGGCCCGGAATGTAAGAGAAAAAAAATCTGTATAGATAAATTGATCTAAATAGGCAATCACAGAATAATGAAAACAAAATCATCTTGGAATCACTACGTCAGCATTTTTTTCCATTCAATTCGATAACAAATGGATTGTGAATTATGAATGGAAGCTCTTTCAAAATATGACAAGCAATATTAAAGTAAAGCTTTGTAGTTTATTGAATCCACCAATTAGATTGGAAGAGTTCATTCTCTGTTGGATCGACTGGTAGTATGCGGAGAGATTTGAATCAATGAAGTGTCCCATTCCCTGTTCAGAATAAAAATTAATTTTCATTCCCTCGCATTGAACTAATGGGTTGTGACAGGCACTACATTGCAAACAGGAACATAGTCCTTTCTATCAGTCGATATATGCATGAAAACATGTTGAGAGTAACTACAATGTTTTGGATAGGGATTTACACGTTCGATATGTTGCACTCGGATTCGTGTTGCAGCGATTATGGCCAGGGACAGATGCGTAAATGGCAACGCCACGTCACAAATTTACCCGAAACATTGGATTCAACAATAAAATTGATGATAACTGTTGTACATTGCATGAAAAGAAAAGAGGAAAAAGAAAATAAAGAAAAATCTATATTTTGTAAAGATGATTCCGTCGATCAGAATGTTGTCACTGACGATCCTGTTTTCCATATCATATTTATTCAAAGAAATTCAAAAAAGGGTCAAGTTACTTCTGTTTATTTCATTAAGACACAAATCAGGTACTCATATACCTTTGAAATCGATTCTAAACAATCCTAGAGACTCAATGTATTAACATTTTTTAACTGCTCATAATATTGTCAATTAGAGTTTCACATTCTCGAAATAGTAATGGTCACGATTCGAATATCACTCCCGGATCTCGGTATTGTGATTTGAATGGTACATTTCTTGAATTCCAGATCACCAATGAATATGGGTCATTCCACCAAATAAAATCATTTTTACGGGGCGACCCTCGCGGATTATGTTCAAAATTTGTGGAGATGTTCCCTATAATAAGACAAAAATTCTCTGAAAGTTTTAGCCCTTAAAAAGTTGAAAAAAATTGTTTTCCAAAATTAAAAAAAATCATAACTCCGAAACCGTTGCATATTAAGGGCTAAAACTTTCAGAGAATTTTTTTCTTATTATAGAGAATATCTCCACAAATTTTGAACATAATCCGCGAGGGTCACCCCTTAAAAATGATTTTATCTGGTGGAATGACCCATATGGTTTAGAGTACGAGTTATGAAGTTGAAGACTGATCGAATGGGATGTTGACATGGCTAAACCATTTTTTTATCTTCAAATCAATCCACGCAGAATAGTGAAACCTGCATGTTTGTGACTTTCTTTCGCCCATCGTTAAATGAAAACTTGTTTCAATGCACAATGTTTTCATTACCCTTCAATATAGAAAAAATACGACAATCACAACAGTCAATATACCAATTACTGAACAATTTTCAATTCCCTGAGTTTGAAAGTACAAATTATTCGAAGATGTTGAGCATTGATGAGAAATTCACATAGTCTATTCCATTTCAATGCACCTAAGGCCCTACGCATACTGAAAAACTTTGAACGAATGATAATGAAAGGGGATCATTACTATAATTCCAAATTTCCAATTTTGACAATACATACAACGATGGAGTTTCCATTCTTTTCCGTCCCTTCTTTTCTCCTCGTGTATAACTCCTAAGCGCATTCGTTCTATATAATTCTGTCATTCACGGTTTGAAAAAGAGATGATTGAGCGTTATTAGCGAGTGTACTATAAAAAGGTATGATGCCATATATCAATGTTTCATCCAATTACAATTACTATTTAACGCAATGCTCATCACTACTGCCCTGAAATCGTATAAACGGGCAGATACATAGACGTACTTATATGTATAACCAATATCGTCGACGTTTCTCATAATTCTATGTGAATGATAGACACGTAACGCTTGACGCACCGGTATTCGATTATTCACTGATGCACGGACATGGGACGATATTCGAGAACCGATATGGGAACTCGCTTATATAATCAATATCAATGTTCACGCGATGTGCTCTAGCTGCTGTCCTGTCGATCACATATGGGTGATGATGAAAGAGAGCAATAGTGTGAAAGTTGAAGTGCGCATCTAAAAAATGAAATACAATTTACTTCGAACGAATTCAATTTGTTTTGATCATAACTTAATTCTATTTTTTATGAACACATAATTATTATTTGAATATTCCCAAACTATTCATTCGTGAGGTGTGGAATCTGCATCAATTAAATTATTTTCATATATAAATGTCTCTTTCGATAAGCGGGCGGATCTGTTTACAAGATATGAACGTGTAGAGGTAAAAATTATTTGACAATGATGTGAAGTCAGCATCGTTGTCATCCGGTCACCTTAATATGAAAAAATGCAGCAAAGATACGAACAAACGCAATTGATACCTGAATCAATATGACTATAACAATTGTTGTAAACACACTCTGGGTTTCGAAAACAATGAGTAACTGACGGATCAATCCCAATGAATGTACACATGGATATAGTGCGGGTCGTTACTTCATGTTTAATGAAGTTTGCTGGATGTAGGTGACTTAGTTCATACATAAAATAGATACATGATGCCAATCATCTTCAATTCGTACCAGACTACTCGTATCCAATTGCTTGAGCCTCCACCTACAATTTTCAGTTCAATCATTCGAATCTATATCAATAATTGAATTAGTTGCATACGTCCCAATGTGATATCATGTGATGGTCTCATTCGGTCACACAGCATTCCAATTAGTAATGGTACTATCACTTTCATCGTTCAAACGATCAGAACGAATTAGTCCTATAGGCAGCCACGTCGTCTAATTCCACAGTACATGAATATCAATCCAGTGATGTGAAATGTATGAACTTACCGAATCATTATTATTAGTCGTATGACACAACAGATATTAAATGGATCAATTTCAACTCTTCATAAGCCTGGTAAAAGTACGGTTTTCTTCCTATGGGGACCAAATGAATTCTATGTGAGGATAGGGTTCAGAGATAGAATGGAGGAAAAGTACGACCGCCATTGTAATAGGTTTTTTTCCCCCATTTTTTTCAGCGTTCATCCGACCGCCAGATTCTTTAGTGGTATATTTCAAAAGGTTTTTTTTCTACTTTTTGAATAAAATCACGCTGATTACCAATGATTTTGTACTTGTCAGAGAGATTGACAAAATAATGTTATATATTAGGACAATGATGATAAGTGACGAGAATTCAGACACCAATAAAATATAATGAAATTCAAATCGAACGATATTTTATTCCTCGCCATGCACAACGGATATCCTTTCTCCCTCATACTTTCATTCTTTTGTTTCAATTCCATACCTGCGTGAAAAGATAGGATTGGAATACATCTTTTAAAGCTTTCAGTATCACTGGTAGAATCGATGCATTACAGTTGACTGTGAATTCAATTCACTATTAATGCATATGCGATTCGATTTGTTGGCTATAGAAAAATAATTAATCGACGCCTGCGAAAGTTACAAACATTTATTTTTTCCTAAAGACATAAGAGATTTATTCACTCGCTGATTGGACAATATTCAATTATTTTCACCACTGTAGCATCCAAATGTATAGACTCTTCTCAAGTTTTTGGATTATTATTTATTCAGATATCAATTCTTTCCTGTTGTAGTTGAATAAATTCTCACGTCTCTTAAAAGTGCAGAGCACTTGGAAGTCGAACGGTTGTTTACCTGCATCACACGTTCCTCTTCCGTTATACACTCATGAATTTATGAAATGGTGCTTGCAGTTAGAACATGTTAGAATATGTGTAGGATAAAAAGTATAGCCATAAAGTATCGATAGTTTTACGGTATTCCACTGGAAAGAATTCAACGCACTTAGAGATTCTTCTCTTTAAAATTTCGATTGCAACACACATTTGGAATTGTTTCATGAACAATTCAAACTTTTTCATGCACCACCCAACAATTCAATATATAGTATTATTGGAGGCATTTCGATAACGAATTTGAGAAAATACAAAATCTTGTTTTATAGATCTATATAAGACGGGTGTTTTGGAATTTGCATATTCAGAAATTTGAAATATTCAGATGACAAAAGCTCCCTACAATGAACATGTTGAGAGGAAGAAACATCCAATACCCAAATTTTCAATGAATATTTCTCGAAACCTGATTATTTCTACGAGTATAGAAACAAAAAAGTCATCCATCAATTGTCACGCAAAATTCAACCTTCGATTTTAATTTTATTAAATATTATCGCTACTAAAATCAAAATTTCCAATCGAAAATTAACAATTTTTACTATACAAAATTCATAGAAAAATATTGGGAATCTCCTGCCACTTCAATATGTTTCAGAGTCATGAAAGAAGAGGTCTTGAGAAGAATACCTTTTTCATATTAATACTTAGTAACATATTTCGAGTGTTTCATATTGAATCTTACCAGAGAAGATCGATAAAATGGAACCTCCATGCATTTTATTGTGCAATAGCATTCAATCGATGAGAAATTTTACTCATCGCTGGACAGCAGCATGAAAATGATCCAGCTAAATTCTCATACGCTTTAAGTTCGTTAAAAAAGAGATATCAATGTTTTATTTTTCTTTAATTTAACATTGTGTCTTATAGGAAATCCTACTTTCGACCACTTCACCAAGCAATATCTCAGCAATCCTTACTGACACTGAAGTAACGATTATTTAAGCACAAGATTATTTGTTAGGGATTACAATCATAATATTGATTATTGGATTCCTATATATACATGAAAAAGTTATTTAATTATGGAATTTACCGTTTCCGAACGTAAACTGCCATAAGTCTTCACAATCGAGCTACGTTGTATTCACCCACTATCAAGCTTATAAAGTTTGAATAAGGCTTCTAAATGTTTGAATCTGTATACTGAACAGTATACTATAGTTTATGATGCGTTTATGTGTGATGGATCATGGTGTGGGTCACTTCTAGTGGTGCACAATTTCGACTGCGTACGCCATACGAGTGATGAAACACATATTTGACTAGAATAATACCTCGTGTACGCCCTTGAGGAACAGTTTGTGAAGCTGGAAAGTATATCCAACAGACATCTCAAATATTATTTCAAATGAATAATCGTATTCTTATAAATTAAGAGAAGAAAGAGTGTCTCGGTAGTATGTACATTTACCGCCAATACTGTGCATGATGTTTACAATACGGCTTACTGTCACTCCGACGCAGAGTACCATTTGCTATTTCATCGGTTAAGGTGCTAAGTCGAGAATAAGAGTTGGTAAAAAACTTATTTTGATATACAAAAGATCTTAAAGATACTTGTATGTAAAAAATTGAAAATACGTATGTTTTTCATCGTCGATGTGAATGCACATTTGATGAAATCTATTTCATCACATGACTGTTATGAACCATGTAACCAATGAATATCTCGAAATTCCAACAATTGTGTTCATAGTCGGCGGTCAAAATCCCGAAAAATATTTTCAAATTATCCTAAGTATGGGATGGCCTGTCGCAGCAATATTTGTTAGAGAACACGACTGAAATATTACCAACCTCTGTACTATACTGGTTAGTGATGATAATCGGATGTATGAAAAGAAAGAAATAATATATTTGTATTCATTTTTTTTTCAATGCTGCTCAATTTAAATATCAAAATTCTGAAAAACATGAATTGTTTTTGGGGGATATTTGAACAGTATCCACTAGGCAGTACAGATAATGTATTAGTCCATAGTTTTTATACAGAATATTCAATATTTTTAATTTAATGGGTCTGGATGAGTAATCCACAAGATACTGCGAATAGGTCCGGGCATTCAATACAAACCATTTATGTGACGTCTTCCGACAAAAATTCACTCGCAGTTCCGGTCACGTCCTCCAATTCATTTCTTCTCTCCTTAATTTTCTATGATTTCCATACATGAAAAAACGAGTAACGTATTTTTTGCTTCACCACTTCCTCACTTCTTTCATTTCCATGCTGGAATGAATTGAAGGAATTATGTTAATTCAATATTATGCAAATAGTTTCAGCTGAGAAAGGAATGAATTTATCAGGAATAAAATAAAAATTTCATTGGTTTGAATTCTTCCTTTCAGCTCAGACATTGGAGAAATTTGTGCGCTTATCAAAATCACGTCCAAGGAATCGAAATTCGAAAAAATTATTATTTCCTATTATTGAACGAAATGAGGTTCCTGCATTGGAATACCTTTTTTTTATTTATTTTCATGCAAAACGAAAAATAAACCGAAGTTCATATGAATAATTATCAGTTCATGGACTCAATCCCTCATTCCCCTACAGTATTGAACGGAACGCAAAAGTTTTACCGGCGTCGACAATATATATCCACCTATATATGTATGGCTTTTGAATCAATCAACGAGTTGGCTTTCTTCCTCACATTAAGACCTGTTTCATTACCATCGAGATTGACTAGAGATAACTGTGATTAAGACGAATTCCCGAGCTTTGCAACTCTCACAGATCTTCCGTAACTGCGGTGAAGAGAGGAACTGGTTAACCATACGGTGGAATGGACGGCTTATTTGCATATAATAGCTGGATCTGACTCAACTACGACTGTGACTCCTCGGCGCTTGATCATCCTTTGTTGCTTTGTTCCAGACCAGAGCCGTAAGAGCAAGAATAAACTATCTATATGCGAAACAGAATAATGATTTTCAATGAACGGTTGTATATCTTTTCCTGTTTCATCTAGTCAATTTCTCTCAAGTATCGAGAAGAGATAAATCCCGATGAGATATTCCCAGACATGAAAACCCCACATATTCGATAAGTTTTATGTAATTCTGTTTGTTCGTTTTTCCAAGGAAAAATCACAAAATTATCACTGTGGTGATCAAGCTTGTTGAAAACAGTAAACGAAAAAAACATAATAGTAGGTCACATCAAACACCGGCGATTATTATTTCGAACATGTTGAATGAATCGATCTGCTCATGGCGACTCATCAAGAAGGGGCATCGAGTTTTTTTCTCTATCGAAATTCAATGGAAAAAACGATGCGATTGAAAGACAAAATTGACTCTCGTGTCCATATTCTTATGAATAAAAATACTTCTGAAATTCGATACTGTATTTCAAATCAGTATCTCATTTTCGTACAATCTGTAATGTAGAAATGGACCTCATTCTTATCAGAGACTCACTAGTTAATCCGGTTGTATGTTTTTGAGGAGCAGTCCAAAATTTCAATTGATCCCAATTCTTCTTCCATCATGACGGGATAAAAAGTAAGAGAAAGAAGAACATCCAGGTTGATAATGCTGTGAGAAGATTCGAGAAATTTGTGGTGAAGTTCGAGTTATTTACATAAGAACTAAAAACTTTTATATTTGATCTATCGTTTCTAAGATGCATTTGATTTTCCTCTTTCGGATTTTCTACTTCACCTATTCCTTCTTCCTCAATCCGTTATTCTATCCTTCGCGCTCTGCGTTACCTTATTTTCTCTATCTTTTTCTTCATGGCCGTCTTTACTTCCACAATCACTACAAACACAACTCAAAAAGATTTAAGTACCACTTGCTCAGCAGTTAAGAAATGATCAAAACTCGATGTGATGTAGTTTTCTTAATTATGATCGCACAGAATTCACTGAGGTATCATTTTAGAGTCCGAACTTTTCTCTTTCAAGAAGTTTCCGCGCATCGAACATTTTTCAGCTGAGTAACAAAATCGCAAAGTTTAATTCACTGGAAAAGAAAAATTCTCTATCAATTTTACAAGTAAGCAAAGTATGTAATTAATTATATTTTCCGATCAACTCGTACGATAAAATTCAAAAACAGCTTGTCCCTCTCATATAATTATGGAGGTCCTGATCTACACTTTCCTCTGAATAGATCATTGAATATTAACATAGTACGGTACTTATTGTGCCACGAAAATAATGATGAATTTGAAAGGTTCACACATGTCAATATCATACGTTAAATTTATGGAATTTCGTGTAACGGAGTTGTTTCTTCACATCTTCCTGAAAAATAGAATCACATGGAGACGAAAGCTCGACTCATGGAAAAAGTTTTACAAATAAGTCATCTCAAAAACTACAACGTCTGGGTGTTTGATTATTCCCACTATCTGTACTTCATATGCACAACTGTTATTAGATTAGAAAAATTTATACAATAATCGCTCACGAAAAAAAAAAAAAAAAAATCCGGAAGTTCAAAAAAAAGTACTACTGTATGTCAGGAAGTATTCGCGGTGAAGCAAATCGCACTCCTACCGATTGGAATTTCATGAAAACACGTGAATGTACACGGTATTGGCACAGCATTATTTTTCCACAATTATTAAGGGTTTCCATCGCTATTCACTTCCAGATACACTACACAAATTTCCTATCAGCAATCTCAATCTGTCTCCAAAACTTAACAATCACCAAATACTAGTGTAATAATTATGAATATGATGTGATTCTCACTTTTTATTTTTTCAATCAAATAAGATTCGACATCGAGACCTAACGCTTTCTTATATCTCTGCCTCTATTTACAATTCTTTACATACTCTTATATATAGATATATATATACTCTTATATATAAGTCCGTTTGTAATTCAAAGCGATAAATAGTTGTGAAACGGAAGGCAACATGCATATAAATTCTTAAAGCACCGGAATCAGCTTGACACGTTCCCCAAGCGTAATAGATGCATCCCCACAAGAGGCTGGAAGATTCGCAACACGATTTCGCGCATAGTATCTATACCAAACCCACCTATACACCTAAGTATCTATATACACTAACTCTTATATACAAGGTCCCATAGAGTCGATAACAGGATGATACCAAAGTGTAGAAGAGGAAAAGGGAAGGCTGCAAGTGCAGCTGCGACACGGTGAGCTTCACCAATGCCGGTGGGTAGCTAATCAAACTGTCAAGTTTAATGTCATGAACTAAGTGTCACTATACAATAAATTCTTCGAAATAATATGGAGTAATAAATGTGAAATGGGCTCTCTCCACGAAATAACATGTAACGTTCTGATGTAAAGCTGAAGTATGTAGAGCATTATAACGTCATATCTGGTCACAAACACACTCATTCATCATACGATATTTTCGTTAAAGAAAAAAGTATGAATATTATTTATTTGTCTTGGTGCAAAAATATTTGGAATTTTTTGCACGCAAAAATTAATTGAAACATGAATGATGACGACGGGGGAAATCGAAATTTAATCAATAAAATGAAATGAATATAAAATGAGAATGATCTGATAACATACAAAAGTGATTGCACTTTTTAAGGCGGTACAGGTAGGAAAAAAACGTCCTGCGAAGTTTCATTTCATCGTACACTCCTACTTCTGCTGAAATTTTGAAAGACAGTTTCGTATTCCATACTTCCTGAAAGACATAATTTTGAGAGGTGTGAAAATTCCCAATGCTACAAGGGAAATGGAAAAGTTACTATAGGCATCTCGAAATCGACGCAGAACATAAGCGGGATCCATCTTAATAGACGAACATTTCTATAATAAGTTCATCCAAAGTGGAAGTGCAAGCAGTCATGAGCTGACCAACATATTTTTCATTGATCTATCCGTTGACAAAATACTCGACCTAATGATGTGAATTCCCATCGAAAAATCGTGAAGAATTTTTAATTATCTTTTTGTTGCTATTCTGAACAAGACAGAGATGCAAGAACACGGTGAATCTATCTCAAATACGATACAGTACTTAAAAAAAATTCATTCCTTTTTCATTCAGACTTATCTTGTTCATGAGATCAGCTTCACCTTGACGCGTCGTTACATAATGTGTCAGATGTTGAGTACCCTCTTTGAAAATTTTATATCGGAATATGAACTACATATGGACCAATCATAAATGTGATATGCACATGAAACTCTTCAGAGCACGAGAGCAGTTCTCAAAAGGATTTCACGCATTAAAAGTATAATTATTTGATATTTTTTTCATCAATTTTATTCTATTGTATAATCCCCTATTTTACCATGACTACGTGATGAAAACGTGGAAAAAAATTTGCGGAATGTAAAAGGAAACTTCATTGGTGGAACCTGATATTGTGAACGAAAAATGTAAAGGCTAAATGAGAGACACAAAAGGTAGTGGAAGAACGAGAGGAGAAAACAATGGACAATGAAGGGAAATCACAATCCCGTACAAATGAACAAGAGGATAAAGAAGTCTAGAGGGAAAATAAAACTAAATGGAAATTATACATCGTTTCTATCGGAACTCGACATGATAACGATAAAAAAAGTGATATTTTATACTCGATAGGATCGTACATTTCAACGGTTGTATTATTTCCTGAATCATATCGAAATTCATTCACATGAGATTGGAATTGATGAAAAATTTTGAAAATAAAGTGTTCCACCTCGGACTCTCATAAACAATTGGTTCACAAACATTGTAACAACAATAATACGAACATCAATTAATTCTGCAAAATTTTGATTCATATGAGATAAAATTAGAGGCTAATTTTTTTTTCAACCTCAATTGATAAATAGAACAAAAATAATCGTGTGTCGAGTTGAGATCTCAAAAACATGTTACAAAAAAAAATTGGCCTTTCCAATTCTTTCTTCATAATGCAATTTTTATGCATCGGATGATGACTTTTTCACGCTGCTAGAAGCAAATACAAAAGTCGATCGGTACAGTGCTCCTGGCGTATATTTAATACCAGAATTTAACCATCTAAATCGCTGTTTCGATACATGTAAGAATTAGAAATTTCGACATAAATATTCTCATCATGATTAATACTTTGTCTTTGTCACTTATTTTCATCACTTTTTCAGGCCTCACTTCAATGCAAGTTTTTTTACATTTGGATATTTTTCTATATTCCGGAAAATACATGATCATAAAACTGTATTAACCCGTCATTCATTTATTTTTCCACAATTAATGTGAAGATCTCCATTGGCCAAGAAAGATCTGTTTATTAATTTCTATCTTGTTGAATGATTTACACTATATCATAGCTCTAATCTGCTGGCTCTTCGGTGAGATCGTTTTTCAAGTGATGTGTTGAGGAGAGGAATATCAGTCATATGGAATATATCACTGAATATTACTTCGGTCAATATTCCCACCTTTTCAAAGTGAGCGGAAATAACATTAAAATTGTCAACTCTCATGTCTAATACTAATCATCACAGCTATGTAATGTGATACCACAGCGGGAAATTAACTGATCCGAACTCGACATCTGATGCCCATCAACGATTCATTTTGTGCAGCTCAATTATAAGCGAATCGTTGCACCGTCATGATGAGAGCATAATGAGCTTTCCGCACAATGATGAGCACGTATTTGACACATGCGTCTATGCATGATGGTCAACCACCTTACTTCTATAAATTCTCCAGTGGTCATTGCGGATAAATATAATCTGTATATATTCGCGTACAAATTGATGATTCACAAATACGATTATCGTTCGGTATGTATTGATATTGTTCGAAAGTATCCTCAATACTTGTAATGGTCTCATATTGTTGTTCATAGTGATTATAGATTAAATATAAGTTTTGAAATTGTCTTCTCAGCTTCATTCCCATAGAGGCATGTAGATTCGCTAAGACGTACAATATGCCAATCTCAAACCGCAAACTAATCATCATCGTTCTGACTATTATTCCACCAGCAAACGAAACAGTCATGCTGTTTATTACTCGCGAAAAATGCGTCATACAAAAAAAAATCACTGTTGATACATGCGGCATTATCGTTTGAGGATATCTCATATAATTTCTATTACTCTTAATATTACAATCTCTTAGTTCAAAATGTGGTCTTTGATTTTTATTGCTTCCCATATGAAAAAGACTAACATTGTCGGACACATCACTTTCGCGTCTTAGAAGGATCTGCAAATGAATTGTGTGTCAGTGAACGGGTAGAAGACTCATTGGAATTACGCTTTTGCCATGCGTCCACATGAAACAAAACTTCACTGTATGCCGTCATTTCAGGAGCGATTATACGGAAAAATGTATCATTCCAAATATAACCAATTTAATCAAATTTTTTTCTTCTCCACTGATAGTTTCATAAAATTCTGAATAGTTGTGTATACTTTTTCAACACAACAACTATTGGAGTCGCCACGTATTACTGCTGAAAATGCAATTTCAAATGTTACTCGACACGCGATGACCAGATAACAATTTCTCAATATTTTTTTTTTCTCTTTTCTCTCCATTCGAATGAAGAATAAATCACTGCTAGTGAATTAGTGTTTTGTATGAAAGAGAAAGGCATTCGCCATTTGCAGTCGAAGTTAGTGAATCGCAGGATCGGTGGAAAAACTCCCGACTATACGGGTGAGTGCAAGCGTTAGGCTCCCTAGGGGAATAATGCGATCACGCAACATCGGATATGTATGACATCCGGCAATCGATTGATTTTGGAATCGCGCCCACGATGTATCGGATCGCACGTTCGTGCTTGATCGTCCAAATCCCTCAGGTCTTTCTCCTTTCCACACCCGCCCACGTTCCCACTACTATATTCTCACATACTCTTTTGCTACCTAGTTTCCAATGCCCTAGTCATATATATCAAATGCTGGATACACGTATACATTATTAACATGATGCAATATACTGTATACATACATCTGGTATGGTGTTTTTACGTTATGGCTTCCTTCACCACATGGGCGACCTCTTTTTTCACTACGAATCTTCTATCTGATGCGTCATGTTAACTTTTCACTCAGTGGAGAGCACTTATATCGCCTGTTCCCAGGTTGAGATACGCTGGGAAATTGAATAGTAGTTGAGACTCGTACATTCTCGACGGGAAACTACGAATTTTTCCTCAGATATAACATGGAACAACATTTTCATCCAACTAAATAGATTTCGAGGAAATTATGAATCTTCAATTTCGTAGTTGAAGGTGTTCTATGATACAAATTCAAAATTTGATTGATGCTGACAAACCCTCTATTATACCATTTGATGGATTTGTGAGTTTATATACAGAAGAGCTTCGAAAGTTGCACTACTTTGAATGCTCATAAACTGTGGGGGAATCGTATGATGCTATTTCCAAGCCACCATCAGAATAGTCAGATCATGCGATCATTGTACTACTTAAACAGCTTGTGCGTAGTCCTTCACTCCAAAGTGGACATGATGGATTGTGCCGAAGGGAGATATTTCTTATTAATTAACTTCAAGGTGCTATAAAAATTATGTAAATCAATTTTTTATCGTACTCAAAATCGTGAGGGTTAGTGAAGATGTTAGACAGGGCATAGCTTGGGTCCGAAAGGGGCTATCAGTGTGAATATATGTGGGTGTTAGTGAAAGGAGGGGAAATGAGTATGAACAGAATGTGGAATTAGATTCAATAGATATTCAGTGCATTCAAAATTTTACTCGATAGTATATTAACAAATTAGTGAAAGTGACTGAATGGGAATTTATCATTATCAAACTACTCTATCACTAATTCTAATTGCTTTTTATTTGAACAAAATCAGTTAACGTTTTCTATCAATATTTGAAATGACGGTGGCTCATCATGAAATCCTGCCATTTGTCATTCAAGCTCTTTGAACATATGAAATGTAATCTGAGCAGCTACCCAACACATGTGCATGCAAATACATGCACTACAAATTTGATATGCAAAAAGGCTTCGAGTAGTCCATACCCATTTGTTTTGTTTTTTTTTTTTTTGATTGAAGATAAACTACAGGTCGTAAAAATTGAAAAGTTCGTGACATGGTGAAATGATATGAAGAGGAAGTTTTACTGTACTGATTGAAAAAAAAATTACGCACAAATGAAGAAGTCTTTTAGTTTTTTAATTACCACGCCCGCCAATTTAGAAGAACGGTGAAAATAGAGATTGGAGAAAACGTGTCTTGAAGTTTTCAATTGATGGGAAAATTGTCTATTTTTAGTTACTTATCGTGATGATCAGCTCATCAGCTTCTGGTCAATATAACAGTCCTCCAACTTTAGGCACATTAAAATTTAGCTATATACAATCATAATTATGACTATTGGATTGAATAACCCTTCAACCTTTTTCAGTATAGAATTCTGAATAGGAAGTCGGAGTAGCGAGACGCTCGTTTTCTTCTGGCCAAATATTTTCCGAAATATTCAAAATTGGTCTCTGTCTCTATCAACATATTCCTAGATAGTTCATTGAGTAATGAAAAAAAATCGATTTGTTTGACATTCTACTTCAGGACACCCCCTGAAACTGACATCCTGTGAATCAGTGACGATCGACCAGAAAAATCTCTTTTTACTTTAAAGAAGTCCTTCTTCTTCCTCTTCAAATTCCAGGAAGAGCGACATTGTTGTCAGTTTTTCCAAAGATTCTCCATGGCCAATTGCATATGAACTCAAGCCAAAATCATTCGCAGTTCCTGAAATAGAAACACTCAATCACAATTCCGAGAATATGAATATGCGAAAAAACGCTAATGGAATTTTTCTGAACTACCCAGGCAGAATAAAAGACAGTGGGTTCTTTTGGACACACGGGTAATGTACACTAGCTGTGGTGAATTCCCCACATCGACGGTAATAACGCCCAGATGGGAAAAAACAAAAAAAAACAAAAACATGAAGAACCATGGAGGGTCGAGGGTGTCGTTGAGGTAATGCCGCGGCAACATCCGATAAACAGTTTCAACCATTTCGAAGGATGATCGGTCGGTGTTGGTATGTGCCGCGCGAATGCGATGGGGCGGCAAGCAGACAATAGAAGGGAGACGGAAACGCGCTAGCCTGAGTAAGGCTGGGGATGTGCGTGCCAGGGAGACATGAACTTGCGCGGAGTGAATTATGGTCCGGCACTTTGACACCACAAACTGTCGGCTTGGCAGCTTGCGCGTGCGAGGCTGCGTTACTACGCCAGTGTACGTAGGAGGTTGAAAGAGACGCCGTGTGTGGCGGGAAAATGCTTGGAAGCCTCATAGGGTTATGAACGTATTCATTATATCGCAATCTGGAGTATTTATTATCAACATAAATGAATATATAGTAGCACAATTAAGTTGCAGAATATCAGGGGAATGACCGGGCTGGATATTAAGAGCGTATTGAGAAAGAAAAGTTGCACGCACCATAATGATTCCAATAGCTATATCAACATAATATTCAATTGCCGTTATGATAGTTGAATGTCAACTTCAATTGAGTTTTGAAAGAGCTACATCTACGGGGATAATGAATGCGAATGGTGTAGTACTGGACTTTACCATGCATAATGAATCAAATTCTTACTGTAGATATATTCTGAGAGAATGTAGCATTCGTATAATTAGGATGAACGTGGTTAACAACTTTATAGGTGTATTGGAATAGAAAGCTGCGGAAATCAAGAGTAGGACCTCGTCTCGTGGCAAAAAAAAAAACAACGAGAATGGAAGATTGCATGTATCTCCCAAATCTTTATTGGGATTATGCACGATATACATGCGATTCAAAAAAGCTCTGGTTAGAACCAAATCAGGCAACTGGTTTCCCGAAATCATGATGACCATTCCTTGAAAATAATTTTAAGAAAGACATTTACTACCCTTTGGTAGACATTTTCCTATCATGCCACATTTGATCACAAATCTTCAAATTCTCATACTTTCGAATCACTGGTAATATTCCTTGATATAATATTCTCAATCCTCTAGTAAAGCATTACTCCTATGTAACGATATTGGGAACAATTCAAATAGGTAGACACTTTGTTGTATTACTCCAATTTCAAAAGAAAAAATGCTGGTAAATTTCATATGGTGTTGGTACGAAAATCGTTCATAAGTGTCACCCATTGAAAAAAAAAACAAAGATTTCCCGGACTCCACACCAATACTTATCTTAATGTATTTTTTGTAAAAGCAATACACATAACTCGATGTTAGGGGAAGCCCCCGTCATGTTTCATTTCGATTAGCAATACATCATACCGTTTTTTTTTCTCAATACAAAGATTTAATTCACGAGATCTTGATAATTGACAGAGGGAAAAAAAAATTAAAGAATGGCCTGTGACCTCGCAGATGCAGTGCACGATAGTCGGGAAGACACGAACTGTTATGTGCGAAGTAAATTATGACCCGTCACCTTCGATATCTTACACTTCCTACCGTACTGATGAAAGCAAGGATGGTGTTCACGTCGGTGTAGTAAACCAGCAAGCCATACTTGGTGAAAAAAAATAAAAAAGAAACGATTAAATCATAAAAGTATACGTACCGAAGAGAATTCCTTTTCTTATAGCGTAATTAAAACAACAACACCATAAATTATAAGGATACTTGGAGGGTTGTCCACTAATCTCGAGCTCTTCGTATGGAGGAATAGGTGCTACCACGGCTACCAAGATGCCAGAACACATAGCGCTGGAAATATCTGTGTGTATAGAAAAGAGAATGCTGGTTGAGTATGGGGGACCGAAAAAGAATTCAGAGAACGAGATGCCGTGATTTATATTCATAAGTTTAATGCGAAACCAACCTGTAGTCACGTCGCAGAGGCTGACTCGCCCACCCTCTTTCGTGCCCACACCTTATAGTCTCTGCTCTCGCCGTCTAGCACTCTTTCATTCCCCTTAACTCTTCATTCTCTCAGTTTTGCTCTCATTCTTACTCTTGCGCTCACTCTTGTTGGTACATGTAATAAACTTTATTCTCTATTTCTACAATGCTGATATAATTTATGTGACCTCCTTGAGCTACTGATAATCCTTGTTTGATGATACTCAATCGAGCTTTCAGCTCATTGACAATTCTATTGCGATTTTCATTATAGTTTGTACCATGAAATATTAGGGATGATCCCTCTGCTTACTTTAAGTTTTTCCGCTCGACAAAAATTCCATCTTCAAATGAAAATCTATTGCACAACTTTGATACATAATGAGATCAAAAAATAAAATGACGAGTATTCAACGTCTTTGATAGTATACTATCGAATCCTATAGGATTCGATACCTCTAATGATTCATTAAAGACTTTTGCGATACACTCCATCCCATTGCTTGGTGTTGGTACTTGAATAATGTGATTGTTCATGCGCATGTCGAAATCAATTAACGCGCATCGTACTGGATGAATATAAACTAAAAAATTCGATATTAATTATCAATCTCATTCAATCACTCAACTATTTCTCTTCATGTGCTCATCCGAAATCGTCTACTCCAAACACTAGAATCATGAAACTTTTAGACAATATGATCTTCATTGACTTCCGCACTTCCATTAACATTCTGATAAAGTATGCGCCTACAGCAATTTTTCAAATTGGTGACTTCAGTTGGTTTTCCTTTCGAAATATCCGCCTTTATTTGGTGGAGTGGTTGGTGTAAGAGTACAATATTTGGTAAGATATGCAATCGAATAATATAAAGAAAAGTTTTGTGGGAGAAAATTGGTAGCTATTAAAGGAAATCAGATACGAAAATGCGACTTCTACCGCTTAATTGTATGCATTCATGAGCGTTGCATTGTTCCGAAACACTTAAACGCATTCAGCTGTGATTTTCACAATATTGTTATGAGAATAATTCAAGTGAGACATTCTATGTAATATCAATGAAATAAAAGTGACAACATTGAAGAATAATTAGGTATGATAACTGCATTGTAAGCAAATACGACAATAATATACTCTCAGTGATGATAAGCGTTTAGTGAGCAGATTTTTTCATCGTGCATAATCATCGGAGTACGTTCCTGGAATTTCAAGTTTGCATTGACAATGCTTTGACGTTCATTTATTATGCGTTCTACTTTACGCTTCCCAATCATATAAGGGATATAAAGGTATAGAGTTCGGACGCGATTGAAGAATTATATTTGCACGGGCATGAAAACAGTAATAGGCAGCAGTCAACGGCAGTAGTTTTGTGGGTATCGAAGCGAGGACGAGCAACTATAAGGAATGAGTAAAGAAAGTTTGCAACTGGAACCGGTGTGCGAGCTTAAATTCACACGGATTCTCCGTTGAACACAAACTAGAACGAAGCACGACTCGTTCAGACGCTTTGGCACCCTAGCTTTCCCGTCCACGACTGCAAAGGAGAAAAGGAGGGAGTGACAGAGAAGGAGAGAGAAAGGAAGAGAGGAAGGGAGAAAGAGAGAGAGAGAGAGAGAGAGGGACTGGCAAACTCGAGACTCGACTTCTGCGTGGGTCGACGGGCTGCGCTGTGGAGCTCGTTTAATTTACGCGCGCCATCGTCGATTTGTATAACCTTAATGAGAGCTCGTTTCGCTTGAAACACTCTGCTGTTTTGTGATATTTTTTATATTCATTCTATTTTATTTTATTTTCTTCTTTCATTTATTTTTACCTCATTTTTTCAGCATAGCACTCTGATGTGTTTTGCCGCCCAAATTTTTTTTACGTGCAGCTTACTGTTATACAGAATTATCGGTGGTATGAGAATGACAAAAAAACTTGAAGAAAAGAAGGAAATTCAGAAGGGCGTACTTTATTAAATGTAGTCTTCCGCTCTGTTAGTGGGTTAACCAACGCCAACATGAATCACGAATTCATGCCACTCACTCAGTTTTTTGTTGTTGATACAACCTTTATTTTTTTTATCACAACCGCCAGTACTATCAATGCATAACTATTACCACTACTATCATTACTATGTCGCAGTGTGTACAACTACCACTACTTTTACTTCTCCGTCTCCTTCTCCTTCTCCTTCTTCTACGACAACTACTATTACTTCTACCCACACTACTGATGTCACTTGAAATGCATCGCAATGAGTATTAACTCTAGCACCAGCCCCAGCACACTTCTTCCCCCTCCGGCACACTTTGCCAGGATCATTGTGGGCGCAATCGCAGTTTTTTGCATTGCACCATTCCATGCCTCAATGATGTGCAAACAAAGAGAGTGAACTTGACTCAACTTTAATATACTTTGGAAAGAATTGTAGGCAAACGAAGGGGGCCTTTGAGGTTATGAACTCAGACAAACTGTTCACCTAAGCTATCGAAATAATTTTAATTGACTATGTATTATTGTATTTTTATAACTTGTAATTGATTGTATTTATTCTGTCTGTTGAAACTAGATACCTGGGGATGTCGGAATAAAACCGACGAAACGTCGTATTACGAATAAATGTGTTGAAATGTATTTTCTGGTCTTTTCACCTGATTTGTTTAACTTCATATAAATTTCAAGACCTGATTTTCCATTATGAATAATTTTAATATCAACCATATTATTATTTCAACTTCTCTGGCCAAACTTGGAACTTATCATGTACATACATAATTTAAAGGAACCTCGCGTTACCACCTTAATCGTCTTCACGCATTTCGCCCACTCAATTTGAGATTCTGACACATTCTAACTTTGATGTATACCAAAAATATACTTTATGTTTAGTTCATAGTAATTGATAATTGGTTTTTGAGATGTTCTGTTCGTGTAACGTATTGTGTATAACATGTCAGTATGGACGCAATATTTGATACATGCCGCATAATATACGAGTTTGCATATATCAGTACACTTATGCACGCAATCAAAATGATCATTTGATCAGGTGAATCTAGTTGCTTTTTGCTTTAAGACGTTCCATACATCTCGGTTAACTCCATACATTCTGTAGCTTAAGAAATGAAGAGTTTGGATAATTGACAGTCGTACAGGTTGAATGAACTACGAATTTGGAGTGAAGAAATTTTCATTCCATATAATTCTCCTTTGTCAACTCAACATAAGGCGGGTTTTTTTTTTCTTCTCCCAGGAATGGAGAAATTATGGTGCTGCATACTTCAGCATACAGTTTTTTCATGAAAAATTAATGTTCTGTTGTCCGTAAGAAATTTTATCGTGCGGATATTGTCCAGGAACAGAGTTTTGAGGTAAACACGTTTGAACTTTTGGACAAGCCGCCAACTCAAACTGTCAAACGCTTAAATGTTACGCTATGACTTTTCAATGGAGTGGAATTCTCCGGAACATTTCATTATTTTTTTAATGTTTTCAAAAGTATGAAGAATAGAAATCTATGGAAAGAAATATCGATTCGGTGCAATTCTGAGATGCAATTCCCAGCATATAATTTTCACATGTAGGTTTTTTCTTTGTGCACTTATGAAAAACTAAATAAAAGACAAATTGGTAGTAAATTCCGATTCCGCTTTTCTACGTTTATCTAGATTTCACTCTCGTTTACTTTATTGATTAATTTCCAAGCGGTGGGATTAGAACAAATGGTTTGCGATACGCGTGACGATGGCTAATTTCTTACTCGGGTGATTGTTGCATGAGCCGTGAACGATTTTAAAATGACATCCCTGGTTACTGATTTGAATCGTTATTTACACATCCCTCAGTGAATGGACGCAAATTTTTCGAAATCACAAAAAAAATTCTATAATATAAAGATAGAACATTGAATTTGACCGTTTAACGATACGTCTCAATTTTTAATGCCGGTAACAATGGAATAATAAGGTGAGACGTAATAAACCATACCCTCTTTTGTCCATAGGATACTATAGCAGTTGAACAACATTCCCACACAACCGTCAAATTCGTATTTCAATTATTGACATATGTTTACAATATCATAGATTACGTATCTGAATGGATCAATTAAACAAACAAAAAAATTGTATAGCGCTGAAGTGATGCCACGAGCAATGGTAATGCAAGAACTCTCACACAAGTTGCTCGAAAATTGAGTTTCTTAAGAATTACATGTGTCGGTTGTCTTACTCACAGATGCTACGAACGATTCTTTAGATGAATGATCTATTTGTCAAAATCAATATTTCTTATACTTTTGTGTGTTTGAAGACGTGAAGAAATTATTGTTTCATCATTTTCACTCAAGAAGATTCTTTTGCGGCATCTTTAATCATAATCATATCTTTTGTTTGGTATAATTTGCATTAAAACACAAAATTAAAAAAACATGAATTTGAAACATATTAATTTGGCATTTATCACCGGGCTCAACTCTTCGGAGAATGTTTTTTTTTTCCATTTCTAAATAATATATATATATAAATTTGAAGCGTTTTTCATCGACCATCCAATCTGAGATAGCTTGACTAGCCTGGTATTTTCCTTCAAAATAGAGAGATTGTGCCAAGGTACTTGAATTGATCTTCTTTTCTCGAAAATTTTTGCATACCAATTCAAATAGACTAAGCATTTGAAAATCGGAAAGTCTGCAAATTTTTCATGTGCCTAGGTTTCCAGGCAAATATGCTCATTTTTTATACCAACACGAGAAAAAAAAGTTGAAGCTCGTGAGTTAAACAACGAAGAAGATGTTATTATTGGATAAGCTTGCATCACGCCCAAATTCTTATCCCTGTATTATTATGGCTCTTTATACGAGAAGGACATGACAGTATCGCGTGAGCCTAATATTAGTGCCATCATGGCGCTTTTGCGAGCAGGTGCGCGTGTTCGCTAGACAAACGCGACGATGCAAAGGTGTATTATATGAAGATGAGGATAAGGGAGGTATCGTGGAGAAGATGGAAGAAACCGACGTGGTGTGAGACCAATACTCCTGGGCCCACTCTACCTTTGCATGCTTTCGTACTATATCCTCCTTCATGCACATGCACACTTTCACATCCGTATAAACCCTGATATATACATATCCTCTTTTCATGTACTCACGTAGGGTTTGGCGGTACACAGCCTAGGTCCTTTTAGATACTCCACCGATAGAGGCGCTTGCATCTCCCACAACTTTCCAAGACAAATTACTGTTGCAAACTATTTAAACTTCATTTAAATATCAAATTATCTGAAGATCCAGAGTGACGACGACGCAAGGCACCCTCTTGGGATGAATGGCCTCTTCATAACGTACAACAGGGACTTCTATTGAGTTTCCATATTAGCCTTCAAATATCGGGCAATTTAAATATTGTACGACAAAATTATGGTACCATCAAACTGATTATAACTCCTTCCAATAGTTGGATACAATCATGGTGTAAATGTTTGATGTATGGACGTTTCATATCGACTTTTTCATAACAAGAATTTTCATCCAAAGAATAACCCAGGGACATTACCAAAAAAAAACGGCATAAGTTGGAATAAGAAAACCACTATCTGTTACAAAAGGAGAAAATGGTACTATAAAGTGTTCAACACGATCCTATTGAACTTATGTGCTACCACAAGAGCAACGGCATCATCTCACAATTCTCCAATATGTGTGCCGCATAATTTTTGTACGTCTCATCTCGTTTTCACGATCAAAAGTTTAATATATTTCTTCATACGAATTGCTTGGTTATCAACTCAATTATTTGGTTAACGAACTTCGTTTGGCGAATTACGCAGTTATTCTGCATACTTTTCATCGGTGTACCAGGGGCGGTGAGTAATTACGAGGTTTACAAGTCCATATACAATTTTTATTGCACATTCCAGATATTAACTTATTGTATCGTCTTCTAACATTCAAGATCGAGAGAGCGTTTACAGAAAAAAAATTACAATAAAAATTATGGTGGTGGCATCGTAGTCCGAAACTAAACTTTCGTTATTGTAATGTTTGCAATATTTTATTCCAAAATTTCGATGTCAACGTTAGATTTTATGCAGTGTTAACATTGTAATTTTGATCAAACTTTTCCGCTTTTAAATTTTTCATTTCGCAATGTTATTGGGGAAATTATCTATTTCATAGAATAATAAATTTTCCTGTTTCAATTTTCCGTTGAATATGAACAACATTTGGCCTTGATACCACTTTCATAATCCTTCTCGTTGGTTATTCTTGTGGTCGTCCCAGTTGATGTTTTTCGTTTGCACTCCTCACTTTGAGGATGTTTTCTCCCCTTAAAACCACTTTTCCGTCGATGAGAGACAATATGCATCTCGTAGTTTCGAATGCTCTTTCATTTAAGTTAGGTTTCGAAAAAATTAGAGGAAAACACCAGAGTAGAAACTCCTTCTAAGTCACATGCTCAACTCGAGTTCAATACTCTATTCGAAAATGCACTATCTTGTGTTGAATGATTGATATATTCTAGTGCAAAAATGCAAAAATAATTCGCCCGAACAGGGACTTGAACCCTGGACCCTCAGATTAAAAGTCTGATGCTCTACCGACTGAGCTATCCGGGCCTTGCTGTCAGTGTGTTTGTACCACTATATGAACCTTGCCTTGAGACGTGCCATCTATTGGCAGACTGATAAAGTTCCAAAGCATTTGGTTAGAAACATGATTGCATTATCACATACATACTTGTAGTCTAGTCAACAAGTGCCTTTTTGGTCAACTCTTTTCAGCAGTCTCAGAAAAATATGAGCGAGGTGTCATTCGATTTGGATTAGTATGTAGAAAGTTTTTGAGGAAAATCAAGTTCGGGCGAAAAAAATTGCAATAGTTATTAACAATAAAGTAAAAAAAAAGGGGGTTTTGTTTTTTGCGGATATCTCAAAAACTACATGAGATTTTTTAAATCTCAAAAAAAATCCGAAAATAGGAGGAAATTTCCGAAAAAAATTCTTGACTCCCGGAACTGTAGGACCAACATTGATAATTTCTGCAGGTAGGTGAGAATACGGCCGAAAATAGGTGCTGTGGCTTGCACAAGCCACGCCTAGTTCGGACACTTAATGAATAAAAATTACAAAAACCTATTAAATATGAATATTAAGGAATGAAAAAATTCAGGGGCCTACTGAATAGATGAACGAACAATAATCCACCTGAAAAAAATTTTTATCGCACTTTTTCAATGAATTATGCAATAATTAATAACCAATTTTTTCCTGCTTGAACCTAAACATGCAGGTCTGATAATTGTTTAACTATAAATTTAAGATTTTTTTCCTCCCTTGGAGCTATTCTTGAAAGGCTTCAGGGTGGATCCCCGGTGGAAATATTGGAAAATTTTCATTTTTCAGTCTTTTATGAACAATTTCCGTTGTTGCAAAATTAAAAAGTTGAATTAATCATTGAAACGCAAATTTTTCTCCAAATATTATCAATGATCTATTTTTTTGCCATCTGAAGGTCCATGGAAATGATACTTTTGAAATTTTATCTGCAATTGTTTGAAAAACTGTTATAAACAAATGCGTTGTTTATAAGATAATTGGAATTTTTTTCTTAGTATCCGAATCTTTGATGTTTCTAATGATTTAAAAAAAAAAATTGTTCCTTAAAAAAATTTTTCTGTTGCTCAAAAACGCATTTGTTAATTAAAAATTATTTGCTACCACTTGTTATTGATATTAAGGAACCATTTTTTTCCTAAAAATCATTATTACTTCTTCTTTTCGATATGAAGAAAATTTTTTTTCGCTTCATCTAATTTTTCATTGTTTATTTGATAAACAATTTGTTATAAATGAATAAAATTTCGCATCATATTATTTTTATTATGCTACTCACTCTAAAAAAAACAGCCATGAATTTCTTTTTTTGAAAAACATATTTTTTATATTTATTTTTGGAGTTCTAAATATCTGCTCTTTCTAATTCCATTATTATCACCTGACTTTTCATCCTATCATTTATTATAATTCATAAACTAATGGAGATACGATCAAACTACTTCAGACTTATTCATTCTCCATCAGTTTAAGAACAAATTCTGCTCAAAAGCAAATTTGGTGCCAATTTATGTAGCGTTTTTAACTTATTCATTTCTCTGAATATATTTATGTTGCTGAATACAAGTATGTGTGTGAATATTGAGTAATAGAATATACGTGAATGAATGTCTTTGTGAGTGAATGCGAGTGAACGAATAAATGCGCGAGAGAATGTGTGTAAACGAATGACTGCGTGAGTGTGTCTTGTCTTTGATGCTCTATCGTCTCAGCACGTCTTGCTGTGAGACTATTGGCGTAGTTGGCTGATGATCAATCATTGACTGACTGCTGTCCTCATGGTCTCTGCTCTTGAGGTAGTTGGGCTGATTGCTGGAAGGTTCTCATTGGCTACTGGCGTGGTGGTAAGAGTAGTAGCAGCTCATCCCTCATTGGAGCGCTGGTCCCGACAAGTGAAGAGTAGTGGTAGTAGGGCCATTGACGTCATGGGAAAAAACCCATGACGTCAATGGGAAAAGTCCAGACTCGTATTTATGGCCCTACAGGCCCATCTGCCGCCTTACGTCTACACTTTCCCGGATGAACAAAATTTTCCGTTCCTACATTTATTTATTACATTTTTTGCAATTGTTCATAGCAAATGCCTGGAAAAAAAAATTTTTTTTTGCTATCATGTTTGAATATCTTATCAACTGATAAATTACTTGAGTGACATGGTCTTATTTCCAATAGTTAATGAGATAGCTAATAACGTTGCCCCACGAGTTTCCACTCGTATCGGATAGCTGAGTCCTATTGACCTTAAGTCATGTACATACACACAGGATGAGTCGGACGATATATATAAAAATAGTTCATCATAGCATCCAATAGCATCGTACACATATAAGACAGAGCATATTTAGATAAACTACTGAAAAGGCTACTAAGTATTGATATCGAAGTTTGGACCTATTCACTAGTATTCAAAAATATCGGTTCATACTTTTGATTATTCGTCTCATATGACTAGATACCAGAGTCAGACAGTGCTGGATTCCATCCAAGAGGGTGAAAAAGTAACTCCTCGCAGAATGACGGCAAATTCGACCGGTTACAGGAGTCCAGAGAAATTTGGTGAAGAAAGAAAGGAACTTTTATGCTTAGGCGTACAATATAAACAGAAAACATAGTGTACACGGATACGTATCGTAATCGCCATCGCCTGTCGAACCAAGTTCGATAAAATAGTAAAAGAATATGATTGGAAAAAAAAATTCATACGGTGAATTCTGCCTTTTCAATATATGTGACGCAGAATCCCATGCATACTGTTGAAGTAAATACCTTCATATCCTGAAGGTGAGATGTGAGAGGAGATTAAAGCGTCACTTTTCCATTCGATAAAATTGAAGCATACCACAATACATGGGTACCGATACAACAATGAAAAAGCACGGTACGTTGCTAATGTATAGAGCGTGCAATGGGAAAATATTGCGTATAAAATCAGGAATATTTGTGATCACAACATGATTTCCGCATGAATATTGTAACACCGCGAACACATATATGTTGTGATCCAATGGCATAATAAGATGTGACGAATGGGTCTCATATTTCAGATTGAGTGGAAATTCATTGGGCGTAGTCAATGTACATACATTCGTAGCGATTCCATTCATATCGAATTTTAGTAGCTAACAAATGGGCTTGGGTATCGGATTCTGATGAGAATTTTATGATGATCATTTATTAACCAATAGTGATGACTACCATTCTTGATGGCGATTCAAATATCATTAACTGAGATGCTATTGACTACCATCGCATGATGACAACTATTACTGTTTTAAAATAAAAATAAGATATCTCCCATAAAACAATGATCATTTTTCTCACTTTTCTTTACGACGGACCAATATGGTTTTTTTTTTCAATGGGGTACATTATTATGTTCTGTTGCATGATAGCAAATATTTTCAAAATTCTGTTCGATGATATTGCAAGAGATGTCGCTATCATTTGATTCTCGTATATTTTTCGTACACAACTTTGATATTGGAACAATAACTCCACTAGATGGTCGGTGAAATCGCTTAATTGATGAAATATATATTATCACTGGAATTTCTGGTAAAGGTCCATGAAGACCGTGTCCTATACCACTATTATGTGACAATATTAGATTGTTCATTTAACAAGGTACTATCGAGTCTTTATCAGAATTTCATTTCTTTCATTGGGACGAACGAATTAAATGGAAAAAAATTGGTTATAAAATATTCTTATGTGATTTCCGAAAAAATAGATGAAAAAATATATTGTTTGAGTACCATTTGACTACGGGTAACCCCTCGAACTATATTGATGATAGTTTGTCTCTTGTTTCCCACTCTTGATTTTCATGATATGAACCTTCACCTTGTTTGAGGTAGGACAGTCGTCTCTATGATATTCTGTATCAACCACAGGACTAGCCTGAAATACTCTGTAACTTGGAATATCAGATGCAATTAAGCTCACTCCCGAAAATGATCAACCAGTGTTTGATGTCCAGTTGAATTGTCTGCACATATCACTTAGTCCGCAAAAGAATAAAAATGGGGGAATGCATCGTTCAGAATCGACCGTCAAATTGTAGCGCTGACTTCGTATGTGAGTATGTATGAAATGTGGGATTCAATACCAATATCGAAACGAATGAAAAAATAATGGTTAATAATTGAACAAAACTACGCATAAATTGCAAACGTGAAAGATGGATGAGTAAAAACTAATGGGCAGGCGGTTCGCAAAGTTCGAGCCGGATAGCAACCATTATTTATTTCATCGGATATCGTAGATTGGATGAATCAATCTTCCGTTGAAACGGAGTCTCAGCAACTCTTTAAGCTCCATTTTCTGTACACATTGAAAGCCAAGTAATGAGCACCCGCCATGGCTGCCATGGCAAGGTCTACCTGGGTGGGTGTGGCATCAAATTGTAAGGCAGGACACGCGCCACTAACTGGATGTATTCAAATCACAGCGTTGCTGAAGCAAGAGAAATATCCACGTGGAAATTGGTGAGACTTCACGACAGGGCTGAAGTTGGTTTAGCAACTGATTGTCAAACTTATTCGGACTCCAGAACAGCTGGGATGTTCTCACTAATTCCGATGCATGACGATGTTCAATAATGGTGTAAGACAATACATTAAGAACCAATATCTATCATGGGTCGAAATAAAAAGACATTTGAAGGGGGGATCATCCATTTTAAACCATTTTCAAGCCGTAAGGCTTCAAAATGAAACCCCGAGATATTCAAAACATCTTACCAGTTGATGAGTACAAATATTCATGTATAGATATTTATTTTCTGACGTCTATGCAGTTGTGATACAGAACTGTTCATAGTATGTATTATCGGAATTCCGCACGCGATAACGGTGATTGCAAGTGACATTACAATATTGATTGTCTGAACCAACTGGGCATCTGTTGACGCTCCAAAATTTCCAAAAGTTAGAAAGCCAGACGAACGCCATTACCTACATATAAATTACTTCTACCCAAAATAGCGTGGAAGTGGTTGGCAAGCCACGGTGCTCTACAGAATTTGCTAAACTATTCAAATGTTATGCAACACTCCGGATAATGTTGGAGAAAAAGTAATGCAAATTCACTTGTCATCGTATCACATAAACATTTTTATGGTTATATTATGCATTTATAGCACATTTTCTTGTTACTTCAATTTCAGATATATCATTGCGTTAAATATCACGAAACTAAAAATAATACGATGTATTGTAAAAAAAAAAATGACAATTCTGCGTTTATCATCCAGTTATACAGTTGATGAGAAAAAAATTAAAATAGTTCATTCCACATGAAGATCATACTCAAAAGATTTATTTGACATGAAAAATAGCGTTGATAAAATTTTAATAATTGTTTGATTTACAATTTTCTCATTTGTGTCCAGGATGAAGTCAGTTTGTGAATAAATTTTACAATAGTGTTTTTGTGAGCATTATTCCTCTTTCTCTTTCTGTCCCTCAATATTGTTGTTCAAAATTGATTAATGCAATATTCCGAAAAATGAAAACCAGTACAATGTGATACAAAAGCTTAAAATATCATGAAGAATAACTGAGTCAGAACGAGTCTGCTGCAATTTTTGATATGCTGGCTACAGTAACATGGAATCGCTTCAATCGGCTCAAATTTTTCTGGAAGACGGAAATGGAAAAAAAGTATTAATGTTTTGACTTCGCACACGGTGGTAATTATTCCGCATTTGTCTGAGGGATGACCCGGAGTCAATTTTATTCTATATATAACCAATCGCATCATAACCGGTTGCATCTCGATGGTTTACATATTAAGATGCAATAATTCATACATATAAAAACTCTTTCGATAGAAACAATGAAGATCTTTATGTACGCAATGAGGATTCAACTACGTCACGTTCTACTTCCGAATATTCCGCGCAACATCTTGGATATCATCCTTCTAACTCTAATAATGTCGCATTTTTTACCCACTACCTGAGATTTTTTTGTTTTTTTTTTGTGCTAATATGATTTCAAAAACGTTACATGTTTTGCTGAGTTCGTATCGATCACGAGAAGATCGTAAATATTTCTAATTGATCCGATCCGCAGAACTCTGTGCGAAAGAATTGAAAGATACATACAAATATAAACTATTTTTTCCTTCGAACCAAAAAAAAAAACTACTTCAACAACGTAGATCTCTCAAGCGCAATTCCACTCTAATTACAACATTTTTTTTCTTTCACCGCAAAAGGGGCCATGGCGCGAACTCGCTCGAGTAAAAGAGTACAATAGGAATTTAAATGAAACTCAAATCACAGTGCCAGCTAAGTAATGGTTGCTTATATACGTATATGTAAACGGTCGATACTCTGAGGGAAGGAAATCTACTCATAGAATTTTTCGTACCATTGGAGTATCGAATGAATGGAAAAGGAACAACGAATGTAGAGCCATCTACCCGTTACTGCACGATGAGCTGATTTGCATACGAGATTGCTTGTATTTTTTTATTTTCACAGCACGTGTACTCTTAGTTTACATATTTTTTTGGCTCCATCTCATCCTACATATTTTTCGACATCAACATTGGAACTGATCGGATATCAAAATGTAAGTGGTTTGGAACATTTGCATTTGTGATATAGATCGGGTAAGGTATCCCATATAATAATAATTTGAGGAAAGTGAAAAGTAGTTGTAATAGAATCATAGACCTAAGACAATTTCTTATCTAAGGCAATCATTTACATGTTGACATACAAAATTAGGGAATCGCAAAAATTGGTTGAATGAATGATTAAATCATTAACTAATTTCATATGCATAATGCAGTCAACTATCACTCGTCAAATAGGTTGAGTGATTCACATCTTTTATCGAACGCTGGAACCTCTCTGTGTTTCAAAAGAGTCCTAAGAAAATAATGAGACTAAGATTGAAACATATTGATTGTTGGGATGAACGTTGAATATTGTTATTAGAGGACAGACGGTAACTGCGTTGTCCCGGGTGTTCATAATGAATCATTATAGGGAGAAAGACTGTGGTTTCGACAAATTTGGTTCATCATCGTAATAGAATTCTCGGATAAATAAAAATTAATGAAATAATAGATAAAAAAGGGAACATTATACATTTTCAAACAACGGCCAATATCGTGTATGATGAATATAATTCCGTCGGAATTCAATGATACAGAAAAATCAATTATCACTAGTTCAATATATATATATATATATGACATTAAAATCCAGTAATTCCAGTTAGATTTTGCGTTTCCTTAAACTGATATTCCCAATTGCCTATTGCCTTGCTGAGGTCTCAATGATAGGAAGAAGAGTATATAACTTCCTGATCTTGAAGATTCAATATATCCGGATTAAGAGAAAAAATGCCTGTTTCGATTTTCCATATTATATTTGGAAAAAGACTATGGTATTTCCTTCATGGTGCTAGAGACATCATGTCCTGCATACAGAATTCGTTATCCTTCGCACCCGGATGTATACGCAAGATATGTATGCAGGTACGTATACCTAGCTTAACGTATGTACGAGAAGTCTGGATCCCAGGTCCTGAGATCGTATAACACGTTAAGCCGACGTAACATTGGCTACCATTTAGCACACAAAAGCTTCCGGATTAGATTTGATTACGACGGTGAGAACTGGCCTGGATCCTTTCCATCTGCCTGCACCATTTCCGCCACTATACTCTCTCGCAATATACATTCGCCTAACAATCTTAGTCGTGCTATTGTGACACAAGAGTTAGTGTGGGTATTGCGTGTCCAGAATACATCTTCATCCTGTCTCATCGAAGTTTAAACATGGATGGAATCATAATAATATTCTATCATTTGTCACAATTTCGAAGAGTATATAGACATCCGAATGTAATTTGATGATACATCGAAGTTGGCAACATTGTGAATACAACTTGAATAAACACACAATTCTATTTTTTTTTACTTGCGATTTGTCTTTACTGTTTCACATATCATATGCTCGGTGTATATGCCTTCGATTGTGATCAGTATCACTGAGCCTCATTATCGAAACAGAAATTTGGCATTATTTGAACGTTGGCCTCGTTCCCGAGCTATGATTTTTCCCGTTAATTTAGCTTCATGCAGATGCTAATTCAGTGCATTATAGTCATCCATAAGAGAAAAAATTCTTTCTATTGACTTATGTATTGCCGAGATGCAAAGACAGTTGATGGAGAGTTACGAAGTTATCGTTGATTATGTGAATGGGAATGGTGGAAGTATTGTCTCTTCTAATTCGCTTCGCACGCATACTTAGCTTGGGAATCCAATCAAAGTTATAGATAAACGAAATTTATGAAAACTGACTGTCCGATCGAGAGTAAATACTGACTGCAGATTGGATTTGATTCAATGATAATATTCTTGAATTGCTTCCGATCACTTAAGTCGGCGCAGGTATTGAAGCATTTTATTTCTACTGTGCATCTTATCCCAAATTTAGGGGAAAATTTCGTGTGATTGCGTCATGCATACACCACCTACATTTTTGAATTTCATACGTGTTTTATTCTCTACACTGGAGAATTGGCAAAATCACAAAAATCTGATTCATTCGGCTGACCGTAAAACGTAATAGACAGGAATACGAATCCAAGAATACGTCCTAAGCGAAACAGAGCATCACCATAAGGATATAAAAGGTGGCAGATGTGAGGAACATAACCAAACTACACCACTAAAACGGTAGAGCTTTCTATATACAGTTTCCCCTATACATAGAAACATTGCCGCCACGTTGAGGCAAAAAAAAAACATATTTACGTTGTGTAGTAGAAGTTTTCAAAGAAATTAAGAAGGCACAAATTCTCTATCCAATTTTCCCACCCCGTATCGGATATGCGCCGTCTTGCAATTTCAAACGTATAAAAGTGTATATGTATGTGTGTGTTGATATGTTGAAGTTATAAGTGCATATATATGATCGCGTGAACGTTCCGATTTTACTTGCGGCTCCCCGATAGCACCATTTCGCAGCCATTGAATGAACGAACCACACAAATTGTGGCAATTTAAATACAATGCCTTTAGAATTAACGTCCGTGAGGTGGTGATTCCCGTCCCATTTAACCATACCCTTTCTTGGATAAATGCCTGTGGGCGCGCATTTATGATAAATGTTGCGATTCAACTGTATGATTTCGATTTCTAATAAACCATCGCACCAAACTGAACTCAGTGAATTATGCATAGAGCAATTGTATAAGTTTGTCCTGACATCCAATTTTATTAGGAGTAATTGATGCATAGAACTAGTCCTTAAAGGGGAAATGATTCGAAATATAATTTGTATTGAAAAGTGAATATTAAATCTGCCTAAATATAATTAGAAAATTTATTTTAATTTTGGAACCATGCTTGGGAATCGAAATTATTGAAGATAACATCGAATTCCAATTTTATCACTGGACACGACATGTACATGGAAGATAGATGCAAATATATTCCAGATATGCATGAAAATATATTAAATATATATTTTCACATTTCTGACCGATTGCCGTTTCTACTATATCAAAATATATATATATTACAGAAAGTATAATGGTAGGTATATTGTATGTATATCGATTCATACATTCAAATGAAGAAAACACAGACTCGCTGGTAGAAGAGTATATTTTGTGATACATGTTGGATACCTATCCTGAACATACTTTTTTTTCTTGATGATGAAATTCACGCCTATTTATCTACCAACTCATATCGCTATTTCGAAGAAATTCTTTCAATTTCTAAAAATTTCTGAAAACTACATCCCTACTAGACTAGCTTCTCTAGACTAGAATACCCCCTTGAGAGAGTCAAATCATAATTTTTCCTCCATGAATAAAATTCAGGATTCTTCCGCTCAGAGTATAAGTAGAAAATTTCGTTATATCGAAGGGAAAGTTAGACTTCCGAACCTAAATTATGATCACTTTCCTAAGTTGATTTTCATGGAAAAGTTATATTTCACATTACGGGAAACCGCAGTTCATAATACGAGCTGAAATAGAAGGGAAAAGAAAATTTCTATCTCCATTCAATACACATAAACATAGATCACTGGCACATATATTCACAGCTTGCGGCTGATTATATTAGACAATCTTCTTACTTATATCCCATACTTTTCATACATACTTTTTGTATTTTTATATTCTTCAGCCATCGATTATATAGCACATTTTAAGCGAAAATCCTAACGACTATCACAAATATCACAACTTTCATGACAGTAACTTAATATTGTTGGTATAAAATGGCGGATATGAAAATATAGGATGGTGAGATACAGGACGTGGAATAGTATACACACACCAGACTCGAATACAAGATAAAAATTCATGAAAGCCATGCGGAGAGTATTACCTTTCGTTTCCCAATAATCGTGCGGATATAAGTTGTAGGCTTATATTTATAAAATATAATTTTGTGATGCGTACGCGCAGAGTATTGGTATTGTCATCTTGTCTGCCGTGGTATTTTCGAATGCAAAGCTCCACAAATATGTTGATTTGAAAAAAAAAGCAGGATTATGAAGTATTTGGATCTGTTCTATTGACGTCGCAAAAAAAGGAACCCGTTGACCGCATTCACAGATGGTTGTGGGCGACTAAATTGGAGGAAAATTCGCACGGCATCTCATATTTGAAGGGAGCTTTTTGTTATTTATTAGTGTGAAACTAACTATCGACACCTCGACACATTTGTCTGGTTTCTCCCAAACACTTTCTCCTGTTTGGCTTCCACTATTCACCATCGTCACGATACTTCGTCATAACTTGCTTCTTTTGGAAAAGAACCGAAGAATTTATAAGAACGAATATTACGAAATACTCGGTAAGAGACTAAAATGACTCAATAATTTATCAGCAATCAATTTGGAAAAATTTCTATAATATTGCACGTTTATTCCTGATGAATTTCAAACTTGATGAAATTGATTTGTTTTCGAAGTGTTCACGTTATCTGCGACAGTTTCAAGGCAGGAATATATTGCAAAGCCTCAAACATCAGACGAGGAAATAGTGGAAAAGTATAGCAGAAGATGCGGAAATCCGAGAAAAATCAAACCATTCGTTGTCTAACGCGATGGAAAATAAGAGAATTGTAACGTAAATTGTGGATATTATTATAATTTGCCAATATAAATTGTTGATATGTCACATTCAATACATTCGTATATTGAAATTGATGGCATCAAAAAAAAACAACGTAGCCAAATATGGCGATGAAAGGAAAACTATTCAAGAAACCAAGGAAAAACAATACATAAGAATATAAACTGCTGAATAACAAGTATTTGCAGGGTATGCACATGTATATTTCGAGTGCTGTGATAGCGACATGTATATGCGCGAAACTCATCCATATCTGGCACAATATCCTCTCGAATTGATTACATCGAAAGTCAATTAGTGTATACTGGCCCAGAAAATATTTTTTCATGAAGTTCATTTATATTCTATTCGCATTTACGTTTTGAATTCTGGAAATATGATCCGAAAACCAACCACGGGGGACATAGATATCATAGAATGCAACAGTGAAATTCAAAACAGAAAAAAAAAATATTTTCTGAATAATTTATATAATGAGAGCACGAAGAAAAGGGTCTATTGGCAAGGAACTGCGTATCCCTGATGAAGACATTTCTTGCGAACGATTCGTGAGGGGTGTTATTTCAAATATATTTTATTTGACAAAAGGAACGCTTCATGCAGTATCGTTCTTCTTATGGGTATTGAGAGAATGACACGGAATGTTATAACATTGGACAGCATCCCAGCCAACTCATCAGTGACAGAAACATGACAATTCAAAAATACGTTACTAATATCACGTATCCGACGACTGAATTTGCCAAATTAATTGAGGGTCCCCCTTGATTCCGAAAAAAATTTCATTTCTCCTACAGCTAGATAAACTGACAAATAATATCGAGATTGCACGAAGTAATCTTGTGATTATGAAACAGCCCGTAGAAGTAAAAGAGAAAAATTGTGATTGAGACTTATTAATTGCTTTTCGATATTGAAAGAAAAATATGGGGTACTAAGTCAATAACAGATTCCAATACTGCTATAATATAATAATCAATATCCGAACAAGTGTATTTCTTTTCAGATGTTCAACTCGTCTTCCCACTTCTTATTTACTTTTCATGATTCATTAGAACTTTATAGCACCTAGCCCATTTGTTTGGAACATGGAAAACATTGAAATGCTTTCTGCTGTCCCAAATCGTAGACGCGTTATTTCTTCACATCCCCGTTCTTTCCTGCACACCCCATGTATACCCGTCTACTTGTCTGTATCTCTGTTGCCAATGTTCTCTTGAACCTTTGCCACGCATTCATACATCGCAGTCACTTCTCGTAATACGTCGAGGATACACCCGTAAACTTTTGATCCCCCAAACGGAGGAGCCATGCACCCGAATGTTGTTTTCTGTGTGTATGTGCGCGTGTGTGTGTAGCATGTGTTCAAGAACACTAAAAACGAACTGGCTATTTTTGGAATGTCCTTTACTTGAAAATGTCATCCAACCATACCGCTCCTTCAGTATTCGAGTGTGAAATTCCATTTAGTCGTACTGCATGACCTCCACCGAGTCTTCGACTTCACATTGCGCGCCGCGGCATTCTTAGTCATGCTTGCGAGATTCCCATTTCATACGTAAGATGCAAATGCTTGCTCTACACTGGAAGCTCAGAAGCAGGGCAGAGGTAGCCAATTTACTTTGGGTAATCGAAAACTATGAAATTCTATCCAAACATACATTCAGAAGATTCCGAATACTTCTCATGAAATTATTCAGAATACAATTTTGATAGCAGTTCAATGAAACAAACTTCATGAAATGACATTGAAAATAGTCAGCGTGTTTATATAAATGTCTGAATACTCAATTCATCTTTGGGAAGTGATTCTCTCTGATTAATTTCCGTGTGTCTAATTTTATCCCAACCCTTCAGAAAGTTGCGCGCTCCGAAGACCCTGGCAAAATAAATCATTCAGGAATTGTACTCGGAATAAGTGATTGTTTGCTTGTCTTGCAAGTTCAATGACATCTAATTTTTCCCTTCCAATATTCATGAGATCGACTCATCGTGAAAAAATTGTTTTATAAAAAATGGAAAATCGCAATTTTATTTGAAAATGATTTGGACGGTGACTTATATGAGTAAATAGCTCCTCTCTGCACTTCATATACATCAAATGTGATGAAATACATTGCCATGATGTTGACCTGACAATCAAGGCAATCACTTTACACAATAATGAATTTCGATTGACATGAGTAAGCATGTAGCAGAATCATACTCGATGGAAAGTTCTTGTTATAAAATAATCAACTCACCGCGTGTGAGGTTACATAATTTCAGGAGAATTTCACACGTGTTAGTTTGAACACCTGTACGCCTAGATATGTTTCGAGAATATCTGCCCGTTTTAGACACATGAAATGTACAAAAATGAGGCATGTAAATTGGGAATACAATATTAATTCAACAATACGCATTGACACCACAACTCTTTGCATCGAACAATATTTTAAACCGTTCAAAATGTTACACTTTCCTACTCAACGTAAAGTGTAGATGAAGGAAGCACTTGGATTTGCATTATAATCAAACTATCTACATATTATGCATCACGAGTGTTTATTTTACATAAATTCTGTCAACATTTAGAGGATCGTGAGCAAATTGGTAGAAAATTGCGTTCATGGATTTGATGGGATGAGTCGAGTATGTATCACGCGCGTCATATGTTAACTACCGCAAACAGTGAACGTAGGGCTGTTTATGTCCCAAGCTGCCAGATCACATCCGTTACACTTGTGTTAATATTGAACTTTGGTACAGTGATGAATCATTCAAATAACTCCATAGACATTCGCGCGTAATATCAACAATTTGAATCAATGAATGTCGTTGATAACGAAATATTCTGGATGAATTTCCGTAGTGAGAACATATGAAGATTTAAAATATGGAGAAAAAAAATTCAATAAGAAACACTTGTATCGTCGTTAATGTGAAACTGATCAAGAGAAATGATATTCTTCTACTGGTGGTATATACATGGTAAGCGCGTCGGTGGTATTTTCCAGTGAGTTCACCCCATTAAACATTTTTACAATCTTGGCTGAATCAGTGGGAGAAAGGGGGAGAAAAGGAAACAAATGAAGCATACACAGAGAACGATGAGAATGAGACCGCGATGAAGTGCCTTAGAAGATGGTAGTATAGAGGATAGTGATATACAGAAGAGGCAGTGGAGATGGGATAGAAAAGCGGATGCGGAGGTTGCGAGTGGGCAGGGACGCGGGGGTACGAGAATTGCTGGCTATACCCGTCGACACCTGTTGCTTTTCCAACCATTTCACCTCTTTCTATCTCATTCGCTTCACTCACTCCTCCTGCTTTACCTCTAGGCTGCTATACTGTTTCTCTTCAGCGTTTTCCAACCAGCTGCACTCCAATTTTCCCGTCGCGCGTACGTACATCGGATGACGTCTCGAGGGGTCGCACGAAGTATCTATGAACATGCTCTTATATATATCAATTTGAAATCAACATCACACTTGAATATACAAATAACGATTATCTCTACATGAATTTATGTTTGTTTGTGTTTTTACTAGGCGTGGATAATAATAATAAACAAGGAAAATTGTGTTTGATGTATTATTTGAAACAGCTCGTTTTATTGTGCCCATAACGTAAGAGGTGAAATAAATCATGCAGATATATATATATATATAAAGATCTTATTCATCATTGTGTCGGAGTGAAAAATGAGTCAAAATGACATTTCCGAATTGAAGTTGTTAGATGTGTTTAAGACGATCGCAAGCACTGGGAATGCGTATAAAAGAACATAATATAATTAATTTGTAAAATATAATTCCATTTTTCATGATAGATATGAAGTTACAGTCACACGTCAGAATCGATTGACATTCATTGGAATATTTGAATACATTTTATTGAAAAGCATCTAAAGCTCATGTATGAATAAAGTAATAATTACTTCCTCACATTCCACTCAAGAATAATATCGCGTATAAAGTGAACGATGCTCTTTTACAAACACTTGAAATGTCCCGTAAAACACCTCAAGCCCATCATATCTTCAAGCTTAATCTCAATTCACTGAATCTTGCACTAAAGCCGACGGAATTTGAACAAACATATACGAAGGTATCTCGAAAGCTAATCTCTTTGAAGCGACAAGTCTGTGATGGCTCTGAAACTAAATGCTGGAAAGTTCGTGCATTCAAGAAGGTAAAGCGGAGATGGCTGATTCTGTGGAAAGTTTATAGATGTAAGTACAGAAGCATAACTGAGAATATACGGATATCAAAACTATCTTATCTCTTAACTCTATCTTACATCAATAAATATCTAACTTGAAATAATCCAAATAACGAAAAATTTCCTTGAATAAACATCATCCACTTGATTATTCTATTAACGTGAATATGTAGTATATAACGTGTAACATGTCGGATACGTTGTTTCGCACGCATATAGCACCATACGTCGACATGTATCTCGACAAACTTGCTTGGGTCGGTACCTCCTATTCGACGACACTACAATCCCTCGAACATGACCCACGATCGATGCTTATATAAGCGCATGCTATTGTCACACGCGGCTTGATTGTCTCCCTAAATCCCACTTGGCCTTTTATCCAACTCTAACATGTGAACATCAATCTCCAACTTGAATATCAAGTCTTACTTCGACGTTTATTGGAAATATATCGAATACACGAATTAATTCTTTCACACTTCATTGATAAATTTTAGGTGCATTTTGTCTTATCGGCAATTCATTCATTTTGCTAATATTAATTGTTTCAAAATAGAAGTAATTGATTTTCAATTCTGGACCCATAATATTGTACGCAGAATTGGCTTGTGAAAGTTTAAGCTACTCACACTGATTCATCATTATCTGCATTCCAACTTCCATAACATTATGTCAATAGGACTTTAGAATTTCATTACCCTGTTGGAACATTCTGCCTACTTATTACTTGTACAATCGAATTCACAATTTACTTGATACTGAAACCCCTTCATATTTTTTTCTTCTGCGGATCCGATCAGATTATGATTATGCCAGCCATTATAAAATACAGATTAATGGACACACATGCAATTAGTTCGGGATTTATGAAGTACCAGAAAACTCGAGTGGAAAAAACAATTCATTTTTGGTGAATTATCGAAAAATCACAAAAGAATATCACGAAAAAAAAAATGTAGCGTGGATGAGAGACAACAATGAAAAAAAAATTTCTATCAGATGAACCAGCAGAATCATTAGAACTTTATGTATTGTATTATGTTATGTATTATGTATATTGATGCAGGCATGGACATATAAAAGCACTTCAAGTAATTTCGAATTTCGAAGCGTGCATTCCGTGTTATACTTTTCTCGAGATCTTATACCTTGACTTATAAACACCATCAGTTCATTTGTGTTAAGAATGACTGCAAAATGAGAATTGAAAGATGTTATGTTGTTATTGCTCTGAGCTGAGTTGATGATGTGTGAATAATAATAAAGGATGTATATCAATTCTGTAGGAAATAACAAATTCAAAGACTTTCGACTTCTTGCAGGCAATATTGCAACTTACGTCACATCTTTACTTTTATAATCCTCTACACGTTTGACTTTCCACATCATTGATAAGAATTATGGTAAAACAATTATTATGTTATTTTCTGATAATAAAACTTTAACGGATGTTCACATGTTAAATAACATACCAGTTTTTTGTTCAAAGTGCTTGGGTTGCTTGTATCGGATATGAAATTATAATCATAAAAGCTGGCCTGATGTGATAAACTAGGCAAGGGGAAATGATAAGATCGGTCTGCATATCTTCTTATTTTTTTGTTTAATCAAAGCGTGTTGGAGCCATTGTTATTGAGAGGTCCACCTTTCCAATCATGGAATCAAAGAAAACTATCGGATTCCAATAGCGCAGCAAGATCTCATCTCACCATTCATTCTTGCACGTACACTTTTTGTGGGAGCACTGGCCCACCTCATAGATGAAAATCTTAATACGAAACATAATTTTGTAAATGAATATTTGGATAATGAACTTGGTTTTTATTAGTATATTCGAATTCTTCTAGAAATAATAGCGAACCAATTTTAACTGACGAGTGATTGAGTTTTTATCTGCTAGACGTTCCTTTCATCGTTCAAAAATTCATTATAAAATGGGTTGGAGCCGATTGAAGTCAATTAAATTTTTCTTAGGCACCCTGTTCCTAAAACCATTCAATCTTTGTACCGATTAGATGGTAGAAATCATTACTATCTATGCAATACATATATGAATCATATTATTTTTGGTTAGAGCTTGGATTCAAGTGAACTTTCATGAGAACACTCTACTCATCATTTATAATTTTGTTTTGTTCTTCTCCTTTCCATGAAGAAAGTTATTATTTTTTAGTTCTCTCTTACCACTATACGTTTCACGACACAACGTCACAGCGTAGCGTTAGTTTCTTGCATGAAAGTAGGGTGCGAGAAAGTACATGAGGAAAAGGGAACGAACTATGAGACATAGAGAATGTGAAAGAGGAAGAGGAAGCGGAAAAGGAAGAGGAGTCACGACTTGGCTATAAATACGCTGCGCCACCTGCATCTAACGTCCACCGCTGAACCATCAGACTCGAACCCTTCCTCCCTTTGTCTTTCTCTTTCTCTCACTTTATTTCTCCCTCTCTTGCTCTTAGTTTCACTCCCTCATACTCTTGTTTCCCATTTCGCCTACTCTGGCCCTTCTCACACACCTCATGTATTGTATATATTCTCGTGCCAAGCCACCAGCAAAGCCGTTGCTGTGCTTGGACGTATCTCTACGTACGAACCTCATGTACTCGATTACGTACTATAGTTTGCCCATCCTCCCACAAGCTCGTGTATCGGCACAAACACAGACACACACATACACACACACAAGAAATTGGCATCATGTACCAGCAACGTCAGATACATGAGCAATATCATCGACACAGATAAATGTGTAATATAATAAATACGTAGATAGTCATAGATGGACGAAGATCATGCAATGTCTTACAAGGAGAATGAATTATCTGTATTGTAGTATCTCATCGAGTTCGTCTGCAATTTGAAAATCATTCCGAAGATCCGAATGAGACTGTCTACGCATACAGTTATTAGAAAATTGCACCATCAATGTATTGATGTGAAAATTCACATAATGAGATCAAGTTAATAACCCTCAATCATAATTTATTTCTGTCTAGTCTGATGTTAACTTCAGGTGGATTGGATTTCAAATATGACTCGAATCTGAATTATTCACACCTTTTTTTTCACTGCTATTGGATTGCCATTTGACTTAAAACTGTTTGGCTGGGAGGTAAAGAAACCTTCTACTAGTTCCTACTCGAATAATCCTCATCATTCCGAATCAAAGCATCCAAAGAAGGAAATCGAAGTTATCCGATGTGTAGAATTTATCGTACTGAATCCTTCTAGCTTTATCGATTTTTTGTCTACCATCTTCGAATTATTGTGATCGTTAAAAATTCGAACATTCCAATGTAGATACTTAGGATATTTCCGAAAATGAATATACGCAGAATTTAATACAATTTCGTTATCTACCTTTCGTGATACTACGGTTTCAAACCATAATGTATTGTGTAGAACAATTCTGAATAAAGATGTGAGATTATAAATGTTATGTGTAGTAATATGAAAATAAAGTGTTGCGATAACAAAATATCTACAGTTTACATGGTCGCAAAATCTTGCGGTGATTGTCGTGGAAATTTACAGCATAACTGCATGCTTGGTCAATAGGCAATAGAGGAATCCATAAAGATATCTGAAATAGAATTTACGCGTGTGACAAGCTCACAAACGCACACAAATACCTACCTTCGTTACCAACATATCTACATTCATGTTTATACATGTTTGTACATAAATGCATGACATACATTCTGAAGTACGTATAAGCACCTGGTGCGCCAAGATTTGTGGAATGACACATACCATGTGGAGTATATGATGACCTTTATGTGAAAAGGGCATGATGACTTCAATGATGCAGACTCTGAAATTACAAGATGCACTTGCAATTGATTGGTGCAAATAATTCTCCACTGAAAAACTCAACACCAATCACACTCATTTTTCTTCATGATTCTGGTACTTTTTTCTCACTAATTTTTTTATCTAAAGATGTCTAGACTAATATTTACTGCTGATATATTCAACTAGCAGAGACTAAAATTTCTTTTCCTCTAAAATATTGCTCAACGATTAGAGTTCCCATGAGGAATCGCCAACTTTCCATACCCGTAGAAATTTCATCATTCATTCCGTATATTGTTCAACCATGCACTGTTGACAATGTGTGATGGGAAAATTATGTCCGGTTTCGACAATTTTGAGAGGTTCACCAAATAGTTGTTTCTATTATGTTACGTCGCTCTAATATAATCGAGGGTACAATGTCTGATTCTCAATCTTTGTTGTTGGGAGGCATACTTCTTTTAAGTCGGGGTGAAGCCCACGAATTTTCCGCTTTTCTCTTCTCCAGAACTATTCTTTGATCAGTGTAGATATAATAATCCAAAAATTACTGGATAGATCTAGGTTTGATATTGTTTAAATTCCAAAATTCGGCACAGATTTGCATTCACAATTTCGCCCTGATTTCGACACTTCATTTCGCCCTTCAAAAGCATGTAATTTCAGGATGTTAATTACCATCTATATTTATTTGCGAGCTACTTAGATATTGACTATCATCGAATACTCTAGGGAGATGATTACCAAAACTCAATTCTATCTCAATCAAGAGAAATTTTCGTAACGACAGTGAAACTTTCCATCAATCAAGGTTTCATATAAATGAATAGAGAAACGCACAAGCGAATATAATTTCAGTTGCTTTGCATAGGACCCCAAGTTATTCGTTCTTAGACTTTTCTCATGTATTTCTATTTTTTTTTTATTTTTGTTTTCCTTTATTCTTTAAGGCTAAAAATGAGTCATTTATATGTTATCTATTTAATGTCTTCAACTAAATATTGAAAATTCACGTTTTCTTAATATCTTTTCTCACTTTGTCTAATGTATCATGAGTTCATCGACAATGTGCACACACAAATGAACAGAATAACAAATACAACCATACGAAAATGAAAAAATTTGCAGAACATCTTGAAATATTTAACATGAAGAATTGTTGGAGGCTCTTTTCTCGCGGATCCATTAATATTTCAACGCAACGTATTCCACTTCACGTCTATCCTCCTTATTTCTCGATTCTTCCTGCGCGCCTCGTTTGTTTCACACTATCCCACATTTTTTAACTCTCCTCTTTCAGCTTTCTAAAATTCACTAGGAGATTCTTCTGTATAGCTATTCCCAATGGACATATTACCAGTCGAGGACTGGAAAAAATAAATAAATGAAAAATACAGAAGGAGCTAATCTCGCGAAAATACCATGCATATCTGGAACGAAATTCTCAGTAGGTCTACAGATGAAGTCGAGTTGAGAAGGAGAGCAAAAGGGCAGTATTAGGAAAAATATAAATAAAATTAAATTGAAAAAAAAAGCATGGGTATGGAAAGACAAGAGACAAAGTGAAATATTCATATATGTATTCATGAATGTTTGAAGTTGTCTGGGCTATCATATATCCTACCGTTGGATCAACAAGACATCAAGCCACATCCAACCCATAGTTTGGTACATCCTTTTTGCTCTTTCTCTGACAAAATATTTTCTTTTCACGTCAGTGTGTAATCGTGTATCGGTACGAAATACAAAGATTGAAACGTTGTTTAAGTTAAAGCCGATGTCGAATTATGGAACGCCCAAGTTATTCCTCGGATGATATTCTTTATGAAATAATTACTTGCGTACAGGCCTGCGAAATACCTTACGGACACCACTCGTGACATGACAAAATGATATAACAAATGCACGATCGTCCCTAATTTTTAACGCGGCGAAACCCTCGGCGATGGTTCAATGATTTTTTTTGAAAAGAATGAATTTCCAAACTAGAATACAATAAGTGGACTGCCGCTACATAATACACAATAAATTATGTGGAACACAATAAGAGAAGATTCATTGAATAAAACATGAAATTTTCAAGTTTGCGAGTGAATCAATTCATGTGGTACTTTGCGTTAAATGCGAAACAAAATTTACAAAGCAAAGATTTAATTCGTAACTTATTGAAAACGCTATTATCTGTAGGATAGTTCGTGAGTCATATCAATAATAATTGTGAGACAAATAATAGCGAGATATTACACAAAAGAATATCTCATCTACATCGTAATCATGCACTAAATTATGTCGGGTTCATTCACTTAATCATACCATTCACGCGTCACGCCGCCACGGTATTAATTATCTCTACACCTTAACTAATCACTTACACGCAACCATGAAATCTAACCCTTTCTGTATCCCTCGCGCAATATAAGGCGAATATCCAATAAAATCATACACACTATTATAATGTATCACGCTTACCGTGTTCTTCTCTATTTAATTTAATTCAATTGTAGTGTTTCTATCCTCTTACAATGGATAGATCGTAGATTGTTTACTCTCGTTCAGTCAACCACTGTTTCCACTCAACGCAAGAGTTTGATCTAACGGTAACTCCGCATTACAATTTATTCAAAGATCCCAATTGTCGAAGCTCATTGTACTTTTTGCGTCGACACGTGTAATTAATTGGCATTTACTGTCACTTTTATCACTGCAAAATCACATTACAAATCCGATGATCATTTATGCCGTTCAACTATTATGCCACTGATCGCTCTTGACTCAATGCATAGACTGTCAGCCAGACAAAGGTCACGCAGTTTCTGTTTGACACCCAGTGTTTTTCGGTTTGTTTACTCAAGGAACTGACTGCACGGAAAATTCCGCCCGTACCAGCGTACCTCGATTCTTGCTTGGTCCGTACGCCTATAAACTCGGCTCGCATAACGGCCCTGTCTATACATAATATAACCTATTTTGTTCGATGTGCTGTCAGTGCTTTCGCACCCGAACGGCTCTCGCTCACGCTCATATTCTCTCTCACTCATTCGGCCCATGCTTATTCTAGTAATCCTTCGTTGTCCCACGTTCTCGAACGATAATCACACACGTGGTGGTGTTTTATATAGAGGCTTTGTGAATTCGATCTGAATCATATCTCGATCAAATAATATATAAGGAAAAAACATTAGTAATGGCATCATTTCATCAACACAACCCTTTGCTTCGCGTGAACGCCTTTTTAGTATTATTATTATAATTCACTGAAACACGGCGTTTCAGATGAGGATTGTGGCGTTTACTACGTCACAAGATATACGTTGACATTTATACTTCTGAAGTTAGAGAATTGAGATATAAATAACCGACAAAATCAACATCGTTACAGAAACTAGAATAAAAATACAAGGAAGAATTGCATAAAATAGAGGTGTAAAACAGTACACGAATGCATATGGCTTGGGCGTCACAATTAGAAAAGTAAAATTCAAATATGCAACGTGGAACAGAAAAATATAGGCCCCTTTAGTACCCAATTTGTAGAGAACATTGGGACATCTATGTTTTCAAGCACCTCAATTTAATCATTATCATAAATTTTCATATTTGAATGTGCCGCAGTAAATGTCGACATGATTTTAATTTTTGTCCGATCATGAACGATAGGAAATTTTCGATTAGCTCTTGTGAAAAGTTCTGTTCTGTGTTGATAGTACGCACGAAAACTGTTAATTCAAGGCTCGAAATGAGTCAATGAAACTCTGCGATGATGAAAAGAGTTTGCATAGTAAGCATTGACTGCAAAATTTTTGGATTCAGGAGAAAATAGGTTCGAGACGAAAAACTGCAGGAGAAAAAAGGCCGAATGCAAACAATCGCAGCATCGCGTCTAGAATCCAAACATTGCAATTTTACTTTTTATTTCCAAGAAGTACACTATTGAATGCTATCGCTAGGTACAAAGCTTCATTCTGATCAATGTTTTCAATGGGATACTTGTTTTCAGGACCATCATTTTCGGAACTGTTCATTCTTCCGGCCGCACTAAGCATATGATGTGTGATAGCTGACACTATTTTTATAGTCATACATTCATACATTCATACATTCGTGGTTCATACATCCAAGGTCCTTCAACAGATTGTTAAGTGCCGATTCCATTTTTTTCAAATTGAATGGGTCTTTGTCAAAAAAAATCTCAATGTCATTTCAATGACCTATCAGGAAACTGCACAACATCACATTCTGTATATGCTTATGTTTGCAGCCTTCATTAAATTAAAAAATTCGATGGTTTCGTGGGAAGGCTCTAAATGTTGGCAATTCTGTACGAATGTTGATGGTACCCCTATAGTAACAATTGTATTTTTTTATGATTCCCAATTTTCATGCTGAAGATTCATGCTCTAATCACACGAAATATTTGGCATTTGATATTCAATGACTACTTTCAATTTCTCATTGCGGTACTCTTCTTCTAACTATACTAAGCTTAATCTTCATCACTTTGACATAAGAGGGACAGTCAAAGCACTTCAAACTGAAAAAAAGTATTGGATGCGTGCTCCAAGAAAAACTTTTTTTTTCTCAAAAAGAATCTGTCAAGAACGTCGGATTAAGCTGATTCACGAACATGACGAAGAAAAAAATCACCACTGTAAATAACAGTTTACATTTTAATTGACAATTGGAATTATGGAGAAGGGAATATTTATTTATTAATGATACACTGGCTGCAAATCTTACGTTCGTATCACCAGTATTATTATTTATACCAAAAAAGTATGGAGTATATGATTTATGTCAGGATATAGAAATGAAAGGCAAATCAAGAGTCGCGGCCGCGACTCAAGACAAGTACTTTTATAATAACAATGAAAAGATTTGATTTGACAACTATTTAACCAGATATTTTTAGACACTTTTTCATGTGAGATTATATAAAAGTACTTGTCTTCGTTTTTTTACATCATGTTAAACAAAAATCTTGAAATTTGGTAATAGCATTTCGAGAACTTCTTTGAATTATGAAACCAAAGATGTACTGGAAATGTAGGTCAGGACAGAAATGATGAAAAATTGTGGAAAACGATTTCATCTGAATTTGCACCAATTAACAAAGGTCTTTAGCAACTGTTTATAATTAAGAAATAGCACTGTGGGAAATATACTGAAATACGAGGCAAACATTCCAACTTTTGAATAAAATCCAAAAATAAAAATATCGAAAAACTGGTAGCACAAATATAAATATACAAATATACACATTCATATTCACACTATTCCACGAGATATTTTTGTACAGACGCAACGTTCTATTTCCTTTATTTGTCTTCTTGTACCGTCATGTTCTCGTTGTTTTCATTTTCCTCTCGACGACTGGAGCGATGTATTTTCAGAATACCCGAAACACCATTGAATTATACTAATATTTCAAGGCACTCGTTTTCACATCATTAAATTCAATTGATAACATTATTGGAAATCATTTTTCCTGGCGAAATAAAACGTGTCATGAACAATGGTGAAAACGCATTACATGCAGTCCAATATGTTCTTGTTGAATAATCCGTATCCAATGTATTTTCGGTTCGGTCACTACGATTACTCTTGCTTTCTAGTCATCTTCGCCGAGACTCATTCCCTCGACTCTTTTCTCTCTTGGCAAATCGAGCTGGCCACTTTCGCGCGCGCGTTCACTTTATTACGTGTATGTATATGTATACTGCGTAGATGTATCTTGGGTCGACGGGAAGCCCGGCACGTGTGTTAAAGCTATCACGTTAGAATGGGAGACAGAAAAAAGACGCAGTCAGTCGTGAAGTCGTTCAGAGCATGAGTAGTTGCCGCTACTTCTGTTGATGCATAATATTTAATAACATCTCGATATAAATAATTTATTGTACAGTTTTCAATTATTCACTCGAGGAATTATATAATTGAAGTTATTTCCGTCGACAATGAATGTTTTATTGCGATTAATATTCGCGGTTTTATGTGAAAGTGCAAGTGGATGAGTTCATTCCATTTCCTATAACTCCGTACAACTCAATTAATCGACATTATCATGATGTCTATTCATATTTCAATTATTTTCGAAATATAAAATGTTTATTAACGATTCTAGTGAGTGATGAGTTGACATACATATATCGTTTTTCTTTGAAGTGATAGATATCAAATGGATATTCTGTTCTTTGATCGATCAGGGGAATGACATGTCGTTGATTCATGAAAAAAAACTGTGCATGGAGAAAACTGAATACACTGCATTTACCAGACAACGTAAAATACATTTTGGTTGTTTTTTCTTGTACCGATAATACATCCTCTTAAAATAAAGAGACTATTTAAGGATGGATTTTGGTCCATGCTGTGAACGTCTTTGAATAATATTGCTGCCATCATAATTGATGCCCCATAGATGGAACACTCATTAGACCGCTATCGGCTGATAGACGATGCTCCCTAATCTGTTTCTAACTTTGACCGTTCCAAAAAAAATAAACAAAAAAAAACATCGGAAAAAATAATATTTGAATGCTTATACGTGTTCTCATCTTCCTAATGAAAAATCTGTTTTATCTTTCCGACATGACATTATAAAAAATGTTCACATTTAGAAGAGCTGTCCACGCAGTTTCGCTAAGCTGAAATAAATATTGTGACGAATGTAGAATTGTTAAGATGGTGGAAAATGTTCCTAGTTTATTGTCAAATGATTTCACTCTCAATTTCCTACTGTTTCTTGAAATAGTTAGGAGTGATTAAAAATTCCTCAAGGAATGTTTTGGTTTTGAAAGATTCAAAGAGGTATCCGAGATAAGTTGCCAGCACTTTGTCGAAATCCGAATGACATGTTGATTTCTGGAACATCATTCTAGCAATTTAATGAAACAGCTTCATAAACAACTTGTTGAAAGTTATTTGTGAGCATTTGTTAACTTTCATACGTGTGAGTATGAGCTTTTCTAAGTTTTCTCGTTATTTTCTGAGAAAAAATTTCCTCGTCTACAGAATGAACGAAAGGTTGCAGAGGTTTAGAACGCGGAAATATTCAGTTCCAATACTCTGGAATAATAAAAATACATTTATCTTTAGCGGAGCAATAACATATCAACGATGCCGCAATGCACATCCGGTGAAGGTGATGTAGAATAGCCCAATGGTGGTGAATCACATTGGCCAGACATTATCACTAATATTAATTCAATGCTGATTGATGTGATTGACCATTTGAATTGCAATACCCATCATGTCTGGGTATCACAATGCAACATAACCCATTTATGAATGGAATCAATAGTAATGAAGTTTACTAAATGTCCATTGGTAAAATAAAAATTGAGAAGAAATAAACAAATAATTGTTTGAATTCTGAATTTCGAGCACATTCTCCGGTGTCAACATTCATGTCCGAATATGCGTCCGAGGTAGAAACCACTCCCACAAGTATTAGTGTTAAAGTTGGAGATCTTCGAGATGTTATCGGCCTCTATATTCTCTTTTCTATATCGAACCTGCTGGCCTTTTTACATCGCATGGGATTTTTTTGCATGATGGTAATTCGACCGGATTCGGAAGCTGATCGGCCACTCAGAGTCATTCCTGGATTGAAAATTGTGGGGGTGTGGGATATATGGTAAATGGGTTTTTTAACGAATAGCCAATGATTTGTTGACATTAATCAGTTCAATTTAGAAATGAAGTGTAATGAATACACTAGAGTAGATGGCACCCGCAAGATAGCCAAGGTCTGGTTCATCACCGGAGTACTAACGTGGGAAATTATTAATGACTCAAGTCCCGACCGTGGTAGATGCGCCAGCAAACTTTGCAGGCAACCACAAACGAGGATGAAAAAAAATTGGATATTTTATGAGGAAAATGTAGACAAAATTTAATTCAGACGATTCAGTGATTTGGCAAACTGCAGAGCTCGAGATATAAAATTCGCTGCGCTTAATCAAAACTGTATGAAATACTTTCGACAAATTGTGAGATTGTCTTTCTATATACACTTAACAACTCGAATCACATGACTCTTATTTATGAAAAATGTGATTTTCAATGATCCACAACTGACATTTGAGTATCAACTGAGGGTGTCGACGTCTTTGATGATTTATTCTGATTTCTTGATTTTCGTACACCACTCGATTTAGACATAAATTCACTAGAATTTGATAGCATTATAATAACAAACTATTTCCAATTTTTGAGCCTGTTAATACAATCGTTGAATCTAGAAGGAACATCAATACAGAATTTTGGATGGTAAACATCCAAAAAGTTAAATTTACTAACAAAAGGTTCATCTAAAAATGACATCAATTAAATTTGGTATAGATATCAATGATATTATGATTAAATGAACTGGAATCACGACTGTTGATGAATTCCTGAACACTGTCTGCTTGAATTCTCAACATAACTCTCACATTCAATTTGATTTTATGTGAAACAGAAATCAGCAACACACAAGAGTTATCGAACACAATATAACAAATATTCGTTTGCTGAGGTATCGTGCATATCATATGCGGATTATCTCATCCGAATATGAAAGTATATATAGTAGTCGTGGTAGAATCATCAATCCCATCATCTCCACGTGTATCGATGCAAAATTTATGCATAAACATGTTGCGGACTTAGGTCAAATAGCGAGGTTCTTAAACTTGGCGATGACTCTATGCCGTATTTAATGGAATTTTACCCATTACTCACATCGCTAACACATTGAGCGATATTGTCTTTATGTTTATCAATATAATCAAACTGAAACTTGCTGCTTCGCGATGAAACATAAATTTTTTCATTAGTCTATAAAAAATTGCAAATAAAATTGAAGTAAGTAGATTCATGAGTGATTAATCGGAAAGATGTCAACTTTTCGCTATGAATATTGGTTTCGTGCTCAACTCCATTTTTCCTAATGAATGTTTAAACTTTCCTCGAATCCCCGGTTTAATGCTCCAATATAGAGTCAACTTCGATAGTCATTTGGTTATGATAACTAAGAAATAAGATGCGCTTTCTTTGAATATATATCTCTGAATTCATGAACATATTGCTAATATATTCAATCAATATAATTCATAAATCTCAGAATAGGACGTTTATTTTCATCATATCGGAGAAAGAGAGTTGCAGTAACTATGACAGACAAGAAATATATCAATTGTGTGTGCTCCCAAATTTGGAATTTTCACAATATAGGGATGGATTTTGGTTGCGGCAATGAAACCCCTCTATAGCAATCGACGTTTGTCAAACAAATTCTCATGTCCGCTGACATCATCGCACGACTACTACGCTTACTGCTGTGTCTAGTCTTGTCGTCGCGGTACCGCCCATAGACATTGACATAACCAAGTTAAAGATACATTATGTAATCTGAACGTATATGATGTGCACCCAGTTAATTTTGTCTTCGAATTATTGTTGCAGACTGGAAATAACTATAAGTCGCCAGCGAGTTCACCACATGCCGAGTACAAGCTTAGGTGAGTTTATTATCAGCTGATTCAAATGCCTTTCGGAATATATCATTTGATTATGAGTACAAATTGTGGTTGAGATGAATTTTTTAGTGAAGGATGAATCTTATAGTTGAAGAGGTCAAATCACATTGCAGAAAATTTGAGTGCTCGTATGAGCAATTTCAGCCGATGTATAATGGAAAATAAGAACTGTGACAAATATCATTCGTCCTTTGAAATTGAAGACATTTTTATAATGAGGCAACAGCAATAGAACAGTTGGCATTCGCTACTGCAATCGCGATAGCGGTGAAGATGGATGCATCGTTTCAAACTAACGTATGGAACTTTTCGTGACGTAGTTAATAATGCTGAAGAGTTGGTATTACGACTTGGTCTCTTAAGAAAAATATCTGATTTTTAAATATATAATTATAAATTATCATAAATTATATTTTCGTTTCCACATGCATCATTATTCATTCGGTGATGGATCAATGAATCTCGATTTCGGGTGTTACATTCGAAGAATACCTGGTAATAAACATTGGGTTTCTGGGTAGCGAACAAAATTGGATACATCCAATTGAACATATGTGACTATATATACGAGAGCGTACAATCAAGAATTCGTTGGAGTGTTGATCAGCTGCCAGCTCTTCATGTAGACCGACTGTTTATAGAGACTATGTGGGTTGAGTGTGGAATGTTTCAAATATAATAGAACTTCATCACACGGCAGAAAATGAAATAATATAAAGTGTTTTTCGATACGTTCGTTTCGTGGGGAATATCATGATCCAAAAGTTTCCACTCGAATTCTGATATAAACCAAAACATGTGTCCTACAGAAATCAATGAAAATGAAACATGAAATTCAACTTAGGAGGTGTGTTTTTGTATGTGTGTGTGTGTCTGTGTGTCTGTGTATGTGCTATGATCAATACCGTGGAATTGAAATAGGGCATGGGGTTAGAATTCAATAAATGGCGTCAAGATTAGTGGAAATTTATCAATTAAGATAAGTAATAGCAGCTCCAATGTGCGAATGGAACTCGCTCTGTAAAATTATTTGAAATCGGAAATTGAATGGAAAATTCATTGTCCAACATTTCGAAAACACACATGTCCATTGCTATGTGTCATTGTTAACTCAAAGTGTATGTGTCGAAGATGTGAGATGTTTTCTGTATTTCTCATTCAATTGAGAAATTTTCTATTTCTGTTCCATCTAATTGAGTGAATCAGAAATAATGAAATCATCTCTTCCAGGTTACTTATGATGTATGCGAAAACATTTTGGAAACACAGTTAGCATCCAATGCAGGGGTTTCTCGTCCTTTATCCAGATTACGAAAGAACTATGAGAAAGTAGTGTGAAAAGTCAATTCTTTTAATTCAATATAAGCAAATATCTTCAGGTAAATAAAAATACCACGATCAAATGATTAGGAATTTGGTGGTACGGAGTGCTACGTATATCAGCAAAAACGTTCCAATTAAAAGTATACATCACGCCATATTTGTCTCAAATTCCAACATAATGCGTGTTCTAGATTACTTTCCATAGGGAAAAAAAACATGTCGATAAATGCCAGATGAATTTTCGTAACATTGTTGAATCATTTTCGGCCAATTTTGAATACTCATTCGGCATTCGTGTGTGCACGTAAATGCATTGAACGGTAGGTACTGTCGAAGCCGATTATCTACGCCACCCACCTGTGATTCCCATGCACCGTAGTAGGGTGGCAACTGTTCGGTACGCTTCGCAAATCGACAATATTTCAGACGATATCACCGTATCTATCAAAAACTATTCTTATACTATCAATATATACTCACGAAGTTATTAAACATGAATACATCTGAATATATTCAGTGTAATTCACATCGAATGTACATTTTTCTATCAGGATATAATTTAATTCTTTTTTTTTTTTCTCTTAATCACTTGCATTATGACCATTACAGAGTGATGACGAATGCCACGATCTATTATGTTATGTTAACTATATTCAACACAATCTGTCATTTCTACCTTGCAACGTCAAGAATTCTGATGAATAGACAACTGCCATATTATGAACTGACCCGTTTCAATCCACGAGATGCAGTTGCGAATATTCATCATTCAATCATCTTTTTCAACAGGCAGCTTTCCAAATTCCTACTGACATTTCCGGTGGCTCGCGTCCAAATCACGTTGATTTAGTGTCATCATCAACATAACTACGTTCTCACATTATAATATTGATGAGGAAAAATAAAAGGATAAAGAGTAAAACCAATTGTTCGAAGTTCTCATAACATTTTTCATACGATGATTAGAGTTTATACCTTTTTTTAAATAAAACTGAAAGAGTGGCCAACAATCAATTTATGGAACTCATGATAATCAAGTTATGGGTCTATCATCATCACCGGAAGAGTGGAAAATACTATTAATCGTACGGTATTTTTCATGCTAACATCGTGATATATTTTTCAACAAAACTCCTTTCTTTGAGATTATATACAGATATTAAAACAATTGTCTTGGATTACGTGAATGAAAAATAAAGTGGAGAAATCAGGTGTCGATTGTGCGTTGCCGCCAAAGGCTGTAAAGCTCACTCACCTCATGGTACGTAGAGGAATTAGGTATCAATTTAACTACTAGCGTCACTGGTAGCGAAAATGAATTCGACGTTATCTGAATCATGTGAACATAACACTTTTCATGCATTTATGAGTCAAATACAACGATCGTTTCTTACACGAAAATGTGGATAACGAATCCAATAGTAAGAGGATTTCCAAGACTCGAAAGTGCGTATTTATTTTGAAAAGTTTCCACTAAAATTAAATATATAAATCAATTTCGTCTCTATCATTTTAATGAAATCTGGATGGTTTTTTTTTCTTCTTTTCTTCATATGCCAGCTTTCTCTGAAACTCTCAGTATATCTGTTGAAATACATTGAAGAGAAATGAGACCGGAATAAATCGAATCTAAACAAAATTATTGGTTATATTACAGTCCTGGCAATATTTACCAATACCGCAATGACTTACTAGAAGTTATATAGAAGCAAACTCAGTCATGTGGCTGTACTGAAAAAGTGAAGTTTCATATACGCCTCATTTAGTCTGAGACATATCCACTCTGATATCCGCGCGAAATTGCAGTGATGAACTCATCACATTTTTTAATTTTCTTTTTATTCACATAAATTACTCTGCTGCACATGATATCGGGAAGAAGAGAACATTCAATTCAGGCTCGCCTCATATACCAACTTGAGAACTGATTTATCCCGAGATTTTTCAAAGCCGATTAAAGGCTTAATAAGATGTGCTTGTAATTACACCTGACGCGTCTACTAATAGCTCAATTAGTGGTGTCGCTTCCCGACCCTTCATAGCCGCATTGAATTAGCTACAGACAATTATAGGCTCGTTCTCATGTCGCTTAAACACGCGCACAATATATACAGCTGCGAAACTAAATACATATATATTCGTATATATTCATACATCCCTCAGTGCAGTATGTCATCATATATACCGCGTTTCATGATAGTGTAATCAAAGGATATTTCAATGCTGATTGGAGTTTTCTTTTATATCCTATCATTTTCATTATGATTATAAATCAGCGCACTGCCGATTTTTTTTCGTTTTTATAGCATAAGACCCTGAAGAGCTCATACTTCGATTAATGTGAGAAAAACTGAGAGAAATTGAGGGCTGTTAATTTATTCTAATTGTGTTATGATCATTCCTTCTCATCTCGTTCACTACCAATAACAAGAGCGTACGGTGATACCATTAGTGATAACTGGCGCGTTCAATTTTCTTTGATAAAAGTGAAATATACTGGAAAATAGATGGATGCGATAATATTTGTGATTGAGACAAAAAAGTTTTCCGTCGTATTGTGTATACCTGAATGATGAAATATTGTTTCGAAAATGTGCGAATCAACGTGTGTGCGCGAACTAAAATAAACGATGCGACACGTATGTGAGAATAAATCGGAGAGTGGAGGAATCAGGAATGAAAAGTTTTCCAGCGTCGAATGGAAACGAACGAGTTACGTTGGGGCTGGGAAACGTGAGATATGTTGCATGGGCGCGGGTCTGCAAATTTTAGCGCACAGCACGCGTTACATTTCATACATAAATAAAGCCCGAAAGTACGAAAGGGTGAACTAAATCCACTACAATTCCATTATCTCTGAATATTTTTGGAGAATTATGGTATTTTAAAGCCTACATTCCCGATAAATCTATTGGCCAACTGGGCATCCCTTTTCTACCCTTTGGTTCTTTACGTTCTTCCATTCTCCACCCTCACTTTTTTCTTTCTCCATTTAGTTCCATTTTATTTTTTACCTCGAATTCTAACACCTCTTTCACATTTGCGTGTATATATCAAACCATCCTTCTCGATGAAACCGCCACAGCTACACGAAATCCGTTCAGACTGGATTGAAAGAAAATACGCTGGCGTTATTTCAGGCACCTGGCTGCGTTAACCCGCGAATTTTCCAGCTGAGCAACGAAAGCATCCACCCACTTTCAACGTCAGCGCCTTTAATCGGTCTCCCATCACCACAGAACACTCGCCAACCCACTCTGTTTGAATTCTCATAATGAAAGAAAGAAAAAGAAAGACAATTATATATAAACGGCAAAAGAAGAAAAAAAAAGGAGCAGTCAACTCTCAAACTTTTTTCTTTCTCTCTTCGCTTTCTCTATACTTTCTCCTATCCTTCAAACATAACTCACTGAGTCGTTGACTAAATAAACGAAACTATATCTCCAACTAATATTATTGCAGCAGTGAATTTTAGTTTGAAAATAAATGAGGATAAAATTATGTGATATTGGGTGGATTCTTGTTTTATTTTACCACTTTGTTTTCAATTTTCAACTATTTTATCATACTAACCACTAAGGTGAAACTGCATCACAATCCATGCCAACATATTATCGTGTATATCGTCAGCAAAATTTATCAGCAACACCACAAGGATGATGACTCAAAGCATTCGATCCTCCACTAAAATCTTCATCTGAAAAAGGTCGGCGATAAAAGGTACCCTGTAGAAGCACAGAGCACATAAACATTTTTTTTTCAATTGATGTAGCTTTTCAATTGAAAGTATGGGAAAAAAAATTCTTCCTTGAATTCAACTTTTTCTATACGTCCTCATGGCTCCTCATCAAAGATATCAGAATAAATATCAAGAGCCAGTAAAGCGTATGAAAAAAATCAAATACAATAGAAATTATTGGTGTACTTTTTATAGAAAATACATCATTCGACCAGAATATAATTCTTATTATATGCCCTTATGGCTACTATGCCGCGATATCTCCTGTGGTGAGAAATGTTTCATTCAATATTTTGCAATCACGGTTTGATTGGCCTGATTGCAGCGGAATTCGCGCCAATATTTTTCACGCTGCGGCAAATGGAAATTTATATGAATGCATGGAAATTTCTTTTATTCTTCAATATTTTCCTACAATGAGCAGTTGTTTCAGCTTTGAGAAAAGAGAATCACTACTCAGTGGGACAATCGTCAAAGTAACTTTTTGAATAAGAATTGCTCAAGATTATATGTGGAATGAAGCGCTTGTATCTCATTTTCACCGAGAATGAATCGTCTCTGGCTCCACGAACATATTACAACATAAAAAATGTAATAGTGCTCAAGCGTCCCAAAATAGTCGACCTCTTCATATTTCAGTCATTCGACCCATGTTACATGAAAAGAACGAATTCATTTGTGATATTTTTTCATTTCATGATTTTTTATTTTTTTTTTTTGTATATTTCTTGAATTATCGAGGCCCTATTGGAAAAAGTTTAAAAGTTTTGGGATAAACTTTTGTACCATGAAGCCATAACATCGTCCGATATTCACTCATGCACGGAGGTTGTTGTCACTCCACATAAAATATGGATTATTCCGGTTATTTGCATTCGGGAAATAAGCCGACAACTCCGAAGCGCAAAACAAGCCTCGTTTTATTCCAATGCAGTTGAACGATTTTTATGCTTCAAACCATATATATATATATATATATGAATATACAAGTACGTAGAATGTGAATATAGAGATTTGTGTATATGGTAAACCCACAACGTGCGTCGCTTCATGACATATTGATAGGCGAAAAAATAATTTAATCGAACAAACGAATGAAAACCGAATAGTCGCAACAGCGTGTTATATTCAATGTTTATTATGTATACATAGATGTTGTCAATAACAACTTTAATAACTCCACCGCTCAATTAATTTATTTCACACATTATTCATTAAAACAAAAATATATATTTTTCACGAGTTATCGGAGAATAAATCAGATAAAATGTTCCATAATTCATTGAAATAATACAGAATATTGAAATCGGATTTCAATTTTTCATGACGATATTTTCAATTCAAATTTCTATAGCATGATGATTGCAACAAATGTGTATGGTTACCCACATCACTATTATTGTGTGAGTCATGTGGGAGGAATGATTGGACATGAGATTGGGTGGGTGAAAATCGACTACCGAGAGAATTTATATTCACCCGCGTCCATGTGGGCACTCACCTCGCCAGCGATACATGCACCTAAATAATCGTTGTTACATGCGTCGCGAATGACCGACGATGATGAGATTACATCACCACATCGACATTGCCGTTACATATAGCGTACCACATTCATTTATGTGCGATATTTGAAGCTTTAGTCGCTTTAGCATTGAAAAAAAAAAGACATTTTGCCAGTTATATTTCTGCCACTTTTTCACAATTGCAACTCGTTGATAGTGCAATCAAAGACAATGAGTTTTAATAAACTATTGGAGGTGAGATTTGCATTGGGGAGAGATTATGTGACCGGTTCCACAGTTTGTTATCATTGATCGATAGAACAAGCATTCGGTTCGGAGCCAATCACAGAGACTCTGAACAGTGCAATATCAAATTTGTTACACAAATTCATTCATGTCGCCAACGAATGCCTCAAAATATGGAACAGGCAGAGAATGCAGACTGATTCTCATATTTCAAAGTATCAGGACCGCAGTATGTAATGAAGAAACAAAAAACAAAAAAAAGAAGATAATGGTTCACAGAGTACAATTTCATCTACTATACTATATGATTGACTACTGTAAAAAGAGACCCAGACGTCAATTCACTATTAAAATTTCGTCATTCTCGTTCGGATCTTCAGATTATTTTTCGTTTTTTGTTTATAGTCTTTCCCCTACTTTTCACAACTATTGATAAATTTTTCCCAATCAACAGCTGATTACAGAGGCCAGAGGCGGAGTTTAACCATGCGGTAATAAATTCCTAGGAAATTTCTATTTTCACTCGCATCGGGAATAAAAATAATATACAGTTAAGTCAGACGTGCGATTCTCACCAGCTACAGCATCCATAATTGGTTATGAACATAATACCTTGAGGATAGTCGAATTCCAACCGCAATTATCAACAAATTATAACATTTTTAATTTGCATCAGCAGAAGAATTGAATTGAGAAAAGACTATGCGGAGAAATCTTGATTGCAACCTGGAACATTCAATTAATTCATAATAACTTTCCCTTCATTGGAGTGATAAATATTCTGATATTAATTATGTTATAGGAAAAGGACGCTAAGAAAACCGAAACGCATGGTTCATAACGAGGTAAATAAATTTGAGAGACAAAGTGTCGAGGGCTCTTTTGCCGAAAAGGGACTGATTTATGGAAGTAACAAATGAGTAAATTCCACTGACGTTGTTTGGGCTAGGACAATGCGGATTTTTTCCAGCAATATTGAATATCTATTACCCTTTTGTGAGTTCAAAATTAAATTTCACGATTACGAATCACAAGATCATTAGAGGGTTTCTGTAAAATGGTGCTAGGAGCTCGTGTCGATCGTTGTAAATTGATTGCAAACTCTCCAATTTTCAATTGAAACAGAAAAGATGATTTCGAAATTTTAGTTCATTTTTTGGGAATAATTTAGAGAGAGAATACAATAGTAATGAAGGATGTAAGTTTCCCGAGATTTCAGCTAAAGACTGCGACTATTCACACGATCAACTTTATGCGCGTGAAACAATGTGGAAATTATTCGGCTTCATATTCACGCTCCAGAATTATGAAACGCCTCTTGATGTTTCGAATAATTCTCGTTTTATTTGGTCCCAGAATTGTGGAGAAAATGTGGCAATCGTTTCAGATCATAATTCCTATTCTTCGCTTGCAGGATTATTATATATTTTAGGAGTTGTAATCGTGCAGATAACACGTCGATACGATGAATGTATATTCAAGAATCATTTTATGTAATTCACGTTCAGATAATTTTGCAGCTTCGCTGAGATTATGAATCAGTAACAGGATATCAGTGTATTTTTGTTATTATTATATCTGGTGAATTCAATAAATCATAATGGAATAATGTGGGTTTGATCTCGAATGGGTAATTGAATGTTATAAAAGTCGGGAGTCATGAAATGTTCGGAATTTCAGTGATTCACAGCAATATGGGTCTGCCAATTCAACTGTTCATTTTATCAATTCCACTTTCACGGTATCATTCATATCCTCATATTATAATACAGTCGATGTCATATTTAATATTTCTGTAATTTGATTGTGTTTAGTTTTTAGTTAAACGTCAGGTGTATTCCGTCTTTGCAATTTTTTTCTGATTTTTCTCCTTTATGTGCTCTGGTTAGTTGAGCGTATCCTGTGGTTAATTGAAATGGCGATATAGTTCATTGAGTGCGAATGATTATGTATATATTCTATAATGATACTTCAGTGTCTATGGACCATATAAGGAAGCATGTCGGCATATGTTTTCGTTGAGTTCCGATGTTTCTGAGCATCTTGAATTGAATTATCGAATATTTGAAATATACAATACCAAATTTCATGTTTAACCAACGTTTTTTTCCGAACAAAATCCTTAAACTTTCTTCACGTAAATCTCTCCGCGATTTTTGTATGAAACTATCATATATTAAGATGTCATATGCGCGTGAGAATATATTTCACATAGAGAAACATAAAAGACAAGTTCAGAGCAATGAATTCATACATAATACTTTTCACCTATGGTAAAACCCCTCGGATAATTTCCATACTGAAAACATTCGTGAATCGTCTTGTTTCCTTTGAAACTTGACGGAATTTGCGTTTGATGTGATCACCCAGGGGCAAATACATTAATTGAATATAAAATTGCAAAACATGAAAACGTCATAGTGTGAAAGCGGTCAAAGATCCAATCTGTAATTCCTCTCTTATCGTATATAAATACAATTTTACGAAAATGTGATTCGAGTAATTATTTCTGTAATGAATAACATTAATTAATCAAACGCTCCATAAAGTGCCAACACATTAACGCGTATGGAATCCTGTCTAATGAACCTAAAATTTACTTTGAAACTTGAAACGAGAACCGATGAGCATCTCTGACAAGTGGTACATGGAGTGGAGGCGTCACGGCTGCAGAGTATCATCAACTATTTTTGTCAAGTCCATTCAAAACAAACGCGGGTAAAGCAACAAAAGCGGTAATAATGCAGCAGCGGTAAAAAAAAAATTCACCTCTCTAATTCAATGTGCAGCAGTAATATGAGAAAAATTATATGAGTTTCAGTTTACAAATTAAATTAATGGTTAAATACATGACTGATGACGATGCATTATAGGATAAAATAACAGTCAATCTTATTTTCAAAATATTCCACATTAAATCGGGAAATGAAATGTTCCACACAGATACACATTGAGAGATTATGTCAATCTAAAAAGCCATATACAGTAGCGGTTCATGGATTTATTCGAGGAGTGGAATGGACATAAAGTGGAACGTTCAATGCACATGCTTTCTTCTCTTTCTAGCAATGCAGTTATACAGGAGGAACATAATTTGGATTTCAATTGACAGTTATAAAAAGGATGTAATGTAATTTTTTGATATGAATTGCAATGTAAATGTTTGACAGTGAATTTTTCTCCGATAATTGATGAAGCATTTCTAGTCTTCGCATTATTCCGATCGGATTATAATCTTAGTTGAATTGACGAGCATCTCAAGGGGGAAATGATCGATGCAAAGGCTCACCCGTGGAATCAAAAACCTATTGAACAGTGTGTAACTCAATTGATAATTGATGTCGAAATGGTGATGATTTATGCAATCCCGAAAATATAATCATAACTGCAATCAAATTGATACCATTCTCTCGCATCAGAAAAATGATGAAACCAGGGCATTTCCACGAGCAATATGCCAAAGAGATTGCAAGTGGGTCGTGATAAAACTGTCAGGACCATATGTCGCGTGATTACAATTCCGATGCAAATCAAATGAACCAATCATAAGTCCCGACATTGCTCTTCTCTATTTCAGTCCTATCATTCTCTGTCTTGTCGTCTCTCTACCAGCTATATTCTGCTTTTATTAACATCGTCTGAGCAGAAAAAGGAGAAAAGAAGAAACGATGAACATTTTCTTCCACATATTTTCTCACTTTTCTGTAGTATTTCTCGATGTCCTCATTTACTTATTTCTCATTTTTTTTTCTCTACTTTTTCTTCTCCGTTCTCATCCACATGACTTTTCCATTCTTCCTGAGTACAGTGCTTTTTTTTTGGTTTCGCAGTACTTTCTCTTATACATCTACTTTACTCTTGAGGGTAGGTCGACCACTATATCTTGGATAGATCGTGAACATGATTGCATACTGCTTACTTTATATTGACTTTCTTTTACGCCGACATCAATAATAATTTGATTTCTTACGATGATTTCAATCTCCAACCAAATTAGGCTCACGATTCGTTTTATTATCTTCAAGTGAAGATTTGCACTTTTCACACGTGATTATGTCACCGGGCACCTGGAAAATTGCAGAACTAGATATTTTTGATTGATCCTAGAGTCGCAATTGTTTTATTTACCATTTGTCATGACAATTACGAAGATGAAATGATTATCTTTTGATTCACAATCTTTGCAGTGTGATCTGAAAAAAACCAGAATCGTTTCTAAAATATGAAAATTACGAATCGCACCGATTTCCTAACATCAGCATAGTATATAAAATGTTTATACTTCGTATGGTTCTTCGCACCCAAGATTCTCGTGACCTGTCACATGAACTCATCACAATACTATACAAGTTCAACTAACGGAACAGAATATCGAACTTATCCACAAACCTTGCACAGACATCGAATCTCCTCGATATCTTTGTTACGATGCGAATAAATTAACGCATTATCAATCGTTGATTTTTGATACATTTGGTTGAATTTGAATAAATATCAGATATCAGCCCGAAACCCTGACTATCGTATAACATGCATTTGAGATCATCAGCTACGCCAGTGGACATTCATATATATAACAGAATATCAGTTTATTGATTGACGAAATTTCCGCTGTAACTGCATCGAGGAATTGCTCAACGAATTGTTTGTTATTCTCATGTCATTGTATAATTGTAGATCAGAATGATCCTCCGGTTTGTCTTTTTTTGTTTTTATGACTCGAGAGAAATTATTGAAATGTATTTTATCATGGACTATTTATGTATTGGATCGAGTTAAATTAACAGAATGTCGGTGATGAATTAGTTATTGGTATGAATATATTCACACCATCAAATTGAACTTCTGTGCCAATCAATGAATTAATTATTGACTGAAGTATGGCGAAATGGAATTCATGCATAATTTTCACATCAAATCTGTTCATGTTGAGCGTCATTTTATTCATAATTTTGTAATTAGTATCACTTCGATAGAATCCAACGTCGATTTCATATTCAAAATTTATGTTCTGACAATATAATTATGAAAATCATAAAATTGTAATCAAAATTATACCAAGAGTGTAAGAAATTCATAGCTCTTTACATTATTCAATTCAATAAAACAGATAATAAAATACGCATCGTTCATTTTGAAGCTAGATGAGGTCATATGGTTGAACTGATAATATTTTCGAAGCATCAATTTTTCATTAGCATCCCCTGCTTGAGAATATATATAAAAATGAAAATAGAAGATCACATGGATAGCGGACGAATTGATCGCAATAAATGCGTGAAATCGTCCGCTCTTGACGTCAATCGATGTAAATTTATTATTAAGTGTAAAGGATGTTTTTGGTTGAGAGTGACGTCAAGTGTCGTCGAATAGACGCGATTGAACATTGAATAGTACGGTCGCGTCGAGTCCCTTCACTCACCTCCATCCCTATCATGTAGGCATGGTACGTCACAATGATTGGTTGATCCTCAACTAACATCCAAGTTAGTTCCAGTCTCAACTGTTCTCACTGAGGAGGAGACAATGACAAATACGCACCTTACCAATCCATTTGTAAAAGAGTTATAGAAAATTGGATTCGATAGAAATTTGTATCTTTACAATATAAACGATTGTGTCTCCATACAGAAGGATAATAAATGTAGTTGCGTCGGTTATAGATTTCATTGTTCCTCCGTGCGATATATAAATGTTATAGAAGAGAAAATAACACTGAGTGCATGTAACCCTCCATTAAGAACACAATTTTGTTGTCACGCCTAAAGGCACTTGGGAAATCTCTAACAATATCGTGTCAGTGGATACCATAATATCATTTAAATCTTCGTGCAGATGAAAATTGCACTTACATGTCATTAAAATTGAACGAAAAAGCTGATAAAATAATCAAATATTTCAACTTGATCTGCAGACTCACATTACACCACGTAGATCTACTTTTGGGAATATATAAATCGTAATCATGTTAAATAATTCGACATATAGTCATTCGTGTCATTCAGTTATCTGTATATACGTGAAACTAATCGACTATCTATTTCCCAATATTTACAACGTACTTTTGAGTTACCAACTTTATTTTCGTCGCGTGCTCTACTCATGTCAATGAATCCATCAAACGTCAAATGAAATAGAAACATCGGCTCCATGTTCGGATTTGCGTGTATCCCAATAACCAAGAAATTCTTTACATTGAGTAGTGAACAATAGTCGTGGAATAGCCAATCCATTTGGTCATATATATGAGCCACAGTAAGTTCCAAGTCCACACATTGTGATATAAATTCTCAGTTTTTATCATTTCCCCCACATCAAGTTGTGTTGCAGTTGTTACTGACCAGGTATTCTCAATGTGGAACTGCTACAATTTTTTGTTTCATCTATAGTTCTCATTTGTAATGCCCACACATCACCCACACCGATTTTCTATGATTATGCATTGTCATTAATATACGAATTCAACTTTTTTAGACATGTTCTCGATTTTTAATAGACAGAACAGTGATGAATGAATTAAGAGGACTAGGCGTCAGAGATTGAACGTTTTACGATTACTGTGACAGTAAACCAAGAACGATTGAAGATATCATTTTGAATTTTTTTTTATCATGGAAATTCATGGCCCAATCTCCAGTAAGAACGTTGCATGAACGAAAATGTATGTTTGTTGTTTCGGTTCTTCACAAATGCTTTTTGAATTTCGTCCCATTTCCGGCCTATTTCCGCTGTCAAGTCTCCTTCATGGAAGTTTGAAGAAAATCAACATTTTAAAATGAAGTATCAACTCGATTTCAACGAGTCGTTTCTTAAAGTCGATATTCAGGCATACGTAGCAACTGCTCCGGAATTCTATATAACATTATATATATTGTTTCAAAAATTTAATTTGGCTCTGCGAAAAAATTGTATGAAAGAGTGAGTTCTTTTATTGAAATGGCGAATAGAGTGTTGAGATTTTCTATGCCGCAATGAAACATCATGAAATGGTTGGAACAACAGAACATGATTATACACCAATTGAGTTAGAATGTTCTTCTAGCATTAGCTTCAAGTAATTCACCATCATCGAAATGAAAAGTACAAAACAGATCATCTACCTATATAATTTGTTTTGTATCATACACAGTTTCAAAAAAATTATTATGAAGATATTTGTCTTGCCAATTATTTCCCACTTTTTACAGTTAAATATAAGTGAAGTTGGAAGAAATCCTTATGAACTCATTCACCAGAACTTTTGACAACTAATAAGTAATTTGTGAACGCATAAAAGCACGTTGGAGATGAAAATATATATTGCAATATACTTCATATACTCATTCTACTCTTCACACGACTCATGCTCGGAACGTTTCATTTCCAGAAAAGAAAAAAACTTCACGGAGGGGAAATCTTACGTGGCACTAAAATAGACGTCATCAACTACAGAGTTGATAACTTCTTGAATCCTCCAAAATGGTCATAAACTCTGGACAAATAGCGTGTTCACGAGTATAGAACGTAAGGGGAAAAGTGTGAAAAAAAAAGGTTAAATATATAAATAAATAAAGGAATAAAGGACGAACAAGCGTCTGTTGGAAAAAAAAAATAAAAATAAAATACGAAAAGTGGGGGATGAAAGCTCACGGTGCAGTTTACTCGAAGAGAGTCTTGAGTGCGCGAAGATACCGTCTGTAGCTGCAAACTAGATACTATAGACCGATGCACGCCAGTCGTGTTGCAACGGGACGCATGAAGGGAGAGGGGGGAAAAATAAGACGAGATGAAAATCCGAGGGTAGACGAGCTAGAGAGTACACAAGCTTATCTTGTCGTCTCGCTCGTCTCGTCGAGTATACTTTCTCTCTCTCTCTCACTCTCTCTCTCTTTCTCTCGTCTTTTCTCTTTTCCTCCCTTCTTCTCCCATCACCATCTCTCTCTCTCGTCCTCTCTCTAACTCACTTCTGTTCCTTGTATCCATAGCACGTGGTGCCACGTATCTACCCCTATAGATACTCCTTTCAAGTTGCTTCACCTTCGGCAAATAGATATATAGAGGTGTGGAAGGTCGCCACGAATTCTGCTAGCGATATCCTGCTAGTAGCTATTAACATTTTTACGAGATCACGTAACGCAAGCCAGGTCGAGACGTTGCGATTTGTCGTGGGAGACACGATGGATTAGTAATGTCGTCTGCAGGTTGTGACTATTGAGAGAAAAAAGTATTGTTTCGTAATCGTCTGCGAATTCTTTCCTGTCCAAAAGGACAAAGGTGATTCTGGGTAAATTAATCTCGAACTGGTTTTGAATAAAGATCATCAATAGATAAGTATGTGATGAGCGCATACGATAAATCAATTTCTCGAATTAGTTGAAAATATTAATTGCAGGATTATATGCTGCCGAGAAGATTCCAAGTGAGTGCACGTTTTGCATTAACTGGGAAATTTGTCGAATGATTTATAGAGATAAACTAAAATCATTAGCTATTCATGACCGAGTGTTCACAAAGAGAAACTTCGGGGACAATAGAATATCAACTGATCTCGCGATAAAATCTTGACAAACGACTTCAAGAACTCAGATAATTCAAAAAAGGAAGTGAACTTCATTACTTTTGTAAGAAAAAATAGATTATTAATGGCGAACATGGAAAAAAGTTTTTTTCGCAGCAGCAGGATGATAATTGGACAATCATTCATTGATAGATCACATAATTGCAATTCATAATTATTTCCAGATCTATGAAGACAAATAGCAATGAGCGCTGAATTAGCTGACGAGTTAGAGTGAAATTATAAGATTTCAGCCAAAAGCATTCAATGAAAACTTTGTTTATGAATCACTGGATGTTACCATGCAATTAGCGCTCATTTCACAACTTTGCTGGCTTTAAATTTTGTAATGAGATCATTGGAATTAGAAAAATCACTCGAACAGTATACATCGTTATCGTCATCAACGTCTAATATTTTTGAGCTTGATTTTTCAATGAAATTTATTGTATTTTGCTTAATTTTCTCCTCTAACTGGAACACTATTCGTGGAAGTAGAAAATTGTGCTTATGACTCAAGATTATTTTTTTTTCAGTAATAGATCAATGTGTATGTAGTGCAAAACACTTCACATGAATACAACAACAAATTCAGAGCTATAATCACAATGATGACGATCGCCATTAATCGAATCATAGTACAAATTAGGTGCATAAAAAACAATATTTTTTCAAACTATGAAATAATCTCAGATGCTCAAGATGTAAGTTCAAAAATCACAATACAGAGATAAGATATGAAACGTTACTGAAATACAGCAGTCTGCAATGTGACGAATGAATATGAAAGCCATCATGATGTCACTGTTACATCATCATGTGCGCAGTGCTTGGAAGTTGAGAGGATAATTTCTTGTGACTTTCAGGATTGATTAACACGCTGATTTTAGGCTGCGCAAAATTAAAACTCTTGCTAGCGCTCTCTCATTGCTCAACACCACGCTACGCAAATCCAAGAAACACAACATTGTAATTTTCATTTTTTATGAGAAGGGCCATGGCTGTATTTGGTTATTATGAGCAAGACATGACAATAATGGGAATAACTAATAGAATTGACTTGAAAGACATGAGTTAATGTTGAATCAATCATCAACGAACTAGAGAATTCAAATGATATCGGCTTACTAATTCAACATTGAAATTTATGGAAGATGAATTGTGGTGAATAGAACACAAATTGGCGTGACGATTTGATCGAAAATAATGAGATTTTTAGAGTTTCTGTGAAAATTATAATCGTAGTTTTGAAAAGATTAATTGGAAGTTTCATTAAATTCGAATTACAGTCCTTGGTCAGGATGTAGTTGAAATTTTCGCACATTTCTGCAAGAGTGTATTGCTCAATATAGCCAGTGGAGAGATTAATCATATTTCTTCTCCCTACATGAGGAAAATACAAATTTTCTACGTTATTAAAACAAAGAATATTGAAACAGAGAAAATGAACAAAATTTCCGTATAGAATTAAATACATGAAAGTTCTTATCACCATTCATCTATTCTTAAATGCTGAAGGAATCATCGTGAATTCGGTTGAAGTCAATTCACTTAATAAGAATGATGATCTTCATCTTGAGTTGTATAAACTATAGCATCTTCCAGCAATGAAATTATAGCTATTAAATGTTTGTATTCTGGAAGATTCTCTTTTATCGACGTGCTTATTTGAGACGTAATAAATTGCAAAACGCACCAACCACAATCATTCAAACAATCGTAAAATTGTATGGTGGGGATATTTATCGATCGCATGGATGTACCATGATACCATGGCGATGCAGATGAAAAAGTATAATAGATTACAGAGTTTGTTCGATGACACGAATTTCCATTTCAAACATGATATGGGAAGAGTTTCTGAGAATTGTCATACCAATTCAATCTATGATCAGTTTCTCAACGTCAATATTAAAGGATTTAAATAATTCTTCCGCTTGTCTTAGCTTCTCTGTTCTCATGCATTCTTTCTTTCTTTTTATTTTCTTTCTCTCTGGATTTTTCAATGACGAATGTCTGGCTTGGCAGGTTGCAAAACTTTTAACATCTCTAGAGAACAGCGAAGGTACACGTCTGTACATATCGTATTTCTTATTCTCACGGGGTGATACTGCGGCGCTGAGAGATGACGGGGCCAACGGGCGAAAAGATAAAGTTGCACACGAGCTATATGCTGATAGGGTGACGGGGAAACCACAGTTAAGTGTATATAGTCCACTGGTATACTGAAGTATCCTTCGTATGGGTGAACCCGTAACTTTTTAAATAAAATAACTTGGAAGATCTCTTGACTGTTAAAGTAAGTTTAGAATACATAAATTGTATTACTATTCAACGTGAATTTACTAAAAATATTTTTTTATATTTAATTTGATCCGTTGTGATATGTGTGCTCGACAAATTTCAAAAATTTAGGTCCAGATTCTGTAAAATTTAATAATTTATATTCAAACGCAACAAAGCGCGATTCCATTGATTAATATCCGTCCAATTTCTACATGCGATTTATTGATTGGAATTATTCAATTTTTGCTTGGGTAGTTCAATCAATTGTCATATAATTTCAACGTATCTTCTACCGTGTACATTGTAAACTTGTATCGTGTTCCTTGAATGTACCGAGGTTGACTCGCTAAGGCTGACAAATATTTGCGCAAATTTACTCACAATCTTCGATCCTCAGTGTTGATCACCAAAATAAAACAAAATCGAGTCAACGTCGCCTTTATAACTCATGCAAGATATAGTAAATACAGCTGAACACGATTAACATCAATTTTTTATTAACATGTGATCAAAGCAAGTATACTTGCGACGATAACATTTCTGATTATACGAGTGAACTACATAAAAATATTTCGTGCAAAATCGAAACAAATAATCCCAATTTCCTCATACATTTTGTCTCTCTCCTGTCGTTGAAGACAAACCTGATCCATCAACATTTCTTCGTGCAGAAATTTTGCCCTTCAAATATTCAGTTAATACAAGATGAAGAAATATCCACTGGAATGCCGTGACCATAGCATCAATAGAGAACATCTCATCTCTGTACGAGTCCACATATTCTTCAGTTAGTGAATGTTACAATAAAATATCTGCGATAATTCGACGTAAAATAATAATTATTACCCGTGTTACTTTAGATGATTCTCTATTGTCTAACCACGTTGTTTTTTCTCATTAATCTTCCGTTTCTTCATTTTTCCTCTCTCTTTCTTCTCCCTCTTCCATATGATTCATTCCAATTTGCTCAATGCCACTACTGATAGAGTGGAATCATGTATGTACATTTGTGTACTCTTTATTACTCTAATAAATGCACAAAGGCGAAGGTTTCATCTGCTATATATTTTGCTTTTAGAATGGTGAATTTCACTCAATATTTACTTTCCATTTCACGTGTAACCATTGCTATCATTCTATAACGATTTTACAAACGGGGATGAACGATGTTTGTTTTGTAAATTTCGCGGAATAAATAAAAATGTAATATTCTATACATTAGTTAACTGATAAAATTCTATCTATATTATGATTGCTGCACTAGAGGTAATGATTCTGCAACAAATAACTACTCATATTTATTCTAAAAAGTTGAAAAAGCGCTGAGAAATAAATGATATCCAATATTCATTACTTCATACTGTAAAAAAAGAAAAAAAATAGTGACGCAATTTTCGAACTTATATTCAATTTTATGAGTCAGATAAATTATGATTATCCCAAATATCTATAAAGAGTGAATGAGAAAATTGTGAATAAATAAAACATTCATAAATATTATTGCACTTTTATAATACTCTGAACACATAATGATTAATTGGGAGAATTTCGCATAATCTAGAAATTTATGAAGATAAATGTACTCTTAGAAAGAAAGAAAAGATGAAATAGAGTATAAATAAACGATTATTTCATCAGCATTATATCTCACCATAGAAGCTTTAAGACAAGGATCTATGTTCAACATTAAGATAAAAGCTTCACCCCCTGCGATATCTATTATTACTCCGGTAAAAAATGAGTGAGAATAGGTGTCGAAGTCATTCGTAATTGAATCAGTGATTGATAATGATGAAATACTTGACATATACTTCTGACAAGAGATTGATGATGCATATTCATATTGAGTGGATGTATGTAAATTTTTTTCGTTAAGCAATGAAAAATTTCATTTGTTTGTGCATCAAACAGGTAGATTGGGAGAACAAAAGTGTGTGTGTACGTACAAAATGAAGAATAAAAACAATGCAACAGATGAGGGAATGTATAAAGGGTGGTTATACAAAGTATAAAGAGATTCTTCAGTGCTTCCATGGTAGCTGTCCGAACCAGCCTGTCTACCAAAAGCCGCTTGACCTGAGGCATGCTGGATAAAATTTTATCAAATGGAAACCCATAGCCTCCACTAGGTCCGAGCTTCGGATACCGATTAAAATACCGAAAAAATCAAAACAACATGCTGTACAATACGAAAACAAAGAAAAATCGTAGTAAAAATAAACAGACAAAAACTATAGTAAATCCTTTATAATTTTGCGTCGACGTTAAAGGATTCTTTGTCCCGGTGCGTGTCGTTAACATTTCCTATTCCACACTCAAAACTTTTACATCACCCTTGTTCTTCATTTTTCGCCAACGCATGTGATTTTTTTTTTGCATCAGTATTGCAACCCATTTAGATGAAAACCGCTTTGTGCCTTTGAATGTGAAATAACAGTGAGGGCAACCATTCAACGAGTGTTCTTGTGTAAACAGCTTTGTGATCGTTTTCGACGATAGTTTTTATTATATAAACGTTTTTTTCTTGCTTACACGGCAAAGGTTATACCACAGGTAAAAGAAAAATCTCAAATTAGGCGGGAAAAGTGTATCTTCCTGAAATAATATATGAATATATTTCATTTCTGTTTGATGTAGAAAAAAAAAACAATCAATCAAATCCAAATTCGCTATACTACAAACCGTGCTGCAAATCACTAATATTTTTTCACCGAGTGAATACTTTATCAATATGAAATATCATTTACCGACTTTTTCATCTGAACTCGATTGTCGAAATAAAAAGAAGCTAATCGTCTTTGCAAATACTCGAAAATAAATGATCTCAGCTTCCATATCAGTACTTGACATCAGTTTGTGTTTAATCTTAAGGACTGTAGATTATTATTATGGACTTCATGAGAGATCACGTGTAAATGATGAGAACACAATGAATTCATAGCTAATGGAAATTCACTATTCATTAAATTAAAAGTACTGAATGTAGCTTTGAGTTTCTTTCGGGCTTTAAATTCATGTGATGTTTATTTATATGTTTATTGTAAATTTCATAAAGAGTATATCTCTCCATGTACATTTAACTAAATCTGAATAATGAAAGGTATAAGAACTATTCACATCATTCGGTAAGACTAAATAGGCAATATATTGTTTCGCGAAGTTCACCATTGTAAGGTAGGAATGTTAGAAGATATGAGAAGGATGCTGAATTTTAACTTCTGGTGTTGTGCAAGTACGACTGGAATTCTTCCATTTTATTTAGAGCTAGGCGCCCACATAGATGCAAAACCGCACAGAATGTGTTGGATAACGCGGATGACTATGTAGGTATAGAAGTCGGTTAGACGAGAGAATGAACGCAATAGGTTAAAACTATACTTCACAAAACCAGTATGTTATTATTATCAACGTTATCATTATTATCATTTTGATTATCATTGTTGTCATCCCTACATCATATATTTGTCTGTGCATGCGCGGTTTCTGGGAAATTGAGATTTCTCAAGCCTCACGAAGAAATCGCATATATACCGATATAGTAACCGCATAAGAGTCTGGAGCATGCCTGCTTTGGGTAATCTTCTTGCACCGCATTATTACTAGCACGCATATGACAACAAACTTGCCACGTGATTGAAATGACTCTGATCACACGCTGAGCAGCGTCCAGTCACAACTACTCCTGAGGCAACACTGGAATTGCTAGGGAGCGATGATAGGGACTTGATATCAAATATTAAATCCGTACTGGCGATAGTGTTGTGTGGTGAGTATCACAGATCAAATAATTGCTGTATTAAGTTTGGGACTCGCTCCAGAGTTGTTACAGAAATTGTATCCACTATATTTATCGCACTGGACGCACGCGATCTGCGCGCTCGAAAAGGATGTCTGTCACATATTTTCGCGATAACTCCAACGTGAGTATAATACGACTAGAACATTACTACTCGTAGCTGAGTTGTCATTACAAATTACCCCGTATGGGCATCAGACATTGAAAATTCGCAAACATTTATGCATAAATATAAAGGTAGGGTTATAGAACCGGATTCTCCAGAAGGTACTAACGATTGTAATCCAATGCACGAGGAAAAATACTGTTCCACATTCCGGAATGCAAAATAAAAGCCACCCAACTTGGTCACTGATGGTAATACATCTTATAAATTTAAAAATTGATCATTATGAGAAATCATATCGTGGAAAAAATCAATGGCCGTTTCTTCCTCTGTCACAAATTGTCTCTTGATAGATATTCGGAACGATCGAATTCACCAATCGCACATTTTTAGTCGAATTTATACACACACTGCATCACTTATTCAACCACAAATCCTCTCATTTTGCATCCTTCTTTTCAGCTCAATTTCGAATTGCTACAGAGGCTGCATAATATATTTCTTTCATACTTATATAAACGCAATAATATGATTAATACATAAGTTAAGTCAGGTTTCTTCACTTACGTATTAATTATCAAGACCTGAAAAATTGTATCATCATAATATAATTAATAAAAGTGTTCTTAAAGGAATCGCTTTGTCTATATATTCAATTTTCAATGTGTATTATATAGCAACTTTGATCAACTGAACCGCAGTTTAATAGTATATTCACTTTGTAGTTGCAAGATAGGTGTAATCTTGCTGCTTCTTTTTCTCTCAACTCTTCTTGAGAATTAAAAATAACTCGAGATGGAAGTTACGGAGCGCGCTACAAAGTTGGACACGATTTCGATTTGACTTATTTTCAATATCGATTGGCAACTTTCCGTCTCTTCTCACTCTTTTTTTTTTTTTTTTTGGCACTCTTGTTCCTTCCACACCTTTTACCACACACACCTGTCTCATCTTTTCCATAGGTTCACTAATCCCGATGTCAATGCACAGTTTTCCAAGAAACTTCACACCGCTGCAAATATTAGTTCAACGGTGGCAGCTTGTCGCAAATACTCGTTGGTGGCATATATTTTTGGTAAAAAATGAGACGTCGCGTATCGGCTACGAAATTTCTCAATGTTTCACAAATCGACGCTGCTGAGCGAAATCTAAGATTGCGTTATAAAGAATATCCACGCAACATTGCAGCAGTACTGCAATTGTTTCCCTGTGACATCAAGTTGCTTCATTCGGCGCCATCCACAATTTTCACGGGGTACGCCGTAGACTCTGCTATGAAATTCAACCCGATGAGAACATGATTTCTTTGGATTAATTCAGAGATACAGCAGTAAATGAAACTTTATAAATCAAATATACTTTGATACACGAAAATATGGACAGTCACTCAACACTGACCCAAGTGGTTTTCATAGCCGATAATTATTCGATGTGTAAAACTGCCGATACGATCGGAAATAATTATATCGTAGTAAGTTTCATGCCATACTGCGATGTTGGAGACCGAAATGACCATATCTATAAAAAATTGTATTCACACCTTTTATAACTAGAGACCATGATAAAATATAGACCGTAGTCGATACATACAATAAATCCATAAACGTGAATAAACTCTCCCTTCATAGACTTCTGAACCCAAATAAAAAATTCAGTAGTGGCCGATTGCAATGAAAAGTTTATTGCTTTCTATATGTTTCAAACTTATCAAGAACGATAGCCTGTGATATTCCTCTTCCGAATATACCGTAAAAATTCAGGTATGAATGAAACATGAACGATTTTAAATTATACTCTTTTATTGAAAGTCATTCAATTCGGCCAATTACATTGAAATATATGATTCACACATATATAATGTCGCCTACCATAAATTGATGAGGGATTTATGAATTGATTTCTATCAGAGATCAAATTTATATCTCGTGATTTATGAATAACCATCGTCGTTGATTTGACCTGAAATGCATCAGACGGGTCAAAATTAGAGCGAAGAAAGTGATGTAAGCGTATCACGCACGATTCGAAATCAACTACTTGATGTACTGCATTCATAACTGCGGACAAGTTGTCAGACAACATCAACAATATCTGGAAATATTACATGCCAGCGCGTAGCTATCAAATATTCGCACATGGAATGCACATAATGACATCTATATTGTTTGGTCGATTCCCGACTCGGAAAACCGAGCCCGCATGAGGGTATATGGGCCTAAATAGCAATGTGCGTTATTTTCTGAGAAAAAAACGGTAAAAACTATACAATTATTTCGTTTGATAATGAAAATAAAATTAACGCAATAACAAATTTTCGAATTGGAATAAAAGTTATTCCTAGAGAGATGTTTATATTCGCTGTAGTTCTTTCGGAGTAATTAAAATGACCGTGTAGCAACTCACATGTCAAGTACAGTACTGCCTCTGGTTGTTACGAAGATTCGGGGAGAACGTAAAGTTTCGAGGGGCAGTAAAATAAATCAAAGAAATTTCGGGACAAATTTATTCTTTCAATTAATTGAAGTACACGTGTGATAATTATAACAAAACAACTCCTTTACATATTCTTGCGTTAATTGTTTTGAATTCGATTTGTTATCATTTAATGTTGAGGCTAATTTTTCAAATTGCTTTTTCAGTAAATACGTGTCACACGGGTACACAGTTACACACACTATGACTCGAGTAGCAAAAAATGGCTTCAGGTAGCTAGAAACAATTTTTTTTCGGGTTTAGATTTGAGAGAAGATCATGAAATTCAGAAAATTCGTAAGATCGTCATGGCGTAACAACCAGAGGCAGTATTGTAATAGTCATGAACATATCTACGATTACTTATAAGAGTTAATGGTGAAGTTCGAAGAGTGGTTTTGGAAATTCTTCATGAATTCTTTTAAGAAATGGTGCACCATTTGAAGTCACCACAGATTTATTCACAACAGTGAATTGAATTACAAAGTTAGATGTAAGAAGGAATTGTTTTTATTTCTTCTTACTTTTTGTCAAGCAATCCATTGACATAAATTGTGTAATCAACAGAATAGTTCAGTAAACATCGGAAACTAATATGGGGGACCATGATAAAATAAACTTCGGAATAAATTAGATTTTGTAATTTTTCTAACATGAGTATATTGAAATACAATTGAAAAAGTCTAATATCATCGTGTTTGTGAAACAGTCGCGGGTTATAAGTATATTTGTGTCTATGAGATGAAAAATCGGAAAGAATATTTGGATTCTTTTCAGCCAGAATTCTGGTAATTTTCAATATTAGCTTCATATACTTCTCAAGAAGTTTTTACTTCAAAATTAATTTTTTTCAGCTCTGTAGTTCATAAACTATCAATTCACAAACATAATAAGATCCAAATATGAATAACATAAGTTAGCATAAATATTATTATGAAATGATGTCTCGAGGCGAATTGGTCAGGGCAAAATGACTTTGTGAGAAGCGACGGTCTGTATATAGTAGATGCGCAGTTGTGGTGTGCATAAATCTCACGCATCATAGGCGATCTTGCAATGAATTGAAGGAGTAGATCGATCAATATTCATTGGATTAAATCACAATTGTTTCTATTAATTTTTGTTTTATGTTCTAATGGTTTTGATCAGTCAATGTTCATTCAAGTTTAAAGTTCATCTCGGGATTATTTGCAACAGAATTGATTGCACAAAAAAAAATATTTTATTACTTTTATATATTGTTTGCCTTTTTATATTCTCTTTTGGCTACCCTGAAAAAATGAATATTTCTTAAATAGTTATATATTAGACAGTCAATCACAGAGACACAATATGTGAACATCCATAGTTACACTAAATTTCTGTATTACTACATGAGCTTTCTTTCCAGATATCTATCGAAGCTATCTCGATTGTTACCACAACGATACAGATCGCTGCGACAAGTAATGAAAAATTATTCTATTTTTCATAAAATCTTTCCTCAAGAGTCTACTCAATAATCCTTCGTCTACATGCGATAATCGAGTGAATGTGAATTAGCTCTATGCCCTTTTTAATTAGAAACAAAAGAGAAAGAACATAAAATATTTTATCATAATATCATGGTGCGGCCGTAAGCAATCACTTTACGAGTTTAATCTAGACTTTTCTTATTACGGCTATTGACAATTTTGCAGACTCAAGAACATGAAGCTCGAACTTTGCGATGTTCAGGAAATCACCCCGAAATTTAACGGTCGGAACGAATATATGAATTGTTGATGAATCACTCAGATATTTCTCGTGTCATATATTTCATTCGTGTGAAGAACATGATGGTTCAATGTCGTAGTCATGAAATCATTTTGTGAAGCGTACACGAGTGATAAGAGAATGAACAATGCAAGGAAAGAGAAGTGACAGGGTAACGTTAACACTAGGGATGGTGGCACATGAACCGCGCAGTTGAGGAGACGAGATAAAGTACAGAGACAACAGGATGGCGTTGGTGACAAACAAAGTTTGGTTTACGTCTCGCTCCGCACCGAACTGCGTTTTCGCGCGCTTGGAGTTAAACCCACTATGTCAGTTTTACCCTCAACCTTATAGTTCTCACTATATACATACAGACTCTATATCCTTTCCCAACCCCCTCTTCTATTTTCAGTCGCCTATCTTCATCCGTCTCTCCTTCGCTCTTTCTCTCTTCTGTTCACTCGCGACTCGTGAAACCACGCTGAACGTCGAGAGTACGTGCCGTGCACCAAGCTAACCTAACTTATTACTTTCCTAACTCGCGGCATAAAGCCAAAGGCACTTCTATCCACCCGTTCATTGGCGTAACGTCTTCGACATGTATCTCTTCCTCTTCCCCATGATTCGATGAGTGCTCAAGTCATGAAATCTCATCATGAAGTCATATCTATAAAATGTTTCAGTTAACCTAATAATACTGTGCATCAGTTATTAATAAAAACTCTCTCTTCTACCCTCATTCGTATCATTCAACACAAAATGTCTCCTATATTGCATAAATTATCATTTCATATTCACCAAAGTGAACGCAAGATGTCATATAATTGGGGACGCAGAAAAATTCAGCGAATACTCCACGTACATTTTATTTTCATGTAGTATTTCAATGAGCTTTTAATAGTTTTCAATGTCATTAATGAATATATCTACTTTGTGTTTATTTGACACATGTCTGCTGTTTTTCATGCAGAACAGAATTATTAAGTTAGTTATTTTTCGGGAATTATCGAATATTGCGGCATTGTCAACATGAATAATTTACGATACCATCGCAGATGGTACATCACCAGTTACAATCATCATGTGAAACAATCTGTATCCGACCTATTGTAATAACTCATGGCAAAAGAACGAAAATATATTAGGCGCTTCGGACAATATAAACGGTGTCGATTACCCATGTAATATATTTGATCACCCCGGCTCATACACTTCAGAATAGCGCATGACAAATAAAAGAACCTCGTAGACGGAACGATTATTAGGACCTGTATTAGTGTCAATTTGAAGTGGCCATAATTTTCAATAGCGATGGAAATATATGAGAATTATCAACACTGAAAAACATCACAATTTCCAATAATATTCCGATATATATATATATATATCGACTCAACATTTGATTTTGAGAATAATAATAATTGACCTGTTTCGTTGCTCCATTGACGTATTGTATTTTCGATGCATAAATTCCTATTACGTCATGGGTAACACAAGAGAATTCTTTCATGGACGTCAAAATCGTGGGTTAAATGTAATCGCCAAAACCGATGGAATCTTATTTCACCGTAGGGAGTCAGAGTCGACTCGCCCTCATTCATTCGTTGGATGTCCGCATTGCTGGATTAACGCATTACGGAAGTTCCACAGAGTCTCGAGCTCAACCCAAAAGCCGCCACTTCGCGGTAGAGTGGTGTAAACTTGGTTCGTGAGAGAATCTTGGAGATTCCATGAGATTCAAACCACACAAACATCGCTGGATGTCGTAGGTGTCTCCAGAATAACTGCATCAAACTGACTTTTACGTGATTATGTTGATTATGACGAAAATTGATCATGAAAAGAAAGTATTCGGAGAATTTTACCGGTCTGAACATTTCCCCAGATACAATTACATTTCTGAGATTTCCCCAAATACAATTAATTTTTTTGTAATTCATGATCATCTCAAAGATGGATACGACATCAGAAGTTAGATGCATAAAACTGATTCTATGAAATTTGCAAGTTGAAATATGCTTCAAATATTCTATAGGAACGTTACATAAGAGTAAGTATTTTTGAAGCGATCACGAAGCTCCAGGTGCTGAAATATACATTTGATATCGCCTAAATCGGCAGTGTAGTATGGCTGATAATCGAGTAAAATAGTGAGATAAAGTCCTTAAGGGATCAGAGTGCTGAAAATTAAACTCTACCATTGCACTGTCTGTTTTTTTTTACGCGAATTTTCTCGAGATTTTGATTAGTTGATGTAGTTTAATGACTTATGCCATTATATTCCAGAGATAAATCCAATGGAACCACCGGTATGAAAACAAAGGCACTTCGAGTGCATCAAATTCGTCCGCACTATTTTATTTATAAATGCGAACTCAAGTCTAATCAGATATATCATTTATAATTATTCTCACAATAGCACATACATTTATGTAAAACTTCGGGTAAACATCGTCACGGAAATTCCAAGCAATAAATAAATTAATTAATCAATCGTGTCGGAGTTCACTAAAATACATTTTCATGGAGAAATAATAGGGAGAATATAATCAGAATATCTATGTAAAGCAACGAGGAATACGTTGGAGCGTATAGAAGTGAGCAACAGCAACAACGTCGAAACTTGCATGAGAACTGTATAGAGTTAGCGCATTCTACAACTGAACAGAGACAACTTGTATTATCACACAGAGTTATATAATGAGAAAAGAGGACCACAAATTAGATGGCATCATCACCTCCCGAGGACGGGCCCCCGCAAATGATTCTTGAGGGTGTGTGTGTGTGTGGTGGACACCTGGTGAATTGGGTCGTCCCCAGACACGGTGTAGACAAAATTTGTACATACAACTAAGTCGTCTTTTTTATTCGTCAATTGCAATCTCCTTTAATCACTTTCATCATTATAATCTTCAATAATTGCTTGGTTTTACGCATTATATAAACAAAATTGTTATTATATTCAGTGTTGATATAAGGGGAAGTGTTCATTTATAGGAAAGCAAATGGAAATTTAGTGCTATGAGGAAATACCGTGGCAAAAAATATTATATTGATTAGTTGTCTATCAACGGCCCCACTATAAAAATTATCGTAATTATTTGTAAGTACGCGTAAACCTTCAAATAAACACGAATCCTAGCACTTTAACTCAAAGACATAATCGCCAAAGGTCTCCTGTCAACCGACAATCGTTACACGCTGAACATTCTTCCACGAAGGAAAGTGAAGATTCGTTACAATGAGATATAGTTCCGGACAGAATTCAATCGTCTTGAATGCATGTGCGATATTCACGTTTCATCGCAAAATCGTCATGATATACATTTGCCTTATATTTCAATTACATTCATACAAATATATGTCCTACGACATTAATGATATTTCCACATGGTTCAATATATAATTATATATAAAACACATTAGATAAGTTAGATCGCCATGTGTAGAGTATTTTTGGATGCATGTGTTGGAGTTATAGATATGATGAGGACGTGACTAAAACTTATTTCTTTAATATTACTGCTATGGACTCATATATCCTAGAGTAGCAAAAGAATGTTCCTTTGTGCATGTAGATCCTGCACATTTAGCTTGAGCTATACCTAGTTTTATTGCTCTTTATTTATGCACTCTTATTCTTACTTCGAAGAAATCATAAAAACTAATCGTTCTGCAAGGATGACAATCTGGCAACCAAATACTACTCAGAAAAAGCCTTCCTTAAAATACGTAATATTTTATATTTCAAAAGAGAAGAATTTTTGTTGTTGAATCCGCTATATCCAACAGTATGTTTTATATTAATCATATATTGTATGATATGTTATCGAATATTAAGTTTATTTTATGATACACAAAGGGAATATAATTTGTCATATACTGAAACATTCAAATCAATTTACCGCCACTGTTACGTACCAGTCATCTTTCCATCATATTCACCACACAAATCATACATCAACACACTCTACAGGCAACTCTGATCATAAATTTCGAGATTTTGGTTCAAGACTTGAATAAAATAGTCTTTAATTATTTCACAAATTGTTCATGTTAAATTGAGCAATCATCTTAATCATAAATAATTTATTAGACAATGAGCTTATATTTTACAATTCGAATGCCGCTTGAAACATTGAACTTCTATGCTCAGTAATTTAGAGCTAGCACATTCTTCCTAGAAGCAATGCACCATGCATGTAGACGTAAGTGCATTCCTCCCATCAAACCTTATCAGAATTGCTAACATTGCTCTATCGTCGTCAATAATTTTTATACAAAAATGTTTGCACCAAAAGCACCAGCGCAGTTGGATACAAATAACAACGTTGAACAGTTCATCGCCATCGAACACTCGAGCTCAGTTCAAATCAAACATTCAACATTACGACTTCGTCTATCATTATTTGATCAGAAGTCAATTATAATTAGAATAGTAATTCAAGAAAAGTTTTGATTCCAATGATTCCCTGTGAAGATCCACTAAAGAAATATTGTAACACATCATCACAATCTATGTACTGAGATCAAAAACAAACAATCAACGAGCTTCAAACTACAAAGAAATTCTTCAACACCCAAATCTTCCACCTATGCATAGCGATGGCTCAGCATGCGGTCACCCACCATTTTCAGACCTTCATCTAAATTGAATTATTTTTGAAAACTTTGACCTAGGAGACATCTGAATTCAGGCATACATCGATAGTCAATTAATCAATACTACAATCAGACCGCTAAGCTCGTTCGCACAATCCGCATGAAAACAAAAGAATCACTGGTGAAATGGAGTGGAATATGAAACTGCAATTTCTTGTGGTATTTCAAATATTTTTAATGGAAATCCCGTGTAATGAAAATTCGAAAGTAGTAAGTAAAATTCAAACCAGAGCCAAGTGATGAATGAGTTGAGCATGATGAATTCTGATCATGAAATTTTTGGTCATAAAAGCAGTATATGAGAAAACGGATGAACATTCATCCGATAATAAATAGAAAATAGAGTGATACATCACACAACCCGATAAAGCAAAATGAAAATGGTTTGACAACAAATGCAATAACGAACGCAAAATAAATGATGGTTCAAGAAAATTGAAGGTAAGAATAGTTGCCATAAATAAGGGGAAGAGAATAAAGCAATCTGACTAGAACAGATATCATCAACAGAATCTCTTCCGCTTGCGAGTATATGCCATATCCATTCGTTTGCACGGGCTTTAAACCCCAGTGGATAACTGGATAATATGAGCTCAAACCACACAACCATGATGGTTACAGTTTGACTTCAACTTTCTCATCCATCCCAAATTTCTCTTGTCCACAATCGGATACACAACCAAATGTATGTATATTCAACTTGCGGAGTCACTCACTCTCCATGTTCATCTTCGTTGTTTATGTGAACACAGATTAAATAGATTCAAGCTTCTATTTGTCGTCATATATAACCCAGCATATGTATACGTTCCTCTCAGTTGGTTCACCTTTCTCCACCGCTCTCTCACACTCTTTGTACATGTATGAATACGTTCACTGTTATATATATATATATATGTATACACATATATGCATCTGGAGTTACAGTGTTTATATAACTGCCCACGGGTATTCACTTTTAAGGAATTCACGTGTCTGTGATTTTCGAGTGGGTGGTCAACATATGTTTTATGTTCATACCATGTTTGAATGGGAATTGAAAATACTATTTCCGAATACAAGTAGAATTATCAATACCCATCACAAATTTCGCGAGAAGTTTAAGCATATACAAGTTAAAGAGTGTATTAAACTTTAAATATAATTATATCAGCATCACACTTGTAAGTTTTGAGAACGAAACGAAAAAAAAAAAACTTTCGACCGACTAACTTCGGCAAAGTATTTGCGGTTACGCGACTTCAAATCAGCCCATATAAACAGGAATAGTTTCGATGATAAATTCGTTTTCACATTTTCCACAAAAGAATAAAGTGAATTTTATAGTTTTTCAATTCCCGCATTTCTATGCGATTCAGTTGTTTTCGTGTTTGCATATGATGGTATTCCGAACATTTTATTACATTTCTTATTTTCTCTAGCTTCATTACAGAGCTAATGATGAAATCAGTGAATGTTGAAAATGATTTCACTGAATGGAGCTAAAAAAGTGTTAGGAGTTTAAACTCAGACTTTTTGATTTATAGAGACGATTTCTTTCATCTTCGTCATGCATGAACGTTCCATTGAAATTTTTTTGTTTACGATCATATATTTGGCCTTATGTATGATAACTCATGAACTTTATCTTAACATGATTGTAGTTATTATCATACATGAGCATCAGACTGCGTCAAAAACAAATTTCTCTTTTTTTTCATTTGCATCCATCGAGATTTAGCTCTAACCAATAAAAAAGAACTTTTCTGTCAGGAGATGAACTCTTAACCTAAAGTTTGAGGGTTGTCTCATTGCATTTTTCTGTTTACTATTTTTTTTATGATGGGGAAATTTTGATTTAATACTGACGAATGTTGGGGTACGACAACACCCAACATATGCCAATTACCAAAACATGTTTTTGTAAGTATTTGCACATCTTAGAATGAACTCCTATAAGCGATCGTCCGATAAATAAACGGACTTGAAACGAATTTCAGTCTGCAGTTGAATGTACGGTAAATTTCGTTATTTCTGAATTATTCGCAGACTCCGATTGGCATTCTCAATACTGTTTTTTATTAATTAGTACATGTGCTTCTATGATATCATGAACTCGGTGATAATTTAATAACTATTATCGATTATCCTACTAATTATTAATTATTCACGAGAACCAATTAATATTTGTTTTCAAATATCGATTTTGAATGACAAATTTATTCCCAGTACATATTTTTGTCAACAAAAACATGAATAACTTTCCGAAACACATCCAATTTTTTTTTTCTTCTTAGAAGTGGTAATACTTATTAAAATAATCACATTTTGCAAGCATAAGTCGTGTGAATATTTTCTTCTGCACACCTTAATTATTTCATGAGTCATTTTTCATGTGCCCCATAAATGTGGCAAAAACCTTTTCGTGGTTCGTCTAGTGGAAAACAAAACTTTTTTATTCCCCCTGCATTGAAAATGAAAAACATTAGAAAGTCTGTTTGTTCTGAATTCGTAACTTTTCAAAGTTTTTGAGATGCATTGATATGTCAGGGTTTTATAAATATGTTAGCAATTTTATGATAGTTTTTGCATGATGAACCGTAAGCAAGGGTATCAATGAGCACATCACTTCATTATTCTCAAGCAGTAATTATATGACTTTGGGTTCATCTCATTCTGACTCATTTAATTGTTTGAATTTTCGTTCGCAATTTCAAATATCTCATTGGTTAATAAAGCACGTCTGGCAGCAATTATGACCCAATTCAACTGAATTACCTCAACATCAATTATTGTTGCTGTCTTTCATGATCCTTCAGTATTGTTGCTCACAAATTCTGAAATTCTCGTCTGTCAACTGTAGAAAACATGAAAGTGAATACAATATATATATATAGAAGAAAGGGCACGACTACGAGCCACTATCAAACTTGGCGGACAGGGCCTGCCCGCAACTCAGTGTGGAATCACATTAACGTCATCCCATGGCGCGTTACCCAACCGAATACTACGCGCATTGTACATTGACCGTGGTGCGCTATATTCTGTACATTGTACTTTGTCGAGCGGACGAATAATCCATTTATTCCAACTTCGGGACGAGTCTGCGCGGCCGAAGCCAAAGAGAGAGAAACAACAGAAAGACATGGAATACGAGAGACAGTAGAAATAATAGCGGAAGGGTTACGTATATATACCATCCGTCCCTTCCATCCCGAGCACCCTCGCTGGTGTATTCATCCTGACCCTGAGTGAATCACTGAGGATGGGGGCGAAGACTCGAAGTGCGATTCTACCCTCGTCAAATATGTGTACATCTTTGCCACATATCTTTTATTATTGTCTACATGGATTCCTTCATGAATTCTTATTGAATACATGCCTGCGTAGAGTTGCTCACTTCTTTGACAATTATCAGACTTATGCATCACGAGCATTCTCCTCCGATTATAATTCAAAAATTGTATGAAGTTTATAGTAATTGGAAATTTTTTGTCTTTGATGCCACATAGAAAAAAAAAAGTTGAGCAATTTCTACGGCCCACTTTTATTAAAATTTCTATCAATTTTCATAGAAGAGCATCGAAAAATGAGAGAGTTATGAAATATTTAGTCAATATCAATCCATTAAATGTGCCGAGTACGTAAACGAATATTCTCGTGAAAAACGAGAATGACGTATCGAGGAGCAAATCGAGTATGTTCGAAAATCTTGGAATTTTCGAAATATCGGGGTCGAACCAGTACAACTTTTCATCGGAGAATAACTTAAAATCATATCCTGATCAGATGGTCAGTTCGCAAGACATTGTGTCGACAGCTACCCGAAAACGCAGCTGGAATTTCATCAAGATATTTCCTGTAAATTCACCTGTTCTACCGAATCAGCCAAGATAATTTCTTGATCAATAATTTTCACAATTCCAATCCCTAATTTTCCATTGATACTCGCGAAAGTATTGTATTGGGAGAAAAATCCGATAAAAAATAAGACAATTGTTCAAGAGTACGTAGTAATTTTCGAACTCCGTATCAAATCTACAATATTCTTTTGATAAAAATGTCCAACCACGATAGCTTTATTCATTTAAGATGGTCTAGCTATAACTGAAAATATAAAAGTACAACTGTTACTGAATAAAAAGGTCTTATCTCTTGTTAGATATGTCCAACTCGGTATTTCAGTCAAACTCCACTCATACCTCCATTGTGTTCCAAAAGGAAAATATGATGGATTCAAACTTATGTAGTCGTATTCAAGTATATAATTAGGCTAAAAAGCTCAACACTTTGTGATGGCAAAGAAGTACAAGCGAATGATACAGCATACCTATTGCTAAATGTAAAACTCATAATGAGTTACAGAGCTAGCATACTCATTTCATTTGATAGTATATTGCAATCATATCATTAATGATAGATACATTGAAAAAAAAATTTATTACATACATTTTTGTTTAATATTACAACACCCTTAAAAAATGTTGCTGCATGGGATCCATTGTAAATACCAAAAACGACTGAAAGATACATACGTCTTGATGATATATATCGCGGTGAATTCAACACATTTATCACTATGTATGAAATATATATGCATTCACCCTTTAATTCTTGTCGCTTCCAGTATATCAAAGAAAAAAAATGTGATAAGGAAAACAGTGTGCGACATACAAAAAAATATATGATAAATGTTTATTGATATATATAATAATGTAGTAAAAAATCGTCAGGGTCTCCGATAGAAAACATCAATACACTATTCAAATAAATATCTGTAAATAAATAGGATGGATTATGACTTAATCATTTAATCTGATGATATTTATCGGATAAATCAAATTTTATATCACAATAGTATTCAAATACGTGAAAAAATATTAAAAACTTTATTCAAATATGTATTTTTCATCCGTTCAGGCAATTGAAATTCGGCAACTCTATGGCACATTTGGACTCTTGGGGAGTCATATTCCGAATGCCCATCCAAACGCGCACACACACATTTGTGGATTCCCCCTAACTCTCCAGAGATCTCTATAACTGATTGATTCACATCCTCAATTCTTGCGACTGCGGAAGGGCCAAGAGAAACTATAGCCTATACACATATATTTTCGTCATCATCGTGACCTCTGCTGTCAAGATATTTTCAGAATCCATAGATGCTCATCAAAATGATTAGGGACGTCTGTGGACATTTGCTCTTTTGTCCCATCATTCTTCCCACAGCCTATTATGTTTTGTGAAGAGGTATGAATTGAAATTCTGTATTTCTTTGAACACCACTTGTTCAGAAACAGTCATGTCATAAAACTGCAATCGCTGATGTATACAAATATAAAAAAAGAAATAATTCAATTATAGAAAAAACAGAAATTCCGATGCGTTTCCAAGCACATGAAGTTGAAACCACCTTTTGCCGTGAAAACGAGAAAGAGCCTTAGAGATCATTATTTTCACGCAAATATATTTAGCATTATAACGTTAGTTGGATGACTTGACTGGACAAATCGTCACGTCATGAATATGGCACAAAACGAATTATACGACATTGAAATGGAGTATTGTACGTAATTGATGAAATCAATAATAGTCTTGGCTTTTGGAACACACATAGAAATTTCTATAAAGTTAGATATGTCACTGAAATATACGGTGCGAATCGGAATAGAAGTAGAGAAGGGAATGCGAATTTAATTCCCCTTAGCGAAAGCTCGGCCGATGTGAAAACTCGATGGCTGATTCAAACTAACTCGCCCCCATACACATATCCATACAGCCATGAATTCATATATATACTCTTCATTTTGCTCATGCGGTCACTCGTCCCATATTGTTGGCTCACCTTCCACAACTCTCACACTTCACACCTCGAGATAAATCTCCCTGTCGATATCTCACCGCTGTATGGATTAGAGTCTACATTGGCACGTACGGAAAACTCTAGTCACACCTTTCCACATGATTCCATACCCCTTCTCACTTTAGGAAAGACATGCTCATAAATTTTGTCGGGCATTCGTTATATATTCAACCCCCGATCGACCTCGAACCACGACCTCTTTGACCTTCTATACACTTGGCTGTCCCCTTTCACCTGCATCGTCATACTTATCTTTTTTCACCTTTTCCCTTCTTTTTCACTATGGATCACGACCGGACACGACCCTCTTCAAATCCGGCAACGAATCCCACGAAACCACTCTGACCCACTTTCTATTCCCGGCGACTCTATTCTCTCAAGATTTTTCTCGTTTGTATATATCCATCGCCGTTTCGAAATAAACTTGACACAAGAGAGGGAGAGAAAGTCGATTTACCTGAGATGGCATTATCGGGATATGAACTTCGATGCTTTTAGTTGTCTTTTGTATCTCAATGTGTTACGTACATGCACTGTGTGTCATTCTTCCAAAGGATTTTTGTTGTGAAAATTGTTGCATCACTCAAACATTATTTTGTGTTTTCACTTCATTTTATTATACATTCAAGACTTTACTGTGAATGAATGTGAGAAATAAACAAGCGTGAGTCAATGGGTTTGGAGTAGTTTTAGTGATTTATGGTCAGACGACTTATACGGTGTAATAAACTGTGCCAAACAAAATTTGATGCTCAATGAACGTCGATATAATGAATTTTATCAGTTACTCGAGGTCGCACATATTTTGCATTACGTCATTCACATATTCCTCACTTCAATGAAGCAGCTGTATGCTCTTGTATACATATTTATAGATATTGGTCAAATGATAACTCTCCGCGAGAGTCACGAAAACGTCTGAACTACTTTTCAACTTTTCACAATTGCAATTATTATATATTTCAATAATTCATTCATCCGGTGATACATTTCAATTTATTCTATCAATAAAAAAAATTTTTTTTTTTTGATAAAACACCTCTAAACTATATCCGATGCATTGACAATTCGTCATGACCGAGAGTTCCGCTTGTTCTCTATCGTTGAATAAATTAGAATCTATCTATTCTTGATTGATTATTTAGAACGATCCAAATGTGTTCCACACTAAAACCAGTTTAATATTGATATAAAGATAGTGGCGTAGTGTTAGTGACGTATTGTTGATGACCTGGTGTGTTTTTTTTACAATAACCCACTGCAATGAATAAAAACAAATACATTCGTCTGATTTATAAACTCACTTGATACGGTAAATATTTCGTTCATGTGCGTAACGTTCTTATTAATAGCTGACAAGGAATTATTGTTTACGCGATTATTAATAATGATCACCGTACGGTTGCACTTCAACTCAGTGATAGGTGATAACGATGAATAACTGATTAGTGCCGCTGTTGACATTTGATTATCTCATCGAACCGATTCCGTAAGTAAATAATTATAGTTCATTGTTTGTAGTATTCGAAGACACGAAAAGATGAAATTTTATATACACTGAGTATATGTGCACCGACGTATATAAGACAAGTACATCAGCAGCACGTAACTTTTTGCTCAATGTGATGAAGTTCAATCGGTCACGTTGAGTAAGGTAAAGATCGAGGGTTTGGAAATATTGAGTTTCACTAAGCCCTCATGTAATACACTTGAGTGAAACAGAAATATTGGGTGTATATATATATAATAATATGAGGCTACGAAAGAGAATGGAAGGGAGCATGATGGCAGACCCGGGATCGCCCCTAATCCTCAGACTTGATGTGGTAACGCGATCAAAGTGACTGACTCACTACCTCCTGCTTCCCTATAATGTTATTTCCGTAATGCGGTACGTGACTTTGCCACTCGACCTTTATTCTTTGGACAATACCTGACTATTGATATGCGATTTCTACATAGCACGATTCGATATATTCAGTAGTTTTGAAAATCTCTTATTGTATTCTGTACTAAGCTCTTCTGATAATAAATAATTTCAATTGTATCGTTTCACGACTCATCGGTGTATCTTTGCTTTCTACTGCGTATAATTTCATCAACCGCAAAAATATATTCAGGGAACAAAAACCAATCATCATAAATTATCATATTCAATAAATATTACAAAATTTTCTGCATATACATTTCTTGCACATTGATCGTTTATATATTCTCATTTATGGCGAGAAATTTTTTTTGTCGCACTGTAATTTACTCACTATTGTGTCACAATTCGATGATAAATTATTCGTCGAGCGTTTCAGGTGTTCATTAGCAAAGATAATTCCAAAAAGTACAATTTTGTCAGGGTAGAAGAAATATCATAATATATACTCATTCAATTTCTTATTTTGCATACATTTATCGTGAGGAATAATCAAATTAATATTCAATATGTAAATGCGGGTAATAGTCGGAATAGATTTGGAGAATAATCTCACTAGCACTTCAAGAGTTGGTATACGTAGCTATGTGGAATGTGAAAACGACGAGAGCTCCTACTCTTGAAGTGGTTTCTGGTAAGCAGCCAAAGTGAGAGTGTAATGGACCCTACACGAGTTAGGTGAACATGGAGTGAGCTAGCTAAAGGGACAACGAGGGTAACTCGAACAGTATACTCGGCGTACAGGGGAGAATGGTAAGGGTGAATTGTCAGCAATGGCTGGAGTGAGAAGGGGATAGGAGCATTTTGGATATAGCAACTGGGCTAATACTGGCTTACCGGGGATGCATTGTCCATGTAGTCTACCATCAGAACAATTTTCCTGTCATACTGAAATGTCTTTCATTTCTATTTCATTCTTTTCTTCCTCCTCGGTTTTTGCTTTCTTCCTTTTTTATTTTCATCCGGCTACTAACTAAAATTCAAAGAAAACAAAATAAAACACATTCCTGATTCCAGATTTAAAATATGCGCAAGACAGACGTCATCTTTTTTGTACCTGATTAATAGTTGTATAATAGTTGTATTAGTTGTCTGACCAAATCAAACCCTAACAAGTTTTACCTGAATGAAAATAAATCACCGTTGAATTCTTTCTCATCAATTCTTAGACGGTTTCATGAAATAGATAGAAAAAATGTGTAATTGAACTAAATTGAATAGTTTACTCGAGTGAATAACTCGCAGAGTTCTGTAGAGAACTTTGTTCATATTTTTGAGGAGATATCAGTGGTCATGAAGGTAAAAAAACATGTCCTCTTGAGAGTTCCTCGGCAAAAATAATCGTCATACTGTTGAAAACTCGATGAATCGTCCATCGTATTTATACTCAATACGATTATTTATTAATAATATCAATTGCATTAATTAATTTTGTATATTTTTTCACTTTCACTGTAAATTTTGTACGTACATTTTGCATGCCCATAATTTTTTTTTCGCGATACACAAAATATTGGAGGAAGGGGTACTCTTCCACTCTTCCAATGATTTTATTCACCCTCATTGGCGAACAAATTGGTGGCCTGTTAGCTCTACTATTTTCCCATGCATCAATTAAGCCTGAGATGGATCGATCACATAATTTTCGAGCTCCAAATTCTTCAGTTCAATTTCCGATTGCCAAAATTCAGAATCTATGTTATGGCTCAGGAATTAGTGGGGAGAATGATGTTCCCATATTAATATTTCGAACACAGAGATTCGACCTTGAACAGCTATCGGAATCTTTATACGTCAATGTCACGCATGAGCCAATCAAGAGTATACTAAATGAAATAACTATCATTTTTTCGCAAAGATAACACTTGTGATTATCGGTTACTAGGAACAGAGTTTGTGAATCAAACTTTATATTTTTTCCGAAAAAGTAACACTAGAGACTAATTAAAATCTCCTCATAGATAGAATTATGTATAATAATGACGATGATGGACTACGCGGACGAATATCCCCATTGAAACATTCATTGGAATCCCTATCCTGCGGTCACATCGGAGAGATTAAATGCAACTGTATAGCGAGACGACATGAAAATGCTTCATCAATTCAGTAATTCTATTTTAATCTCATATGTGAAAAAAAATATTTTCCAGCTGACGAAATTCTTCAGTTCTAAGTTCCATTTTCCCTTTCAGTGAATGAATTTTGAAGCTCCTAATGACTACTTATGTGTCAATATCAAAAAAGGGGTAAAGAGAATGATTGTGAATCCACTTCAAGTTGAAGTTGAAGACCACAAAAATGGTTTCAATACAGAAACATAAGTTGTCTAAATAAATGAACGAACTCAACAGGTTTATATAAAATGGCATGCATTCCCACGATAAAATCAAAAGCTGCACAGTGTATTTGATGTCCTGATTGAATCATAAAGTCAACAAGCGCGAACCTCTTGCTATTTGAAATTTCCTCTTGGGAAATATCGAACTCTACGAATACCTTATAACCATAGAGCAGTTTCACAATTCTACAAGTCGGTGTCTCTTATTTCTTTTTCAATAGTGCAGTCCATGCGCGTGCCTCTATTCAATTGGTATACATTCTTTTCCATCTTGAAAACATCAATGTATAAATAAATATTAGGCTCGGATAGATCAATACATAATTGTTTCACTATAATTTTCGTGGAACAAATTCTCAGTGGAGAATTATTACTCTCTTCTTGATGCAACTCATAATGAACATGATTCCGATTGAGTCATGAATTATTCGGACAAAACAAATAATCGCATTGGGTAGAGTGAAATTACGAGAATAATATTACGAAGAGAAGAAACAGTAAACAACGTCTGAACTTTCTACACGAGTGAAAGAAGAACCTAAAATCATTTGTGATTCTCATAGTGGTATTTGATGATAGAATGAAAGGTGAATACTACCCACATGTACGACCGCTATTGCCTTTGCAATGTAATCAAACACCATTGAATCTTTGAATGGTCATTTGTCGCAATATCTCACTCGTTTAGCAGGAAACGAAAAATTGTTGTTTGGGTGATGATCCTTGAAATGGAATGCAAGATGTATGTCATCATTGTTCTGCATAAGCGTAGAAATTGAAACTTCTTTTAAGGATGTAACATCATTGCTCTACGAATATCCTTCAAGACCACTAACACCCCAATGGAAGAAGGAGTTGGAGAATACAAAGTTGAAATGAACTTTAAAATCAATGGGTGGCACATTGTCGCTGGACACGCTGAGAGCACGATAAATATGTTAATTAACGTGAACCCATTGAAGAGATTAAATAATCGATTCATCCAACTCATGAAATTCTCAAATTAGAAAGGAATGCTTTCACGTGGTTTCATTGTTCTTCATAATAAACAAATTTTCACAGACGTCATCAAAACAGTTAGTACTGCAAAAGGGGGATAACCATGAAGAACAAATGAATATTATACCATTGTGTTCATATTTCGTATATTCACAATCAAATGGACAATATAATTTATTGAAGTAATTCTTTGATACAATTCTATCGATCCCAACCATTTACGTCAATAATTCCAATAGAGTGGACTCATTCCACACAGAGAATTGTTTCTATCACAGATAACCACAGACACATATGATACGAGGTAAACAGAGAACTCATTGATCCAGCGTCAACACAAGATGTACTGAATTTTCTGCAAAGTCAATTATCTTCCTAACGATAATGACCGCAAGATAATGTTGATGACGAACAGAATGTCTATATATGGGATTCCTTTTCACCAAATATTATGCCTGTAATATTTTTGGTGGATAGAGAGGAATAATCTGCCATTAATAAGACAATGTGATGTATTCATCATCGGCCGTCTCGATCTATCGTTAAGTCACCCTGCAATGTTTGACAAAATCCCCTTAATCAGTCTCGTGTTAAACAATGTTTCGATTACCAATACCCAATAATAACTCATCCATGAAAGTTTAGGAATAATACTCTTGATTGAGAAACAAAAAAAAATATTGGAAAAAATTATTTGCCCATTCTCCACACATATACATTCAAACTGAAATATTTCATTTTAACTGTAACATATGGATCTGTAGTTTACTCAGGAAATTGCCGGTCAATTAACGCGATTGTTCATCGTCGCGTGGGCATTCTCTCTACATGCTATATGAACTCTAGAATCGTTTGGGCTATGACGGACGACTCCATTAGCGACTAGCGATTCGAGTTAAACTATGTTTGGCTTACGACCCCTATCTGACACACCTATATCTATATACTATTACCATTGGCACACCCCGATGGATATCGTCCCCTCATTCTATTTCCTATGCCACCAGCACGATCCTGTCCCATCTAACCGATCCCTACAGAAGAACCGCAGAGTTGCGGTATTCGCTTAACCAACCGATAAGCCCTGTGCGGCAACTATATACAACTGCCCTCCGTGCATGGAAAATAATTAACCCTGTGCACTACGCGTGCCTCTTCTATATATTATATATTTCATGGATAGATGCAGATGCATATGAAAAGCTCTTGCATGTGCTTTTGGCATTTAATTTCACTCGGACTGTCTCTGTAGAGAGTCAACTTGTAAGCCCTTTCTGAATCTAATTATCCAGTTGAGTTTATTGGATAACGTTCCATACATAGAAATGCGAGAAGCTCAATCGAACGAATGAAGGTAGTCTGAAATATTGCCAATGAAATTTTCGTCGAAAAGATAAACTAATCAATATCATATCATTATTGGGGAATGACTGATGAATTGCTACGTGAAAATATCGATGCAAGGCGTTTGCTATCTCGCAGGCTTCACTAGTCTGGTGATAGCGAAATAGATAAACAAAATAAAAAAGTTCCAATATCACAGAAACGCAATTGTTCTCTTTAAGATATAAACAATTTCTGCGAAAAACATAATCCATTTTCGTGTATCTTTTTCTCACTTGGACTCAACTATAGTCAACAGGGTCGGGTTGTTTTCCTTCACTATGTCAATTCATCTCGTGCGATCACGAATTATTTAATATGTGATGCAATTCTCGATGAGTTCGGAAATTGAGTCCATAAAAATATCCAGTATAGCTGATCATCACCATAGACATCGAGATGTATAGTTGCATTCAATTATCTCCTTGCAAAAATATTTACTAACGTTGGTTCAAATAATGAAATTCAGTCTTTACTTCGCTGCAGTATACCTTCAAAACGATAAGAGATTATTCTATATAAATAATGCATATTTTCAAAGAAAGAAGATTCACTCAAGTGATGAAATTCATCTCATGACAAATAGGTTCGCTCAATAATATATACCACAGTCATATATCGGTTCACGTGTTCTGCATATAAAGATATGCCATCGTTGCGCAACCACCGTTGAGGCTGTTGGTAGCAAGTGGCACTAATCTGTTGGCTCGTGTGTCTCGGTGTTTCTCTCAGCGGGGATCGAAGCCCTGCAGCCGCTGAAATATTTAGTAGACGGTGCCCGGACGATGCCCACTCCACACACCAACACAACATCTACCGAGTAGTTTGGGGACTATGCGGTCTCTGTGGTGTAGCAGAGAGCGTTTCGTTTCAACCCATAGACTTTAGCTTTAACCCTCCCGCTTCATACCCAGCAAACCCTTTTTACACAAAGCTTCCCCACCGCCTCGCCAACTCCATTGCCAACATATATATATATGGATATATAACAAAGCGTCCCGCTATTCTTTTTCCGACCTTTGACCGAACGCTGAAAGCTATCTTCTGTATGTATATTATATACCATCACAAGCAGAATCGCGCAACACACTACATTATTTTCAATCTTGTATTATTACATCGTTATGAGAGTAGGTCACTGAGAAAATCGAAGTTATTATGTATGAATTAATTCTGAATAATGCAAAGCGATTCATGAAATATCTAGAAACAGCAATGACAATCGCACAGAAAAAGACTAAGTTGGAAATGCAAAGAATTCTGTCCTCTGATCGATGAGGTATATAGAATCTGACCTGAATCAATTATCTGCTAATGTGAATGTCTGACACAGTACAGTTAATTCGGGATGTGAAATAACTGAGGAATAGGTTGGATGGCGCAGAAACGTGAGAAATACATTTCCCGATAATATCAATGATGAAAAGTTAAACTATTTCCCGACGAAATTATCCGACAATAGTGACATAGATCTGGTTAGATTCAGGACACGTAGAGTATAAGATGTATAGGCTAATATTTAGCTACGATAACAAGAAATGAAACATTTATTGGCGGATGATCATGTTTTTTGCGATAAAGTAAATGACACGCATTTTAAAAAGCACTAACCAATTAGCAAGGATTTTATGGATTGATGTTTATGAACATTTCAATCGAAGTGAAGTTGAAGAGAAAAGAGGACGGAAAATGAAGACTAATTGGACCTGATAAATTCTGATTAACAGAAAATTAAGTGGGGAAGAAAATCGTCAAATGGGTAGTAGGGGTCACTCAAATTGGTTTACTTTTTGAATAGAAAATTATTGCTATTTGAACATGTTCTTTTCAAAGTTTCGTTTTCACTTGGCAGAAAAGAAATAACTGTTGAAAATTATTCCATAAGTGTAAAAAAAAAACTTGTACATTATGCAATTCATTATTCAAAAATCTACTAAAATAAATGATTTCAATCTATAATAATATCTATCTAAAATAAAAGAAATTTCGGTGGGCGCGCATCGCGACGGTAGTTGTATCGTTTCATGCAGTGCATGGGACTTATTTTTTTTAGTGTATGATGCAAATTTTAAACGAGGCGGAGCACTCCGAGAAAGTTATCGACATGAATTACGCGTTGAGAAATGGAAGGATATTGAATAAAGCACGACGATATCAGAAAATATTCGATCCTTCGGGAATGAATTTTTCATAACCGTCAGAAAAAATATCAGGAAAAATAAACAGCGCACGATTCTCGGACGATTATAATATTATTATAATTAGCCTCAAGCAATTGTCCAATGAGAATTAGGTTGAAAAATTAAAATGAGTAATGAAATGAATGATAATATTTAAACTTGTAACTAATAGTGTATTAAATCAGATTCCCTGAGGGAGTAAAATGAGATGCAAAGCTCAAAATAGATTTTGAATAGTAATATTTAAAAGCGATGAAAATAATAAAAAATCTACGAACTCCCGAGAAGCAGATTCTGTTGAATACACAATATGGGTGTCTTTGTATCTATTAATTTATCTTCTATCAATTTATGAAGAATAATCCAACTCCCACATTAGCGACAAGCAAATTCAAATTCATGAATTCTCCATCTTCATTTCAGATACACTATTACTATGTTACCCTTAACGTCCGAACAGATCCACAAATATTTACGTACTATCTAGAATCTGAATTTCAACAAGTTTGAACATAAAAAACAAATGTTTGCCACAGTATTATCGATATCACCGAGCATCATTCAATCTCATGACAAAAATTGGTAGTGATAAACTATGAATAGCTGTAATGTAATTGTCATCGACGTTTCATCTTGGATTATAGATTTCTAACGATTGTTAAAGCTTTTATCTTTGAAAACGTCAATATTATTTTTTGGTCTCGCAATGTTAAATTAGGAGGACTCGCTGTGCTTAATTAATACACTCAATTTCCACAGGGTATGGCATTTCAATGGTAATGGGGAGAAATAGAATACTCTATGACTAGGGTCGAATGGATTGTTACACGAGAGCTGTTTATTGCTAACAAGCAGTAGTAAAGTCACAACTGAGTGAGACAAATTTCGTATAAGGTGAAAGAACGAACAAATGAATGAGAGGGTAGAAGAAGGTGAAAAGACAGGTGCAAAGGGAGAAAAGGATGAGGAGTGTGAAGAATAAAAAGAGTAGGATGGCAGAATGGAAAATGGTGAGATATATATATACATACAAAACATCTATTCACGTTGCGAGTTGGATTTCACGATGCGGGGCGACGTACGAGTCGCAGTAGAAAACGAGTTGGTAACGAGTTTGATAATTTGAAAACGACACCCTCGCGCGACATTCCCTTTCGCAACATCGTTTTCACGTTATTCAACTAAAAGTTACGTCTCTTTCCAAACTCAACTTACCTTATTACAATCCTACTACACTATTACTCTATACCAAAACGCACATGGATATGGCCATATATATGTATAATCTGAAGATGAATGGTCGGGTAGTTTATACTGAATAGTTGAATGAATTCCACATCGCATAATTTTGCGTTTTGGAGAAAGTCGGGAAAAAGACATCAGGCAGAATATCTTCAGATCGAATATCCTCTATCGAAATACCCCTGGAATTATCAAGTTCGAAGAAACAATGCAAATTTCTTTTGTTCTATGATAAATCCAAATTCAAAGTGTGCATGGTTGATTGCTTTGAGATAGCAGCAGTGCCACCAGGGGGTTCACATCGACAAGATCACTGCTGTTGAATCATCGACCGCATCAATTGAAAATATTTGTGTGAACACTGTGATTTCATATCATATTTATTTGCATTATTGTATATTGTTTTCCGCAATGCCTCCTAATTCGTAATATTTCAGATAAATTGGAAATTCTGTCTCGATGGCATCGTTACTACGGGAAAAATGATAGAAATGATACTACTTGAGTTGTATTATTACATTAGTTATCATGAAATTCTCTAGCCAAACGATGGTGCAAAATTAATGACGAAAATGGTTTGTTGCAGTATAAGTTCACTATTGTGTTCACTAATGAGTTCATTATTGAGCATACTCTCGAATTATATTTTTAGTCATTCTCGATAACACTTGGAAAATTTTATAATATTGATTTCATAATGGAGCATGTGCGTATCAATTCCATTGTTCATAATTCTCATTTCAAAAGCATGAAAATCAATCTAGGTGGAAATGAAATCGAGGCCAATATAGAACTGCATCCAATCGTGTCATTATTAGGTAGAGTTTACTCCACATTATTGTTTATATTCTGACGAATATCCGTGACAAGCGAGAACGATTGATAACTGAGCTCACCGCAAAGGGCCATGAATCTGCAATGAATTGCAAGGATCAAAGCACCGAACAATGGCCTTAACGACGCCTTGATCTGAAATTTCCATTTCTGTAAATGAAGTCTCCTAATTAACTGCTATTGCACCACTTCGACTTCTGATTCTCCACTTCTGATAAACATATAATTAGTTTCTCTTAGATATAAGTTCTCCCAGAATGTTATACACGTCAAAATTTCAATTTTAATTTCTCAGTTTCAATCAATAAGAGTATTATCGAAGAATGTGTAGACAGAGTTTTAAACGGTCTTCAGGATATTTTCGAAGTTAGGACTCTAAGTAATAGTGAGGATCGCACACGAATACTGATGTGCATTCAATTTTAAACACATTTCCCTCGAAATCGTATTTGTCGAATTTGGCGACTGCAAAAGAAAAAAAAAATGTCAGACCAGAACTCTTTCTTCTTAGACTTTGGGTTACGTTATTCCACAACGTCTTATATAATCACTAAATGTTTTTGATAAGCGATTAATTTTCAGATTTTATCTAAAGGAGCACAATGGATTCAATCTGTCGCATAATAAGTGTTTCCAATAAGATAGTCTAGATACTTCTTTTCTGACTCGTTATACACAATCAGCGTTAATAATTATTACTTACAACTTCCAAGAGTTCAATTTCACAATCAGAAACATTGAGTTATGGAACTTCATCATTATGAACAAATATTCACAAGCAATACCATTTATTGTTAAGACACATAATTCATTCTTGAATCTCGTATTTGATCTTATTCCATAGCATTATCAATTAACTCCAAATACTAAAATCAACAGGTGTTATGATCCAAACGACATCCTTGGATCATAACACCAAAATTCTATAATTTGAATTATCTCCAGGAATGGATTTCATGAAATATTCTCGATTCAATTTTTAGTTCGTGCATGTTATCATCATTGAACTAAAACATTTGATCAAGATGATAAAATTTGTTGACGAGCGGAAAGCACAAGTCGAATATTTCCCCTTTGGCTCTACGTGAAACAATTTGGATTCAATTTTTTTATTGGAGTAAAATTAAATGAATTGATGCGGACTGCACAGTATGTGAGTGGGGAAACTTCGAAAGAATAACCCATTCCGTTTTCGTATGCAGCCTAATGACTGACATCAAAATATAACGAAATGCTTTGTTTCGAAACATCAAAAAGCATCACAGCTGTTCTGAATCGATAAAATATATAATCGGAAATGTAACAATTTAATAAGCACACCTTGTTAATTTTTCTTCATGCGACAGGTGTTTTAGAATCCACGTCGAATCATCATAATCATTCGATAAATTGAACTATCACAGAATACACCACAGTTGGATGCGCGATTGCATAGTCCATCGTATTTTGATGTCACTGAATGCTTGTTGAGTTGGTTCTGACGATATATTAAGATTTGCACTTCATACATTCACATTTTAGATAATATCGTATTGAAAAAACGTTTCATCGATTCGTTCAGATGAATATGGCACTGAATTAGCCACTCTTCTCGATTCTCTTTCCATACACCATTTCAAGTGCCTCACTCATCCATCAATTTTTCATCACGATGCTTGGAGAATGAAAGGAATAAGCTACAGGCGAGGAAATAGCTGCGGACTAGTCATCTATAACACACTCATACAAGTGGGAACAATCCCAATCATCATATTTTCCCTCTTGCTGTAGAAGTGGAGCTTATCTTTGAGGTTTGAATTTCTATGCCAGAATACCTCTGGTACACTACTTCCTCATTGGAGTTTTTGTTTTCATTTTTTCTCTTCTTCCCGTCGATCCTTTCACTCATCCCGCCCTCTCTCGTTGTGGCATCACTCTCTCCCCTTTATCTCGCTTTTCCTCTGTGAGCTTTATATCCCGCGTGAGGCATAATTACCCGCGAGAGAGCGAAGCCGCATTGAATATTTCAGCTCGGTTGGCTGCAGAAAAAAAATATTAAACGAACCGGGCATAGCCCGGGTGACTAGAACGAAGCGATGAACAGAACGGAAAGTGAGAGAAAGGGGATGAAACTGGGGAAGATGGGAAAAGGGGTTTCGTTCGGTTGGTTCGAGGCCTTCAGGCTACGGCTAGGGATTAGGGGCAAAGTTATGTCAGACATTTTGTGGCGAGCTTTACATAAGTTCTCTCTTTCACTATCCCTCGCTCTCATTCTGTTCTTCCCACTTACGCTGCACTCACTTAAATATACCACTGTTTCGTAACCCATTCCTTCCCACCTTCTGTTATCGTAACGCTGATTATCCAGATGGTAACTCACAAGTAAAGGATGGCGAATATTGGTGGTAACACTCTCAAATTTAGAGTGCAATTCCATTTGATCGCATGCATAAATAAAATTTGATTAATCATTATCAATTATAACACAAACAAATTATTTTTCTGTCAGAATTAAGGTCACAAAATTAGATTGCAGCACGAGTTATCGAACATGTTTTTGTCATCAACTGCGAAGAATCAATACGAGAATTTTAAATTGAGAACTTTCCATGTTATTTTATGCACAGTCAAATATACTCCAAGAAAAAAAATTGAAGATTTTTATATTGAAATAATGAATATACTGCTCAACACTATAAACGTCCGTATTCACAATTCCAACGTATAAAACAGCTTTGGATTAATTTCATACTGTAAGCGATACGTGATTATAAATTTATTCGAAACTTTCTGATGTTGCAGAATGTCACGCGGGCAGCAAAATTGGTCAGATGAAGCTGGGAATTCGAACAGTATATTGAGACAAAGTCGACCAACTCGACAAACGCAACCCACCTCATCCAGAACGTGCACACCTCAGCATGATGAGCAACACCACTTGCCCTCGTGTAATGGCATCAGATTTGGAGTGTACGGATGGCGGAAGCGATGTCTCTATTCATTAGTACTCGGCCTTATGATTATGGTCATTCTGAATCTTGCTCTCACGCTTTGGCTACTCAAAGTCATGGAATTTAGCTCGGTAAGTTTTGACATTTAGTGTGACCCCAATTTTCATCAAATCCTCATGCCGATGAATTATTACTGAATCTTGAAATACTCTCGACCTCTGCAATGACGACCCTCGGCCTCGTGCATGCGATATGCTGTACCTATATAATGTCATATACAAGAGAAAAGCTAAACATGGAAGATATGGACAAGGAAGAGTGGGGTGGAGATATGCCTTGTGCAAGGCCAGCTTCTCGCTAGGACCATAGTAACTTTTCGACAACTATTAAAGCCGACTTGTGTCTTGCGGTTCGAAATTAGTTTCGCTCGAATTATCACACGGAATAACAAGCTACACTGTTGAGATCATTTCACTTCGTTGCTGTGAAGACAATAAAATGAAAAAATCTTGTTTGGGACTGGGGGCGTCTGCTCGTTTTTTCTTGTTTCCATGAAATTCAACTCAGCGAACTTTTTTCCCAATTTCCCGTGCTAATCAAAAAGAGCAGTGGTAATGCAATCTGACTTGAGTAAAGAGAGAACAATTAAATTTATGAATTGTATATTTTTCCATACTATGGATCTTCATTCGTAGGTATTGATGGACTCTATCATATATATTCGACTTGTATTGCATGGAGGAGAATGGTGAATAATATTGTGTGCAACATTGCAGTTAGTCCCAAAGTTATCGAGCATTACATAAATGCTCCAGTTTCTGGATATTGCTATGATATATTTCGGGATGCAGCAAAGAATAGATATTTTGGTCTGTGAATTTCACGTAATGAGAAAACTGAAAACACGATCATATTGATGAATAATGGGTATTCCATGGCTGCTCTTCCAACTAACTTTTCCAACGCTTAGATGCTTCACATTCGATTAATTAATGTTGCTATAGCGGAATAATCAACTCAAAAGGTTTTGGGCTATTACATGTCCGTTTGAAATGAATGGGGAGAACCATTGTGGGAATGCCTTTCTTCTCTACAAATCTAGATGAATAATAAAAAAATTGGAAATAGCTGGATCATTATGATTTATGACATCAATAAAGTATATACCATGGAAATTGGAGTAATCACATCTCAGCAAAAAAATCTGAGGGAACGATATTACAGAATATCGAGAATAAAATTAATCAAGGCCTTCGTAAGTTCACTTGAATCCATTTGAATAACATAGTCAATATTGTAATAGGATCTTTGGGAAAGAATTGATAACTTTGACCGCTATAGCTGTGAACTTAGATGAATATGAGAAATGCATTGGTAAGTTGAGATTTTTTCTCGGTCAATCATCCCATATACACACTTTTGCGACTCTCCGAAATTTATTATCAACCTCAAATTTCATAACAATAATAGCACTGCATAGCACCGAATATTCCACGAGTATATGGATCTTACAATAGTATCAGTTCTGAACACTATTCACAGCAAAACATAAAGATGAAAGTAAAAGGAATGAGTTAGACATGAAATATCGAATTGTTTTCCATACCGTACCTTCTTCATTCGAGAATGGAATATTTCGTGAGAAGAATATTTACAGAAAACGTGTATGAATACTTGTGGTGACACTGTGGTGACACTACGATGAAAATGTAAGAGGAGGTTTCTTTGAAATTTCTATCCCTCTTTGTTTTGCATTTATTTTATACTGCACCAGAACACTTGAATTTCCGATAATATTTACACCGTCAAGTTCTAGATGATGATATGGAATAACCGCCTTAGGAGCTAAACATATGCGCGTGTTTCGCATAAATGAGATGTGTGCATGGCTGTGATGAATTTGGAGTCTAATGATAATTCTATTGCAATATTCAATAACTTGGTTAAAGGATGTACATGGCGCTATCTTTTTAGAACTTACAAGTTGAAAAAAAATCATACAATTTTACAACGATTTCCATAATTGGGGAGATAAATTGTAAATATCCTATTTCGCTTCAATCGAGTATCCTAGTTTTAGATATTTCCAACAATTTTATCACTCAGTGCACGTTTATACACATTGAAAGTGAGCAAGGATAATACGAAGTCAAATCTTTTTATCCATCGTGCGGGCAACTGGATGGCTCGTTCTCCCCTGATATCGTTGAAAAACTCTCACAGTATTATCGAATTTATTCGAAATCGAGAACGACTCGTTCGCGATCTAGTCCAATGATCCCACGATGGAGGACTAAATTCGACGGGAATTGAGTATCAATCCGAGAGTGAGGAACCACCAGTATCACGTGGTGCAATACCCCATGGGAAATGTAAGGTCTCCACTACTTTTTTTTTTCCCATCCTCTTCTATTTCCTGCTTCGTGCTTCCGCAGTCCCACTGGTCTCGACTCCGTCTCTTTCTGCTTTTCTTCTTCCCTCCCACTGGCGCACTCTTCTCCTTCATATTCTTCGAATTCTGAATATATATGTTTCATCAATTGATGAATTGTACAACCAATTCAAAAAAGTCATTATATGCATTGATGCTCATTAATGAATGGAACTTTAAAGTATTATTAAAGAAAGAATGAGCACGTGGGTATGCACTTCGACCCTGTGAACATTTGCATCTTTCGGCGTCTCTCACATTCACTTGTCACGTCAGAAGTAGAAATGCAATGCACTTCCGAAATATCATGAAATATTTCATATTCTCTTATACCATTTCACTCCGCCGTTTATATATACCATTTCGTTTCGGGTCATTCATATTCAATGAGATCTCAATTCTTCCAATAGTCGTATCCTCATTCGCTCCTTCACTATTTTCATCGAGATGTTTTTTTTATTTTCTATTCTTCTTTTTATCATTCTTTATTTCCCTCATGGTCTTCATGGTAATACAGGAGAGGTAGCATCTGATACGCTATTTTTTTCCTTTCTATATTTAATTCACTCAATCATTCTTTTCCGTTTGCTAAAATTTTTTTCCTCATCAATACTCAATGTGTCTGTTACTCATTATTTGTAACTTTAGTGAAAAAAGCGACTTCATACTTCTTCATTTCACGAAAATTGATTGAGCACGTAGAATTAATTTAAATCTGTCACTCAAAGAACGATTAGACAATTTACTTCTCAGCAAGCAGCTTATATTGTTTTCATTCGTTCATTTTCGATCACTTCCTCCTTAAAAGCTACTCGCTGCTGTCAGTAATATTTGAGATACACCCCAACCCGATTCACAAGTCTTCAATTATGTTAATGATTTTTTGATCATACTGTGTACATGATTACACCAACGACAATACAAGACTGGAAAAGGCATCATAAATGTTAGCTCCAATGAATTGTGGCAAATCGTACCCTTCACAACCCTTTTAATTATACATTCATACCGACCAATTAAAGAAAGTATGAATGTATTCTTCATCAACTTCTTGTACCAATGCTATGTATTGTTTCTGCACATAGTTGCTGTGATATGGGAAGAAAAGTAGTGAATACGTGAGATTACATAAAAAAATTTTCCATTGTTCACAATTCTTTCATGAGAATATCACTTTATTTTGAGTCTTCATAAGTCTTATAAAATATGGAAACAAACTCATAAATATAGAACAGTTGATGCATTTAACAGTTGATATATCGCGATATATTGCGATATTTCCTGAAGTTTTTTTTTCATTGAAAATCGAATCCTTATTAAATGAAACTAATCCTATTATGCAGACAAAACACAAGTGGATGCCTACACGAGAATATAAAATTGGAACTCTTTAACAAATTTGCGAGTATAAAATATAGTGGAATATCACTCAGATATCAATATGTAAGTTAAGAATGTGACACAGCCTCCACGGGAGAATTATATGAAAGAAACTTGTTTTCCGTATTTATGTATGTCATATATTCAACGTACATCTATATAGAGTACATACAGGACAGCAAACAAGTCTACAGATAATATATGGAAGAACATATGTACTTATCTGCAATTGAATTTTGTCTAAGAAGCTGAAAACATGAAATTTTCAATTTTCCGTAAAAATTTACGTCCGCGAATCACTAGAGAATCGTTTTACGATGTATCATAAGTCTGAACATTTGTGGAGACTACCAAAAAATACTAAAATGATTTTGTTCCCAAAATATAAAAACATTCAATTGAGATCAAGTGTTTAAACAATGAAGAAAAGCGTGTCTTGATGCATATGAGAATTGTTAATGAAAAGTAGAAAGTGTGATATACATTACCAAAGTTTTGTTGACACATATTAAATTTAATATTCTGTGTAGGGGAGGGTGGGAAGACGGCCTTAGAGTTTAGATTGGCCGTCTTGCCCCACCCTCCCCTATATTACCTTGTACTTCATGCAATCCAATATGAAAGGATTTGATAGGCCATATTAGAATAATTCTTTATTCCTACAAATGCTTTTCTTATATACGTTTTTGGAGCTTCAATATCTTCAAACGAACCATAAAATAATAAACCAACCGTCATAAATTCCAATATTGCATATACCATTTGCATATAATGAAAGTTTCAACTCATCCATTAATTGTCAATAATATTATACTAAATGTTTCCATTCTAATGCATATTAAACCACAACTCATAAATAATTAATGTCTATTCATGTACCATATCTTCATGTTGAACCCGCAATTCCACTACCGATACATGAAACGATGAACATAAATATCATATCCTCTAGTTACAATTCATCTTTCTCAGCACTCTCCACAGAATTTTCTGATATCTTTCTCCACAATGTATAACATTGATTGTTCATAACAATATAAGATATTCAGTTGCATCGTCTAAGTTGGCGTTTTCCAAGGCACATAAACGCACCAAGCCTTGTTTATGCTGGCCAACATTGTATATTGGCACTAACGGCTTACATGTACACCCATATACCGAATGCATTCTCCACCCACTTAATACCAAGAGTAACAGAATGGACCCCTATAACCCGTCCACTGTATCTATACGGGAAAGTGCATGTATGCCCCTATTCCTGCTGCTCTATACACACCTGCCCAGTACTAAAGGATATCCATTATAGTAGCCTCAAGTCACCAAGTACAAGTGCAATATATCGAGGACGACGCTATGAATTTTGAGTGTGTAATACGCTGTATACTCTGGCAATACCAGCGTTCACGTATAAAACTCTATACACATACAAATATTTATATTGTGTACTTACATACGCAAACACACACAATGTATATATAAAGTAAGTGTATTCACACTGATGTAATCTGCACATAAGGTAACTGTTCTGTTTTAAAACAGCTCACAAGAGCCCCAAGGATGATTCAAAAACCGAAGATAGGTGAAGAGGAGAAAAGTGTTTGATATAGTTTAAAAAAGAGCAAATGTTGACTTCATTTATTTCATTGTCTATTGTAAATTTTTGAATTATATCACACGTCATTTTGAAGGATACTCAAATTATTACTTTTGTCCTTAGAATATCAATCAGTACTTTTTCTCTCTTAGTGCCACCTTCCATCTTATGTATTGAGTATCGCAATTAAAAATTGAACGGAAAATATAAAATATCATCTCATTAAATATCAGCTTGATATTGTCATGTAGAAAGATGTTGTACGTTGTTAAAAAATGGTGATAAAATGGGCTGACACTTGTAGTTATTATTTTTCTTTAATCTTTTAAAGTAACACTGGGTTCACAATTGCCAATTTTTTAGTGAGTTTTGATAACATAATTAGCAGAAACTACTAAGATTTACATCGAATTTTTTTATGCAGTCGGAGTGTTCACGACAGTTGAAGGAAATACTTTAAAAAGATAGTCCGAATGATTGTATAAATGTGTGAAAGCGGCATTTCCAATATTTTCCAATGAAAAAAATGGACGAAGATTCATGAATTCGATCACATCTCACTTATAATTCTCATCGCTTTTTCTTCGAAGTATTTGTAATCATGTGAAGGCATGGAAGTCACGTATTTATCCGCAGAAATCTATTTTTTTTTTTTTTTTCATCATGACAATTGACAATTAATAGTATTCTTTTTCATTGGAGAAATGCAATTATCTGCAACATGAGACGTGTTTTCAATTTCATTGAAGAGATGAGAAGGGATCTCTCTAACATATTCAAATTATATACATTTAGAATTAGCCATCTCGATCACACGATAAACGAAAAAACAAAAATAACCGTTTGTACCAATTCTTCTCGACTACTACGTTAATCAAATCATATGTGTTCAATCATTATGGTAGGAAAGTTCCGTGAAAAAGACGCAATCAAAGTTCAACTTTATTTCTAGAGAGTCAATTCTAAATACTCAACAATTTTTTTCTTAAAGTATGGATCGTCTTGACAACAAAATTAAAAACTTTCTTTTATGAAGTAAAATTTTCTGAAGTCTAGGATTCCAGATATTCAATCTCATGTGCCATGTATACTAAAGAACGGGAAATTTTTTAGGATTTCCAAAAAAAATTTGACACATAAACAAGCATTTTCAGAAGTATTTGATACCAGAGTGATTTCTAACGGCTAGCTTCATAAAATAAAAAAAAGATAGATCATTGCTAAAGGAGGTAACTGCGGACCACTTAAAAAAAGTGAGCGATTAGAACGTGGCTGTACCGCTTTGCTCGATTCACTTATCGAGATTTGACATTATTTCAAATTGCAATATCAGTCTCTCATTTCGTAAATTTTCTATTCACTTAAAATCGTGAGATTTCAACGATTTTTGGTAGGTGTATTCAATAATTCGCATCGAACTACCATCAGAAACGTTACGATGTCTATACCTTCCTGAAAATTGGATTTTATATGTAATATCAATGAGTGCACGATTTTCTAACCGAAACTGTAGTTGGAAAATCTTTAAGCTAATGCGGGAAGCAGATTTCGTTCACAAAAAATTTATGGAGACTGTGACATTATAATATCGCTTAGTTCCAATATAATAGTCAAGTACAAACAATGTATAGGTTGGCAAACAATTATACAAGTATATACAATCATAATGAACCGAACGGACACATTGAAGAGTTAGAGGAAAAGACTGAGAAAATAATATTGTTCGTTGTTCAATTATATAGTTGCAGAATGCGGTCCCATTAATGATGCCCTTAAGCAACCTCGGCGCTGGGTATTCTTCTTGACATTTATTCAATTGCTATGCCGCGCGGTGGGTTGAAAAATAATTTTTATGAATGAAGCAATATGAAATTTGAGAGCTGGAATATATACATGTGTACATAATTATCCATCTCGTTATGGTCAGACATTTTTCTTGGCAGAAACTCTAGCACAATTTGTATATTGTTTTCTCGTTATATCCTATTATTCTGGATAACACTTGAACCATTCTCATTCCGCTCGGAGACATCATGGCGCTCCTTTCAGAATTTAATCTCAGTTATATACTCTCATAACATAATGAAACAAAATACTGGTAAACAAATAAGAATATAAAATTGATGTCAAAAAAATTCGAACGAATCATTCTGGTTACTTATCATCATTGTCAGCATTTCAATGGAATTGCCATAGGTTTTCCTAATTCTTTGTTACTGAGTTCACAAATTACTTGTAAGATAAAGTGAGAAGTAATCAATAAAATATCTTATAATTTTGGATATTTTTAAGAAATCGTGATATAGACGGGATGGACCGCAAGCATACGATGACCCATAAATTCTTAGCCCACAATGAATATAACAATTAATTTGAAGAATCACATTATTATACCCTTATCAATCTGGCAATCAATGCAGGAGATTTTTGGCTGGAGCGTAACAATCGGCCAATCATTGAGTCCCTTTTGTTCCGATGTAAATTGAATAGATCGATATGTGGATCATCCTGGAATTGTATTCATGCGGATTTGATCGGTATAAATAAAACCCGTTGAATTGAGCCATAGATGTATTCATTCATTTATATTTCATGGAAAACTTTTCATGCTCTCATGTTTAACAATGGCGCCACTCTCTGTAAATAGTCTATTATATCAATGTGATCCCATGAATCAACGACTTTTCAGCCACGTTCATCACAATCTCTCTTCACTTCTTTTACAGGCTCACCATTATTTTCGCTTCGTTTTATTTTATATTCAGTAACGCTACGCTCATTTGATCACTCACTTGATGTTTCCGGCATAATCATCAATAATTGTCGCAGTTAAGTACAGCACACAAATATCATATACACGCACAAACAAGTGGAGCCAAAGTATGAGTAGGCTATGATGTCTGTTACTTATTACTGAGGAATGTAATGAGGAGCACTGAATATTTTGGTGCCAAGAAATGCAAGATACTCGGAAAGAATGGAGTAAATATCTTCATCTTATCTCATCTGACAGGATATTGAATTATTCGCTTGAAAAATATAATGTTGGTGGCAACTTAGTCGCTACACTGGCCAATAAAAACTACTTTTCGAAGTTAAATATGTTTAGTCTAATTGCGTCGTTTGCTTATTAACAAACACCCCCAAATGCACTCATACTTTTCTTACTCACGGGTCTGAAGTGCCTGCGACGATCGCTATATTGAAGCACGTTCCCTGCGCAGTGATTTTCCCACTGACTCAGTCACGTGATAGTAGAAAAGGTGTCACGCAATGCAGTTATGTTACACTTTTTGTCACATGAATCAAACTTGCTCTACCATACGAGAACACAAAAGAATTCTCCTTCAAAATTTTCTACAAGAATATGAACGAAAATTACAGTGTCATTTATAAAACTGGAGCGATTCAGAGAGCTGGAACCATCACCGATGTATTGGAAAATTGTTTACCCTCATATTGAGTTTCGAGCACTGTAATTTCCCTAGAGAGATCCTTCCCATGCGGAAAAATAATGTAATAAAATCGTTTAGACCATCGAATTGAAAAGTATCACCACAATTACAACAATTGGCTTTGACAATTATAAAAGTGTAAATATGGATCATAGTAGGTTCACACCAGGTGGAGTTGATCGGTATCAAAATCCGAGTTTGGATCACAAAAAAAGAATTGACACATTTGAATTCAGGCGCACTATACTTAGAATGAAACCAAAACAAATAGCCGCAGTTCTTCATCCTGCCCGTCCTTTTTTCCCCTCGCCCTTTCTCGCCTCCTATATCATCGTGTGGCCATTCTCTAGTGCTCATAGGGCCTCGGTGTTCATCTGTGGACCAACTCTTCACACATATAATTATCTGAGAAAGTCAGACGGATTTCATTCCGAGCCTCTGTCAGAAGTAATGCGGCTTTCTTGCATGCGGTGTAAAATAGTCCGACACATGGATATACTTCATGCATCCACTCGCCCACACACACTGTAAAACTGCAGGAAATTCCGGGCCATTTTATAGTTGCGCGTGAGATGAATTTAATATATTACATATACTGTCTGACACTTCCTCCCACCACACCCATCCATGTTTCGAGAGTAATACGAGGTCCGAACCGCGGATTCATTTTTATGTACAGTAACATCACGCTATGTATCCCTTATCTCACAACTGCTTTAACTTTTTTGAGCTCAACATTGATTCACTGTATCAAATGTGACCTGAGGTATGACCTTGACAATGTTGAGGTAATTTCGATACAAATGCACAAGTCAAAAGAGAAACTAAAATAGCCATTACCAAGAATATGGATTATATAGCTGTTTAAAAACAACGCTGTCAATCTACATTATCATTTGAGATTATTTGAAGCTATTAAACATTATAATAATCAATATAAAAAATTTCCATGCGAATTCATTCCACAAAGTCGCAATCAGAATTAAAAGCAAATTTCGAACCATAAGAATTCCATTGTGAGTATTCTAGCAATACTTTTTTCATCAACTTATCATATTACTTGGTAATTATGTTGAAACCATCTCAAGAATGATGATCTTCAACCTAATACATGTGAAGATGTTTCGAACTAACATGAATAAGTGAGAATGGGTACTCAATGATTGTGGTATACTCGAGTTGGAGGATTTGGAATGCTTCATTCAATTGATCTCCACTTCACATCATCAAACTTTTGAAGTTGTTTTTAAGTCGTGGTGCGTATTGCATTCTTGATATTGCACGATAAAATCTGCTACGTTTCTTCTAAACAAAAAATATGACGTTGGAGCTTTGTATAGCTCATGGAAAAATGAATATGATATGGTCAGATATGCAACGGGTGGCATTTCAATACGTCGAAAACCACGGGATGTGTTCAGCCAGTGTTGTTATTGCACATACGGAATGCTACAAAACAATCATTGTAGTATGTGATATAGTGGCATATGAAGAGTATTATTTGGTTTCCATTATATATGGCAGCTATCTAAGCCATGAGAATGTGCGATAGTGAGACAATAAAGCGGGATGGAAAAGGTAGTATTTATACTGGATGTGGAAGAGAGGTATGTTAGAACTACGTGAATATCCCATAGTAGATGAGCATTGAGGATGAGCTTGCGAGACTGAAACGTTAAATGCTCATGAAAATTTCCTGTATCTCGTGTATATAGTGTTGAAATCCTTGGCGTTATTGTTACGACCAGTCGTAAGACGGTTAGTGAACTTTCCAACGGGAATTGAGCAATGAACGTCCAAGAATCACCGAAAGCATCAAGGTTAATTGAATTTTGCATTTATTTCATTCGAGCTTTTCTTTTTTTTTTCTATTTTCTCCATTAAACTTTTATGACATACGGCAGTAACTATATATAGTAATGTATGATAATGGACGTACATTCTATCGTGACATCGTGTATATTCAACATCGACAGTGAATAATAGGAAGATAGGAATTAATTTACAATCCTTTATTGACCGTATACAAATCACATCCATTAACATTATCAATCACCATCATCACGATGATCAAAACATTAATACAATTAATTAATCAAATATTGTTGAATTGAAATCTAAATGGAGGATGTGATATGTTTCGATCTATCCATTGGTATGTGCATAGGTGATTAAATTTGATTATTATTGTACCCATCAATCGCCAGTTTAGACTATATTCAGAGTATTCGTGTATAGGCTGGTGATGAACGTTATTAGTTGATTGAAACAACTAATAGTGAAATTATATCGGCATTCTTATGTTTTTCCGGAAGAATATTTACATTATTAAATGCTACATGAAAGAAAAAATCATGCATATCAATGGATACCTATGTAGAGTGTGTTTCGTGCACTTCTCTTGTTCTATAATTTCTTTATATTTTCACCATGTCGATTATTCGAATTTTGTCATGATCATGTTGGATCAGCGCAATAATGAAAGAATATGTTCAATGCTGCTAATTTAGACTTTAATCAGATTCAAATAACGTGTTCACGTGTACATTATTTATTAGTTAATTAATTGAACACCAACTGATATATGAATTACGCTACATCAACACCAATATGCATCTATAAATAAGGGTTATTATTAGCGTTTAATGTAACTTTTTTAGTGCGAAGATTTCAATTGACCTATAAACTTTAACTGGGCAGAAAATACAGACTTTAGTCTCGTCGAAATTATCAATCGACTTCCCAGGTGTTCAACCAACTCTAACGATGCGGTTAACCAAATTTCATCTTCATGAATATGAAATAATTCATTAATATGTACTCATTCGATGCCACCGAATCTCATGTCGTATTTTTTGAAGATTAATAATGCAAAACGCATACCTGAATGGAAAAAAGGAGGAAAATTACAGTACACCACGCACGAGATATAATAACGCACCCGCCCTCAATTACGAATCGTACGCCCTACTAATTAATATTCATTACATCATGAAATATTATAATTAAATACGTTTTATGATAATATATAATAAAATTAACTAAACAGAAAAATCGGAATTACATTCAAGTCGATGAAATTGCACGTTATTGCAATTTAACACAGAATGGGATGATGGGAATAGAATTTGTTCGACAATGTTGTGGATAATCATAACAAAACAATCAGAGAACAATCACCTTCTAACTAACTTAGCATTCGAAACTCGTTCAGTTCCATGCGTGATATTCAAACTCACTTTGACAATTCTTTTCATCTACTTCATATAAGTACATGTTCTTAACCCCTCTTCATACCAACTATTACGATGCAGATTCGATCATACAATGTAAATAAATTTATAAATGTGCATGTGTGTGAGACGGCGGAGTTGAGAGTTTACTCGTGTGTAGCGTCCCAATTACTTCCAACTGGATAGCTAATCATTGGAAACCAATACAGCTCGACAAAAACGGGTATATTGTTGCGTGGCGACATCATTGAATAGCAGGTAAGACATGTCAATGAGTTTACTGTAAGAAGGTTGAATGGAATAAACAATGTATCTTGATAATGTGTAGATTTTATGAAAAATCACCGTGAAAAGAGCAAACGAAGGGCAATTAGTATCTTATCAAGAATAATTTCTGATATTGGGCACTCAGCGATTCAACGCCATGTGTAACTCAAAATTCTTGTCCCAAATCATTATGATATATTGAGATTCTGAAAATATGGAGATTCTACCGAATATGGTTTACATATGGTCCAATTATAAAAGAAAAAACTTCAACAGTTTTGTTTTGTGATTGGAAAATAGCAAATTCATGATTCCTCTTTGAGCTATGAATTTGCCGTTCGATATGTGAAACTTCTATGAAGTCAACTACGTGGTCTCTGCTCAAAGCCCTACATATTAACTGACGACCACAGCGAAGCTGTTTTTTTTGTCATTGTATTTATGATCAGTGATCATTGATCACATTGCATGCTGAAGTCATCACTTTGGATATGTTTGAGGAGATTGATTAATTCACACAGACATATAAATACTCGTTTAATCACATAGAAACTTCATTCAAATCGAAAATTAATGAAAAAATTCGCTTTTATTTGATGGCCATGTCGCTGCTCGTATCACTCACATCAGAACCCTATCTGAAGATCATTATCTTCGATTACTCAACACAGAACACTTCCCATTATTTGCTATCGTTTATACTTACAGCACATTTCATTCACCCATGTAAAATCACATAAATATGTATTGTTTTAGCACTCATGCATCATGCATGACTAAACTCACACTAGACTAATCCGCTAATTTATCGATTCAATAAGTTATCTTCTAACATGGCAACAGAGTTCAATCAAAAAGACTTAGATTCCTTCCAATCGTTGTTATACGATTCAGTGACAATAACCAGAAAAAAACAGAATTATGACTGGCTGATATGTCACATTTTTACCGAAACCATTTCTTGGCCGATGATGAATCAAATTTATCAATTTCAAATTTGAAGTATAGAAAATCATTGGGTTTTCACATAAATTCGATGATTTTCAAGAAAAAATCGTTATGATTTTGAAGTGTCAAGTGCTTCAATTCATCAGTGTGGGCAGAATCCTGATCCAATGTGTATATTGTAGCTATATACGAAAATAAGTAGACATTAAAGAACGGCACAGGTGAAAATTATTTATCAAATTTCTTGTTCAACAATTTTAAAATTCACTTGAGAACAAGTTAATATCGATTGACTACTCATACACCAAACAGAAATTGGGGTGAAGTAGAATCACTTCAGATAGGTAGAGGCCATCCGATTCCGAAATAACTACATGACTATCGATTATATTCTCGTCCAATCCAACCCTCATACTAGTTAATTAATTGATATATTCCGAATATATTATTATTGATGTGGAACGTTCACCTCGAAATATCTTTCCGTTGCTTCCAGTTACCCTCATCCACCTATACCTGCAATTGCGTGTTCAAAACGATTTAAATAAGTGACAAAAATTGCGATCACTGTATTTTTTGACAGCTGATAATTCCATAATACATAACTGTAAAGTGTTGTAAATTCCAGCTTGGGGTAACCAATGATGCGAATCCCACTGTAGGATCAAGACGACACCTATGTCAAAATCATGTGTTTAATTTGTCATTAGAGTAGCTTTGACTAAAGATCCTTTTGCTGCAGTCCTATTATCGTTGAATTATTGTTGAATTACGTCATCGAATTTCCCAATGAGAATGACCTAACAAAAGAATTCATAAAGGTAATTCTGTTACAGGAAGGCATTGGTTCATTGAAGGTAGTACCAGGTGGTATAGAGCTTAGAGGACAAGCAGCAATATTAGATGCTCTCATTGCCTCAAGTGTGAGGTCGAGAAGGGGTAAAAATCTAGTGCTTGAATCATGGAGCAACTTTACTGCCTCTGCGAGGGCTTATGACGGCAGACTCTTGGCACGATTTACCCTTGGTAAGAATATACTTTCATTTCCAGTATTGCTTTACTTCCAATCCATAAGGCGGTGATGAATATACATAAATTATTCCAAACAAACATAACTCATTATAATATTGGTATGCGTTTTGAAATAGACATACAAATTGAATAATTGCCGGGAAAAATTGAAAAATACATGATAAATTGATTATATTTGTCGCAATAGCAACAATAATGGATTCATTATCGTACATATAGACGTCACTTCACCTAATAGTTAGTGTTGATATCTTTATTTTTAAAGGAAATTTAAGGTTTTTGAGACAATAACTTCAATCGCTTTTGAGTTATCATGGCAAAACTAGTACGTCGCAAAATGCGTTTGAAGTTGTTACTGTGAAAGTAATCGTGAAACTCTGGTTTTTTGATGCCCAGATTTTTCGGTGCCTAATCCCCTAAATCATCCACCTCAATCGTGTCGCGTGTGCAGTATCCCTTACCCCCAAAACTGCAAAACTTAAAATATCTCGGAGATTATTTTTTTCTTTAGAAACAAGATAATTTCAAGTAACTCATAACGTATAAACTCAGAAGAATCTTGTGCGTATATATGATCTATTGGCATTTATACGCACTATATGTCACCAACTGAATCACTTTTTGCTTTATGGTGAATTGAGTTGAATATAGAGCGAATCAGAGTGGGCCAACGCTCCTTTATCATTCTTTGTTTTTTCGTAAGAGAATATCCTTTCGAACGCAAAATGAATCCGTGATAAACGGTTACTTTGAATATTAGTTTACAACCTATGTTTTTTCAGTGAAGTATTTTCCTCGCAATTCTAGGTGAAGACCGAGTGGATTTCGTATCGAAGGGATTTCGAATAACAGATCCTCGAGGCGGTGTGCTTTTCTCTGCTGATCGCGAACAAGTTGTTGTGGGTGCGACGATGCTGAAAGTAACTGGTGTCGGTGGCGCTGTCTTCCGTGGAAGTGTGCAGACTCCTTTAGTACGAGCAGAATCAGGCCATGGTCTCAGGTAGAATGAAATATTATAGAAATACGTTCGATAATGATGAATACAAACTCGATAATTTAAGATAATACTCATGACAATACTGAGAAAACTTCCCGGTCATCCAATTTTATTTCATGTGCATAATTTCCTGCAAATTCAACGTGATAATATTTTATGCAGATGTTCATTGGACCCGTTATATTGTATAAGGAAAACTCCAATAACTATATTCCAATGAAGGAAATTTTCACCTCTCCTCACCATTTTTTATCCTCTTCATACTTCTCTTTCGCTATCCAACAAACTGTATATAAAGAGAAAATAACAACTCATCGTAATACTTTCCAATCCCTCGATCCAGCTCTCATCCACTGGCGCAAAGCCATTCACGCGAGAATGGCTAACTCACCACAAATGCATTCTATCTCCCTCCGTTATCCCTATCCGACTTTTACCAGTAACTCTCATTCCTACCTTGTATAAACTGCCTTTCGATGGTAACTATACTATTCAATGGAGACTACAATAAAAAAGGTATAACTGAATATCAAAAAATAGAAATGATGAAGAGCGCAAAAGAATTGTCTCAATAAATGCAAAAAGTGACGAATGATCCCAAAAGAGAAACAATACTGCCACTGCACATCATTTACAATTTCGAACAATTCCATCAACAATGTTTATAAAATATATCAACTGAACTCACGTGATAAATGTCACATTTTAACAAATAGTTCATAAATAAATTATGAATGCATAAAAAATATCTTACAATCCTGAACCACTATTGTCCTAGTATGAAACTTAATATATTCTCACTCAATTCAATAAGCAATTATTTGGATCTGCTGTCATAGATGCACAATTTTATATTCGTTTGCAGTTATAAGGCGAATCTTCTATCTATTGAATACATCGAAATCGTAGTTTACCTGACACCAGATAACTTCTATTCGCAGAGCATACACCAATGTCGCCTCATCTCGACAAAATAATAGTACATATGTGTGTCTTTCAGTGAAAAATTACTATATTTTATCAATCGGAAAATAGTGATCCGACAAACTTTGGTCGATCTGCTATAAGTCCTGACAATTTAGAACCTATAAGTGGTAGCACAAAATCCTTGACGATTTTTAAAATTAACTCAGAAGGCACGTAACAGAACGGGAAAAAAAATGTGATCGAACTTCAGTCCCGATCGTCAAGCATATGCAGAGTTTTCTGGAAAAGAAATACACTCGTGAGATTGATCCATCCATAACACCTGAAATGATTGTAATCATCATAACTTTTGCCACAAACATTGGGATACACCAATACATTGTGAGACACTTGACCAATTTATTCTCCATTCATGTCATAGCAAATGATGCATATGATTCAAGTTCTTACACAATGGGAGGGAATCGTCGGTTTTCTATTCGAGTTCATAAATGTTTCTCATGTACTTAGTGTAATCATAGGATCTCTCAGTGTAGTCACAGGTCCCCCAACCTATCCAGCCTAATAACGTTTAACCATCTAGAATTTCATAATCTCCTGATACTGACATTCAAATAATTCATTTTATTTTTCACCAACAGGTTGGAATCAGCAACACGATCGCTCGAAATAAAAGCACCAGAGCGAGTAGTAATCGAATCGAGGGCTGGCGAAATATCAGCTTCCTGCCTATCAGATCTAACACTTCAAAGTATTGAGGGCGCGGTGCGATTGGATGCTAAGTCAGTGTTTGTTAAGGGTCTCAAAGTAGGAACAATTGTTCAGAGACATTCAATTAGAGAACAACAGATACAGCAGCAACAACAACAACAGCAACAACAATCGCCACTTCGAAATGGCAGATCGTCGACTGACAAACGGGATACAAATATTTATCAATTGTGTGTTTGTGCGAATGGCAAACTTTTCCTGGCAAAATCGGAAGGTGTGTGTCAAGCAGACAAGACTATTTGCTGAAGCCAACCGATGCAGTCCTGATGAAGATTAATCTATATGTATATTTTTTCCCCGAGGGAGCGCATACATTGCAAAGCGAAAAGGCGTCTTCCTCACTGAGATACTTCGTGGACCCTGAGTCCATGAAAAATCCATGTGCTTCTCTTACATAGAAATTCCTTTGACTTTTTAATGTGGGCGCGCGCGATGATACGGCCTATGGAAAGGTTGTAACAGTCAATGGAAAAGAATTTGAGGAAAATAAATAAATAAATAAATAAATAAATAAAATGAAGCTAACCCCCAGTGTGTTGTGTCATTATTATATGATTGTATATTTGAGAAAGAGCAATGAATGAATGAATGGATGAATGGATGAATACCGCAATCAATCAATAATGTGAAAATGAAAAATAAAAAATAAAAAAAATATGCGGCATTTGGTGAAATATCAGGGCCTTGTGTGTTTATCATACTCAATGCTGCATGGACACCGACCTCATATCCCAACAATGTATATCTTGTATATCAATAAAAAGAAACGATTATCGTTGAATTTTCTATCTATACCCTCCTCCTATCTGCAATTCTTGACTGCAAACTCTGCTACAAAATTGGTCGAGCAATATTTTAGTTTCCGGTAAAGAATTCATTTTTCACATATGAAGAATCCGGCAATGGAGGAAACTAAAACTTATTCTGGTGTACATGGATACATCTTCATGGGGCAAGGTAGGTAGAGCATGAAGCGAAGGAACGAAAAACTTCAATATATTGGAGAATTTGTTTATCTCTAAAGTAGAGAGCTCCACGTGTATTCTTATATATTAAGTTGTGCGATAGTTTGTCGAGGCAATCTCGCTTAGTAGTCACTTGAGGAGGTCTGACGGAAAGATAATTTGCGTGTTATTCGAGATTAAAATTGGATTCAGAAAAACAGAGTGCAGTATAACGGAGGGAAGCACAATTCACATGAAGGAAATACCTCATAAAGCATAACATTTCGAGGGGAATGATAAATAAGATAGAATATTTGAAATAAAAATAATGTACCATTCAACTTCGATTTGTAGTCATGCAAAATCATCATTGTATACAGATTTTGATGAATAGAGTTCAATATGAGGAGAATGCCAAAACGTTTCTCTTCCGAGTTTCTTGTTTGGCTGCTAAACGGAAGAGCATTTTTTATTATGAGTGGTTCGAAATGCTATTTTATCTTCACTCTTCACAATCTAATTGAATAACTACGCTAATTATGATCGTACTCAGTCGTAATTAGTCTGGAATTCTGTACATCGAACAGAGTTATAAAACATTGGAACCTATGCAGAATGGACTCTCAAGCCCACCAAGGGATTTGAATCATCAATAGGCGGTGAGGACTTAATGCAATTACATACGGGTCCGCTGAGTAATGCCTTCTCTATCAACGTATTCAATGTCGTCACAGTACAAAAATTTATTATAGTTAAATCCCAGCCGGAATAACAAGGAGATTACATGCGTACTTGAAACAATATAAATTGAATCCCTGAAATTGAATTGTCCATTCAGCTCTTGACAAGTAAAGTTAAACACAGGATTCTACTGCTGAGACATCATCTCAAAGTTGTACCATATCAAACCTGATATTTTTGGTGTGCAACATCTTAGCTCTCTGTATGTGGCTTTTTCTAGGACTAATTTCGTGAATGCAGTGGAAATGTGAAACAGAAAGTAGAAACAAGCGCGCGCTGTTCAATTTATACAAATAACTATAAATATGCTGTTTTTGAGAGAGAGTATCTATCAAGATAGTCTTGTATACATTGTTTATCATAGCAGTGCATCCCTTTCATACATGATGCATACAATTTTTGAACGCTATACATATATTCTGCTTGAGGGTCACTCGAAATTGATTTGGAACACGACCCCAATCGCGTTTTCCCCAGAATATATACGGCTTCCATGAAGAATTTAAATATATGAAACTAGACCGTGATACAAATATATTGAATCCATATGTTCATGAGAAATGTAACGTGAATATCAGCAACAATCTGACTCAATAATTAGAGCATTGTTTCATCGAGAACTCACAAGAGAAATTTCCATTCGCCTCATCTTCCCTTGGGAATTATACGCAGCCCAACCATAAACAATATCCACGAATCAATATAAGAGTAATCACTGCATTGTTGTTTTCCTTTCAATTTCTTTCTTCTTTTCCCTGAAGCATATATTAGTGATGAAGAAAAAACGGGAAAATAACGATGATCAAATATTTCTTTGGCGCTTGATATGAAAATTCTATTACAATCAAAAATAGGCTTAAGTATATCACAAGCGACACGTGGTCTATACGTATATATGGTCAGCTAGAAAGAGAGCAAAAATTGAGTCTATGAACCGTGAAATTGTTGCGCGAGAGTACGGGTGTGTCCGATAAAGCTTTAAATACGAATTAGTGGCTGTCGGGGCACGTGAAAATGGGCACCACCATGTTGCTTCCTTCTTTGATATTGTATCTGTATTCTATGTATGCATATGGTATGAAAAGGGTATAGCACCACCCTCTCAACCCCTCCAATGCAACATACTCTATCACACGTACAGCTAACATACACATTGAAGCTCCATGAACATATCGTACCGGTCGGATACTTTGGTTGTGTAGTACGCGCCCAGGCGTTATATAGTCAATGCATCGGGTGAGAGCAGAAAGTCACGGTTCGTCGATCGAGTGCGACGAGTAAAATACAAAATTCGATTGGAACTCGACGCACGTCCTGGTGTATTTATAATTGCCACCATAGCTTATTTAGTCCGGGGATATCTCCGGTTACGCCTGACTGGACGTGTGTGGTTTTATGGTTTACGTTGATGCAAATCATTGTTGCTCTGTACCTGCCTATAGGGATTTTATACGTATTATGCCCAAAACTATTTGCATACAACCAGTTTGAATATCATGCAGGCACTCTAACATCTACATGATCACAAATGAATCTATCAGATCATTGATTTTCAGTGCTGAAAAAGATATCAACTAGGAAATAAAATAATGTAATAGTACATATTGATGCTGCTAAATGGAGCTACTTATATTAGATTTTCAATAAATTCCAGTTACATATGATATGCTTTGTACAATTGAATCAGTCACCATAGCCACTATTAAAATTCACTGATTCACCAGTGACATTCACTGGTCTGATTTGAATCAATTCGAATGTAAGCAAATATGTTAGGAGCATGGGTGAATGGGCTAATGGGGTAAAATTATTGTAATAACAGGAGGGGAAATATTTCGATAAAATACTGACTCATATAAATCACTGGATTATTTGTTCGATCAAAAGTAACATGGATGAGGAAAAAAAATTCATAAAATGGATGTTTGTATAGATATTAAGATATAGAAATTTCGTTTTTTTTTATTATTAAGTTTAGTAACTTTTGTTGTCTGCAAGGTTATTATTGGGTCAAAATTTTGTTTTTATCGATAATATATAGATGTATATATCACGCTGTCATCAACGGAAATACTAGAAAGTATACACCTCACTGGTTGAATCAGTGAACCCGATTATCACTGGTTGTCCAATGGGTATCTTAAAATTCTATTGGTTTGGCAGTAAATTCTTTAGTCACTGGTTCGACCAATGACTAAACCTCATTGATTAGATTCAAGAGAGTACTGGTTTCCATAACGTGTTTGTAACATTTCAAGGTAATAGAGAATGGATTCGAAAGGGTTAGATATAATTGCATCTGATGTTCTCAAATTAGTTCGCATTCAACCCCTCTGTATACTTTCATAAAGTCCCAGTCCAGAAAGCAATGGGGGGAAAAAAGGTCGCTGGCTATTTATGGGGGTACGTGGAACTCATCCGATTATCTGCTGAATGTCATCACCATCACTGCCCCATACATCACACTGTGAGTTCATCTTTATTTAATATCATATACCTTTCACAACACGAAAATCAATTTTCTTTGTCTATGGTTTCATCATCGTTTGAAATGACAGTTCTTTAAATTCGTTCGAACGATGATAACATAGCAATAGAGATTTACTAACTCCATTTGATATTTCCAGTATCCATTATTTAATTGCATGAAATAATGTAATCCCATACGAAACATCATCTGAATATGATCTAGCGAAGTCGAACAGAAACATTCAATGGTAATTTCCGTCATTATATGTCGAACAGTCCGAATAGATAATCAGAATTTGACAGATCCGTACATATTCACACAATTTCACATAATTCCTCAGGTTGCGCAGTGCTCTGTCGATTCCTTCAACTATTCCACCCTGACATAAATTCGTCGTACACGTTTGACAGTATTTACACAAATCCGGGAAATTCTGTCAGATTCAGTGAATATTTAAAATTTCTATCTTCTTTGGTTAGTTTGGGTGCTATTCACATGCACTGCTGTAATGATTGGTTTGCTGTTTTTGTCCGGAGAGTTAGTCGTGCTCATGATAAATTCGATTTTTTGCATGTTACTATTTATTTGGTTATATAATGCGTTCTATTGACACGCTAATTTTCGAATCACATTGCCTGCACTTTCATTTTTACTTTTTTTCTGATTTAATTGTTAATCTGACGCGATTTTGATGAAATAACTGAAAGCGTGCTTGATCACGTCAACGTCTCAGTCTTGTCATCGTCAATTCCTTTGTCAACGGAGTGACGATGACCCTTCGAGTGTGAGAGTGCTGATGAATAACAGTTAGTCACACACTTTTCTTCATTTTGCTGAAGACCTAGATTTATATGAGATTACTAATTTGTTGATGATGTCCTAGATAATGTCCTAACAGCAAGCGAAAGCATATAAAGATAAAGAAGCAGAGGCGGTGGGAATGAAAGAGATTTTTTGTCTTCTTATGTATTGTGATCTTAATTCGGAACATGGCTTTTTCATCTGTTACTTTCCCGACATTTTGAATTTGACTGATGATTATATTTTTTCACAACAACTCTATCTCACTCTATAAACTCATTATGTTTCAAACGATTGATACAACAATGCAACATGCGCACAAGCGATGCAACGGGTTCACACCACAGCGGTGCCACCAAATCTATAATTTATCCTTCATAAAATTTGTAAATTTCGCAATGACCAGCATTACAACAGTTTATCATCAAGAATTAGATGTGTAGTATAATTGAAGTGCAATGGATACCAAATAATATTTTACAAACAACACTCTTATCAATCGGATTCATTCCCGTCATTTCAGAAATTTCGGGGGACGATAAATTTGATCTTACTTCATCCATTGTGGTTAACAGGATGATGAGAGATGAATATAGCGCAAGCCGTGTTATATAACCACACTCAAGATTTAAAACACCCTATTGGACGGTAATTGTTTTGAGAGAGGTGCGTAAAAGCAAATTGCTTGAGTGGTAGGATCAAGCATCGGAAAACTCATATAGTCTATAGTAAGTGTATGGAATGAGGCGCTATCAACAAGAGAAAGAATACGAAGATGAAGAAGCAAAGGCGACGGGAATCCTGAATACGCACGTGTCTCGGCGTGAAACTAAAGTGTTAGCAGGCGACCAACTAGGAGAGAAAGCAAAAACTTCTTCTATCACTCACTTGTATAAAAAGAACTGCGCAAACACAACACATTCTCTTTTTGCATGCTTTTCTCATTTTCGCGTTATTTTATCGCGCGTTCTACGATATTTCCGCTCTTTTTCCGTTCTTCTTTTCTCCATTCTGCTTGAATGTATTCCATTGAACAAGTGGTGAGGATCAGATGGACTCGTGGTGGGGTTATGAGTGGCTAAGTGAGCCAAAAGGAGATTGAGGGACAGAACAGAAGGGTTCCCTTAATGGTGTGGATTACATACACTAGTACAGTCACGAGTTATGCACGATCGCGGGCTTTGCCACTTCACCAAACCACTTTTAATCATTTGAATACGCATTATATGCACCCGAGCGTTCTTTACTTACAAAATCGTTATGAGGGTTTCATAAATGCATGCAGAACTTATTGATTATTCACAACTATTCATATGCCGTTGTTATTTACATTCATGCGAACAGGTTGTCATATCTCCATCGATTTCAATGAATTAATATTACTCATGAATGTATCCTCTTATATTGAGTCAATAATATTCTAATATTTCACCAGTTGGGTTGCACTCGTTCGCAGTAGTTGCATCAGTGACCATAGCCGGCATTCAAGTCCACTGATTCACCAGTAAAGTTTTCTGGTTTGCAAATTGATTTTGATGGTGATCAGAATGGGATTTATCACTGGTTCTTCAGTGAAATACACTGTTGTAATTTATATTCATAGCAAACATGTTGAAGCGTTACAGCACTAGAGTTAGAATTGATGAAGGGATAAAAGAAAGTTACAGAGGGTAAGTTACGTACATTCGGGGAATTAGTTGAGATGATACTTCATAGACCAAAAAATGTACATCCGGAAATAACAAAACCAGGACAACTCACGTCAGGTTTAAATTATTCCTAATTCCTCATTATATTCCACTCATATTGTTCTCTACAAAATTGCCTAGTAATTTCTAAAAAAATTTCTAAAAAAATATCGCGAAACATAAGGAACGCTGATGGAAATAGTGATGTTTTCTTGGATGTTGATGCAGACGTGGTTGAGTGGTGTCCACCCCTAAACATCATTTTTCTGAAAAATACCTAGAGACGTATCCTCTACTTTCCTTTTGTCATCTAATCGCCACTGGTTTCATTGAGATCCAATCAATAGTTTTTTTTATAAAAGTTTGGTAAATCCAAACCCTTATCACTTCTGTTCATTCATTTTCTAGAAATTCAAGGACAGTTTCAATTCAGAGAAAGGTTTTTCCACCAAAAAAATGTCAACAGAGAATAATATATCTCATGATCATCAAAATCGGAAAGAAACACCAGAAGAGGTCTCTTTGTAAGTTTTGGATGTCATTCAATTTCACTCAGTCTCAAGAGATTTTCATGAGGGCTGAAAAACAGTTCTTTTAAAGTAGTTTTAATTGAAAAAATAAAAAAAAAACCATTCCTAGTAGAGTGGTGGAGAATAACAAATCATGAGGGTTGTCTCTGAGATGCTGTGTATCAGTGGAAGTAACTAGTTAGACAGAAGTGGGGAGTTAAGAAGCTTACAGTGATGAGGAAATACGATAAAGAAAGAATAATAGAGACACACACGAAAATGGAGCTCAGAGTAATTGATCATCGTTTTATTCAGCGGACACTCCTTTAAGATGTAAAACTTATCTACCATTGTCTAATTTCGTTGCCAATTAATTGGTTACATTGATAATGATAACTATCCCAATCAATTGATTCTGAAACCCTATTTGCATCACCTGCCAAAGACACAAATATTTTGAGTATTGTGCTTTGAAAGGAATGACCACAGCGACGTCTTAAAAATCGATGATGCCAATACAGAAAATCGATAATGCTGATGGATATTATTTTCTTCACGTGATTTCAACTCATACATGTACTGGTTCTTACGCGATTGATGCTGAGAGTTGCTCTATACCCAGTGCAGAATATTATGATGTCCAAAAAACACTGTTCATGTTACGGTTGATCTCTCTCCCAAATCAGTCAACAATATATGCATACATATAATATTGATGTTATGAGGTCAACCCTTGCAGATATGACTACTTTTTCTTTTTAATTAATAGTATGAATATCTCTCTTGCAACGACTGCTCCACTCGGGATTCGCAAGCCAAGTGCCTTTGATGCAGAATGATATCAAAGCCCCCCAACCGACTAATTGTAGCGACACAGTAAGGGTATTCCTAAATTATTACTCCCCTTTATTCACCTTCTCTCCTTCCGCTCACCTATCTAATTCCATGCCTTTCTCCTTTTTTTTAAACATAATACAAACATCACAATATAAATGGCAACTTTTCGTATAAGAAGCAGAAACAGCGGAAACAAAACGAAATAGAAAGTGAATCTTCGGTAACAATTGAATACGTCAAATAATTCTAGATGCTAGCTCATAAAATCATTGGTAACGCTGGAGAATTTCTATGGTGCTTCGGACATGCATAATGTTGCATGGTAAATAAACTGGAGCTATAGTTTGGTGTTTTTTTTCACGTATTTGCCAGGTTTTCGATATGCCGAAAAATGTATTCTACTGACAACAAGCAGAACCACAGAGTGGAAACAAAATATTGATTTTGGAATAAAAAAATATGAATTCTGATGAGGAGCTGTATCATAGCTGCTGAGCGGCCGCAGTCATGAGGTCACAACACCGCCGCACAACAGCCATTCCGTAAACAATTCCGCCGCACACTGAAAATTCTAGTTTTACTGGCAATATTATCGATAACATCGATAACGCTGGAAGAACTACAGATTGCACAATTTTCAATCGCTCATCTAAATGACACACAGTGATAATGATTATGGTTGCTAACAATCGCAGCCCCACCATAGTATTGAGAATAATTTATTTTTGAATCGTGGCTCTCATATCGACAAATTATGCGCCACGTGATTGATTACACATTTCATTTTTTTTTCCATGCTTAAGTTCAAGATTATTCAATCTATGGTGAATACATTTGGATTGACATTGACGTACACAAGATATGGGCGTCGGCAGATGATTCCTAGAATTGATATCGTTAGCAATTCAATCTAGACAGATCTCAATTATTTCTACGACTGTCTCAGTGACAATGGCATTCTCTCTCTATGGATAATACAGAGTTCCAAAAATGGTTTGCATATGGCGACGCAAAATTCGTTTTTCTTAAATTGGCGCATCACGTCATTTACCTTGATGTGACAACAGTAAAGTTTAATGATTACATACACAATTTAATTAGATACATATATTGGCTATTATATTTCCCATGTATACCATTCTCGACCAAGTATATGGTAGATCAGTGTAGTCTCATAAAAAATGAGAGTAAACAGTTACATTCGTAGATACTCTAATTTAACGAAAAATTTCTTTCCACTGTAGAAGGATACGATTGATCGTGAGTATAAATTCAACCTCGAATTTGAAACAATTCTCTTCAATCATCATGCTCATTACATCGCCACAAAATTATTCTCCAAGCCATATATGCGAAGGTTCAAATGCATAATGCCATCACTTCATCGCACCGAGTGAGCAAAAGGGAGTAAAGGACAGGCGGATTAAGGAGGAACACGATGATAAGTCAACGCCTTAGCATATATATTCGCAGCCATAGAATTTAATAACGACGACACGAGGCTCGCCGAAAGGATGGTACCCCACACGACTGTTTCCCTTGCCATCTCTTATCTCCTTTATTATGCCCTGCTCACCCAGGACATGCTTGTAATCTTGGGCTAACTCGTACGTTAAGAAAGCGAGAGGACGCGCATTCCACCAACTAACACATGCTTTTCACCTTCTCCGCCTCCCCTTTTCAGCGCCCTCTTTCAAACACACACATACACCATTCCTATTCAAACTGCACCCGCCCTCACTGCTTTGGGGCCGTCGTTGCACCCCTATGTCTCATCTATCCTCCCTCACTCCACGTAAACTCAAGTCGCTTTCCCCAACGACGGCAAGCAACATAATTCTCATTTTATTACTGCTCCCAGCCGCGCATTTGGGGCGGGGACAAATTTATGGCCAATTTTTCTTATTAATTTTCATAAGTTCGACATGTGAGCCGCCGGTTACAACGCTTGGGTAAGATAGGATGGTAGGTAAACGTTAAGTATACCAGACGACATTCCTCATATCTCAACTGCGACGTCATTCTTCGTTTATTGAAAGGACCACCGTACCTCTCATGCAAATTCATATGACAGCTGAAACACCGTCTCATCGTATAACTATCATATTAAGTTTTCTTCTAAAGTTACTTTTCATATAGAGGATTATTTTACTTGTTATACTGTAGCTACGTTTTTCATTTTATCAACATTTAGGGTACAACTTTCTTCATAGTTTATAAATACTTTTCTTACTCTCGATCATATAACAATAAGAAAATTATTGAAATTGTTTGGAATCCAAAAGTGTATATAAAGTCGCATCTCTACGACACTTTTATCTATGAGTCGATGAACAAAACAATTATCAAACGCTCGATTAATATATGCGAAAACCTACTCTGAAATGTTGTTACATTCAATTTGATGATGTTTCCAAAATTTCGGGCTTGAAAACCTAATTTTCTATGATAATTTACCAGACTATCCTGTGTTATATGTTCCCCGTTTGGAATACATAAAAAGCGGTAACTTTTTTATGATATCGGTTTTACAGTTTGAAAGACGCGATATTTCGGTGTATTGTTTTGAATCGGATTCTACAGGCTTTTCGATGAGATCCAAAATGCTTGTCGAGAATGCAGTAATGAAGGACAGAAACTTTTTTCTGTTACGAACTTCCACGATAAAGATCCCCAATTGGAAAAAAATAACTTTTCATAACCTACAGAGATCTACATCGGAAATAATTGACTTCACATAATATATGTGGTACAATTAAACACGAAAAATAGTTTCTGCCATTCATCATTGTATTTTTGATAAGCATTTTAAATTTGATCGAAAGGCGAGTAGAATTCGGCTTAAAACAGTGCACCCAAATCCCGGGTTTCGTCAGTACAAAATTTCCTTTTATAGTCGCTCATTCCTCCAATATCAAAATTCAAAATGCAGTGCGCATGAATGATTCATCAATAAACATCTAGTTAGCACGCATTGGAAAATTCAAATGATTTGTTGGACCATACCTTCTTGACTACATTAAGACCCCACATCAATGGAATGCAGCCTCTGCGATAAGCACTCGTGTCATGTAGTATCATTTAATACATAGATATACTCACATTTATGTGGACAGTCAATGACGTGGACATGTTGATGAATATGAAGGATGAAAACATTTCTAGGTTACGTGCGATGTTTCCATTTCGATTTTCGATTAATCTGCAGAGTTATATTCCCAGCTTTTATTGTTTACATAGCGAGTAGGACTCAGCTTTCTATTCAAATATCTGTAACGTATATTTCATATCCTTTGCGAATTCATATCGGAAATGGCAGTATTACCCTCGTAAAATAATACAGGTTGTTACTTCTTTTATTTTTTCATCTTGTATTTGCACTATACAATATATTTACTTCTCACAACAGTTTAGTGCACTTTTTTCTTTCAGTCGAAAAAATTCACGGTATGCTGCGGTATAAATTCTCTTCAAGCTCATCTTCTGCGTAATGAAAACTTCAACGAATTGACTCGCATGGAAAAAAGATACATTCAATGTATTCTAAAATATAATCATATTGAGGTGAATGTATGAGCAGAAAGAAATGAAGATGCTGATGTATGTTGGATACACATTTGATATAATACAGTTGTGATTAGGCTATAATACGATTTTTGTTTTTGAGTTGTTGAAATAGTCGAGCTGGGTATATGTTTCATCAAGCAGATCAAGATTTTCTTTTTGGTCACGACGTATATAATATAGACAATCCAAGTTATTATGTATATTTGACTTTGTGTTTCGCATCATATATTTTTCGATACACCAGAAAGTTCATTGTATATTATGTGAATGGGCTTTCTTAAAGTACATATAATAATTTCATGTTATCCCTTGATTTATCGACAGGTAATTGAATCTAATCAGTATATGGTATATTCGTTAAATGTCGTTAACGTAATTGGTAGTAGTTTTTGGTACGGTTCATGTTTCATTCTTAAAATAATATTCGTTGAATTGTGAGCATGTGCATTGTATGGATAATTAGTTAATAATGGTGCTGAAAATAATGAAAAGTCAACGTGGAAAACCAAAGCCATGCACAGATGGGTTTCTATATTGTTTAAAAGTGATAGTACGACAAAGTTGTAGGGTGAATTTTTACAGATGAAATGACCGGCGGATGAATTTTCAAGGTTGAAATTGCAGGGTTGAAATGACCGAGGATGGAGTTTTTGGGGGTGAATCGACCAAGAACCGCCATGAGTTTGCATGTTTTCACTTAGAATATGTGGCTTTAGTGAAAAATGACTTTGTTGTAATCGAATTGAAAAATAATCGGTGTCTTCATCTAGTCCAATTGCATATATAACTAAGTATGGATAAAAAGAGAATAAATATGAAGAAAGTGAAGTTGGAAATTTAAGATGAAGAAATGGGAAATTTCACTATGGAAGTGACGTAAAAACTCACTTGGAAAATGGTTGATGAGCGCCCGTTTCTCTCACTACTCTCTATAATGGAATACTCGAGAGAAACGTGCAAGATTAAGAATAAACGTTACGGTAGATAAGGACTACGGATCATTTACCGAATTAACAATTATAATACGTGATTAGGATTCTCATCGTTAGCATAAGTGCGCGTCAGTACTCGTGAGAACTTGAAGTGACTATGACGAGTGCTGCAGCACCGGATGGAATAATTTCAGACAGTTTACATCGCAGACTCTTTGGCATGATGAGAAATAAATTAAAGAATACTTATATAAGCGAGAGCGTTAAAAAACCACTGAATTACATATCATTTATTCGAGAAGTCGGAAGAGACTGGAAAATCTCCCGTGGTGCATTAATTACGATTGGAACAATTTAACTGCTATCTGGCTCGCAATGATCGACAACCCTTTTCCTTGCCACATTTTGTCTATTCACCCAATTCAGTCTGCTTCATTTCGATATGTGATCATTATTTAAACCATTCTCTCAATGAAGTAATCATTACATGAATCGTATCCCCTTGAAAAGCGACACCAAGACACACTTATGATAATTATGTGAATTGAGTAAGTATCACCCTACTTCTCTCGCTGTAAGTCTCTTGTAAAAAAAATGTGAAACTAAAATATCAGCTACTATTCTATAGTCACGTATAGGAGCCGTACTCACAACTCAGAATAGGATTACTTATATGCTGGATTACCGTTTTATAGAACAACCCATGATGACCTGTACGATTGGTTGAAATTTTGGAACAGAAAATGTATATGAAACAATAAATTCATAGTTGACGAAGAAAGAAAAGCGAAATTTTCAATTCTTATTCAAATATAATCCTAAAATACGTTTATATGGCAGTAAAACTTTGCTCAGTCAAAAAATAAATATAGTTTAACATAAGTCCGATATTTATTTTAAAGAAATATAATTAAACTGTATTCCGTCTTACATGTATGAGTTTACTCATTCATTCTGGTTGAGTATAAGGCACACCACATGTTCCATTATTTATTTTTCAACTTCCAATTGTATATTTCAATGTACATGCGTCACATATTTTATTGTATGTTTCACGATATATTCTGCACCTTATAATTATTGATACACAAAAACTTCGGAAATTTGCGTGTACTGACACACATATTTATCAATGTCAGTGTTTGTTCCATTTACGTCAGTACTCTGCACATGCATGGCCATCTACATAACATTTAGTAGCCCCCATGTGTTCATTATTTGTAGAAAATTCCTCAGTTTTATCAAATGATGGAAGAGTATTTTCTTACCAATAATGTTAAAAATCTTTCGTTATGATTTACTTTTTTCAAAATATGCACAATGTCACAATCTTTGCCGAAAAGTATCACATTATGATTCTCTGTTTATAATCTAGACTATTTAAAGTATGTTCCATGATCTTTCGATCCACAACCAACGCGTAGTTTTCTCTCAATCAATCTAAAGTGATAGGATAAGATCGACCAAGTACGTCTTTGATAAAATTCTGCAGCAGTGACACTATGGGGGTTCATGCTAAAATATTTTCGATTCGGTGTCATGTCGAATAATAAGACATCTGAATATGCAAGAGACTTTTTATTACAACTTGATGAGAGTTGCGATGGTTGTTTTGCGTTGGGTTTGGCGAGATTGATAGTATGATTGTTCATTAGACATCTTGATTTGTTATAGTTAATTGTTGATACCTGATCCAGGGATCGTGAAACCTTTCAATTAATTGGAGCCTATTCGGGATGATTTAATTCAGAGGAATGTTCGAAAATAATATGTGCTCGTGTGTAATTAAACTGCTATGCACTGGAGAAGGATCATTTGGATGTGTAGTAGTTCTCTTGGTTCTTCGACTTCCTTCTGCTTATTGAGTTTAAATATGATTTAGCTACAAACTGAATTTATATAAGATAAAAACTCGTATGTTTGCTGATGGTAATGAAGTTGTCTCGAATATCTATTTCGGACTGCACCCAAATGTTCAATGATAGTGAAGTGTGAGACTTTGTTTGTTCGTATGTCAAACTGCGCTTCTGTTGGAGCGGCAGTGCCACTTTGATTTTTCATATGAAAGTTATTGACCACGATTGTGCGGACGTAATGGATGTTTATCAACTATCTTGACATGATTTTGCAGTGGGAAATTCCCCGAAATTTACGTGTTTAGTACATAGTCTTTGGAGTTCTCTCAATATGTCTGGAAATTTCAAACAAATACTCATGCGGCATTTACGCATATCCAAGAATAATCGTTACTACTCCTACGGTGATACATGAAGAATCGAAATCCATAATGACAAACAATAGATTTGACGTAAATGAATAATGCGAGCTCCCAATATATTTCACACACATCAGTGGTACAAATAAGAAGCAACGGCACCGCATGTGCATTGAATGCTAGTCCAAGGTATATATATGATATTACAGCACTAGTGACAAACTTTGTTATCAGTATCATATTAATATCAACACAAATTATTCTATGACCCCCTTCGTGACTCTGTTCACTCCTGAGCAGACCCAACATAATTATTTTCGCTTTTTCCATTGTTTTTTCTTTCATTCCCACAATTGTTGACACTCTTCGTCATGTTTTTCCGTCATGTTACAATTTTGTATATTTCATTTTGAATGTGTTATTATTGAAAGTGATTAGTTCTTTCGGGATCACCACGTGTAATATTGCGAATGCATTTTTCGACATGCTACCCTGCAATCGGTTCCAAAAAAGTTACCCATATCGCAGGATAGCAACGTGTGCAGCAACTGGAAGGTCAGTGTAAAACATTAATCTGCGCATTTATGTGAAAAAAAAACATTATTTATAGGTAGTCGCAAATAAATTCGAATCATTTACGGTCCATATAAATCATCCAGTCGTTGCTATCGTAGTTATGCAAAGTTGTCTTCATTATCATAACATTATAATTCATAATTATGATTCATTGACGCTACACAATGCAAAACCATAAATCCATATATTGCAGTAAATCATGTTTGAATGTACAGCCCTGTGGACTGTGTGGCACTTTCATGCTATTTCTTCTGTTACATTATCATCGGTCGTCTTCTCAAACCTGCGTTCGATAGGAAAAATATTCAACGATATAATATTCTCACCCGGACAAACCAAAATTGTAGGAATCTTCATTCACAACAGACCTTACATGAAAGATCTCGAGCGGCAGCACACTCTAGTGGACAAGTGAGAAAATACGAACCCGCTCCAATATATTAATACCGACTCCCGTGAGCGATAGTTCAGAAATGCTTTTATACGGGTATAACACGAGCGAATGCTTCAGTCTCTGCTTGGGACGTGAACGCGTAAACTTGGGATTTGATAACGTGCAGTAACGATCTGTCCATACCATCATTCTGATTGCGAATCGTATCGTGCAAGCATTACCAACCAATTAATACTGTCGGGAAAAAAAAAAGGAAAAGAAAATTGATAAAGATACAATAAATTTTATTTACGTATAATCTTTGAGCTGGAACTAGTTCAAACAATTTTCCCCCTTTCTCGTCAATATGATCACGTGTTATTGAGATTAGTTGAGAAATAACATTGTTTATTGTGATAACAATAAGAAAAAACTGTTTTTCGTCGATAAGTGAACGAGTCGGAGTACTCGTATTCAGCTATGAAGTTAATACCGATCGCCATATAATTCTGCCTGGATTCTAATAGATAAATTGCACATACAAACAGTCCATTTTTTTTGGTTTTTTTTTCTCTTTTGTCGGCTAGTCAAGAAGAATACAACTATAAATCTATGATTGTATTACACAAAAGAAGTAGCGGCTGGCTTTCGGTGGTGTGCGAGGGAAACGGATGAAAATTGAGAGGAAATCCTTTGCGGGGGTTCGGCACAGGCGCAAAGACGCGCAGGCAGTTACGCGCGTGGCGCGGATTGCGCGAGGTTGCAACTGGATAATATAACGATTAGGTGAGTGCGATGTATTCATCATTAGCGATTTATCGCACGTATACATTATGCGTAGTTTATTATTCTATGTGATATACGCCGAACTATCTGTAGGCTACGCCATAATTTTTCTTGTGCTAATACAATCGCAATTTGAATATTAACTGCCAACAATTATTTGACGAATTGAATCCAAAACTGCGACAGCCATACGCATCTAAAATTTATTTTATTCCAAAATTAGACAATTTAATCGATCCTGTTTCGTCAGAATGATGATTTAAACAAATCAAAGTCGAATGTTCGACTGCGGTTCATAACTTGGAAATGGTTCTTTAAAGTTAACCATCAAAAAAATTCATCTGTACAATATTAAAAATGCATCATTTCAATCATGAACGTAATGAAAGTCACTTAGTATGTAATCTACAGGATTCTGTACAAATTTTTCTGCCGGGTAAAACGAAGTGTCGAATGTATTTATTTTATTGCAATGAAAAACGCCTCAGTCGAAAAAATAAAACTTCACACAATCATATTATCACAATTTCACGAGAAAATGGTTATTATTCCACTAATTAATTTTTTCCCGTAAAATTCCATATATATCACGCAGTTTTTTCATGGATGACGATAATCAAATATATATGATAAAGATACTTTGACGAAGCTTATCGTTTACTATTCAACATCATGAAAAAAACATAAACGTCAAAATGAAATTGAAAAATATTAACAAAGAAAGTGATGTTGTGAGACAAGATTGGTAGAGAAGTCGAAAGTCACGAAAAGATTAATGTCAGCTCTGGCATCACCTCTCGGTCAAGGTTGTCACGGTGTATATATTTCTTGTTCTTTCCGTCATTCTCATAAAAAACGAACGCGACAAAGGATGAAAGCAAATGACAGGTTTGCACGGCTGCACAAATGCGCTCTGGAATAAATGATTGTTATTATTGCTATTACAGACAAACATTTGTAGACAACAAAAGTATAATAAGGAGAATCAACTTAAATTGTGGACAGTTTGCGCACCACACGTAATAATTTACGATGAACTCGTTGAATTCCTCGAAAATTAGATGCAAAAATTCTTATTTTTCTCCGGCTTCGCTGTAAAAAAATTAATAAAGAACTAGGATATATGACGATACTGTTGAGTAACCAGAGCACGCATACGAAGCATCTGTTTAAACATCAACAATTCTATTCATAATGATTCATAATCACCGAAAGCATGATAAAAAACACGATCATTTAGATATAAAGGTTTTTACATTCATATGCAACGGTAGAGTTGAGACTTAATATTCTCACAAAGAAAATTTCATATTTTAAGAAAAAGTCGTTGAGATATTATGTCGATAATGTCGAGAACTAATACAGATATATCAATTTGTTTCTAACTACAAGTTGACTAAAATTGAATTACATTTATTCATCAACCAGTGACAAAAACATCTAGAACCGGGGCGACAATCATCATTCAATGAAATTGTACGTATACTTATGTTGCTGTCAGTGCATATCGACATTTCTCTCCATTCTTCTTTCCTAATCAATTTCCAATTATTGAAGGAGCCACAAAAATGATGAAATAAAATGCGATAGACGATTGTGAATATCAGACGAATATTATACCAGTCTAATCCGATGCTATGCGTGAGCCAATAGCTCTCACATTTTGTAACGCACATTAAAAACAAAAAGACTCTCGCACATAGAAATTCTTTTTTTTCCAGAAATTCCAAAAAAATTCTTAAATATGATAGATATTTTACATATTGACAATTTGTTGTAGACGTAAGGGAGAGACTTTGCGAGCGGCATCGTTATCGTTTGACTACGGTTAAAAGTGAATGGGGAGCTCGCTCATTCACAAGATTTTCTTGCGAGAGGGGTTCCCGAGTGTGTTGACCGCCGCAGGCCAGTTTCGAATGTAACTCACAGTCACAATACTCCTGCTAATATATATATATATATCAGCATGGGCTTGAGATACACACATGGATGAATGTCCCATACATTTACAGCATCATAATAACAGCACACATATCCATTTTGCTCACACTTATATGCAGATATACACAACCTATATTTCAAAGCGTTTATGCACGCGCGAGAGCATGCACGATTTCATTCACGGATATTAAACGATCCGTGAGGTCTCGATCACGTCCGTTACAAACTCTTCTCAAATATATATATATACATTCATATATGTACATGTTCAGACATATAAATTCTTCTCGTATCATTGCGCGAGCAAGACCATCAGTCACAATATTTTTTTTTGTCGATCATTCTTTCTTGTATTTTTTCCACGCTTCGTTATATTTATGAGTTTCAATCGAAGTCATATAAGATGATGGGCAATATTTATTTACGATTATCGGAACGCGCCATCAGATATCGTGATTGATATTATGCAGTGTGATGTTATAGCGTTAGGTATTAAATATCCTATCGGAAGAGAGATTATGATAACGCTCCTCCCTACAGCCATATTCCACTGACACATGTAAGTGTACATCAAGTTTGAAAATGTACATGTTATCATTTAGTTATTAAGTTTGCTTCAATTATCTTCCGTTGCAATTTCATAACAATCGTAAATAACACAAATGAGAACACGACGATAATAACGATGATATTATCATTGATTGGGTCATAATTTAGTATTTTTCAAAGATCACACTTACTAAAATGATGATACAATCATCATGGGCCCGGATTGACTTGATTTTTCGTATATAGTTTCACTTTACGAAACATTGAAATTAATTTATATTCAATGATTGATTCCTCACGTCAGATATAACCCTCGAATTATTATACATGTTTAGCTATTCAAACATGTGTGTGAACAAATATAATATATGGATTTATCCGGCTACATTTTAGATGAAGATAAACTGAGAAACTTTCTAACTTAAAGTCAAATCAATTTTGTAATTATGGAATATCGAAAGAAATACTCGGGCCGTGACATATAATAGCAGATAAGAACTTCTGCATAGTGTAATAATTGACTCATACATAGATAGAGGTAGATAAAACTGAACGGGTCTTCGACTTCTGCTCGGACATAACGAGCTTAAACTGTCCTAGTAGATCCAAGACCTTAGATACGCAAGTGAGTTAATCTAATTACTGTCACTAGTGTCGTTACTTGTTTATCCGTTTAGACTCATGAACAGCGGACGAAGTGAAAGAACGTAAGCGGGGGAATTTAGGTCGCTTAAAGGGCGATAAATTCCGCGATGGGTCTATTATTCGTAAATTGCAAACTAAAGCCTTCTTGTAGCGTTTTACAGTTTATCTCCATCATTATGATCATTATAGTTATTTTTTGCGTATTGCTAGATGCATCTCTTCTTCAGCTAACAATTAACATGCAAAAGATCCATATTGTTGTGGTAGTCATTGGATCTCCTATAAGACTTTGCATTTTAATTATTACAACTAAAAACGGCTTGATCGGTAATACAATAATCTTCAATGAGGATGGAAAGACACCACATTGTGGTGAAAGACTATGATGTAAAACAAATTGTGTCTCCAAAGAGTTATCGAGATATCACAGATATGCTCCAAATTTATCGGTCCTGTTCGTTTTAACTAGTCCCAAATTCCAGTTTATATTTGAATATTTCAATGGTTCAATCACTTCTGTCGAATGAATTCCGGAATTACTTTCTCATTGCAGCACTGACAGCTCTCTCTTTCTCTCTGTCTCTCCCTCTCTCGTTAAATATATGTACATCTTGTACCAAAAAACAATTCATTAAAACTTGTCGTTGTATACCAATTATTTCATTTTATATTTTCTCAATGTGTATATTCGTACAAGAATGTGCAATAAATTTTATGTTGATATGCTTGGAGTTATAGAAAATATGACGTTCACTGTGGATTGGTACGAATTTCTTGAAATCGCTCGACAACCTGACTTTATGACTTGTCTGATTCAATCAAAGTCTAAAAATTAATCAGCATCACACGATTTGCAATTGTCCATAACCATTCGATTTAGTTCAATGAGAATACATTTTATTTACTATCGCTTAATGAATTGATATGTTAATGTGTGGAAGGAAATTATTATTACCCTAAGACTTACTGCATCTGTGCACCTATGCAAACACTAAAATATTATTCATTCTTATTTTTCGATCATTTGTTATAGAGTTATCAGAAAAAATGTCGGTGCTACTGGAAGCAAGGCCTTACCGGCCGTTCAAATCATCAGAGGAATACTTGATCGCAATGAAAGAAGATCTCGCCGAGTGGTTAAATACATTATATCCAGAGCTAAGAATGAACCTTGACAATTTTATGGACAGACTTGATACTGGAGTTGCAATATGTAAGGTATGTATCAAATATTCTTTACATTTATTTTGCCTCATTGTCAAACTTCCGGCTCATCAATCGACATTGGAACTCAATAAGATCGAAATTAAGCAACTCATATTATGACTTTATACAGTGATCAACTACGTACAAATTCGACTGTCAACTGTGACGGAGTGATGTAGGTAAATCATACTCTTTCTCTCACCAGAGAAATCATATTTCACTTAATTTTCGTCTGTTATTGCGGTGCCTGAATAAATTCACGTAGATTTCTAGATTCTCGAATAGCTTTTTATATTTTATTTTTATGTATTCGTATTTTCAGTCGTGTAAAGAGCTCTAATTCGAATTACCTCCTCAGTACATTAACGTAATTTCGGAATCGTACAATAAATATCTATTGACTTCACTTGTATGAATAAATGTTATCCAATGTACCACAAGGGAATTACGTTGCAAACAAAGTTATTGAACGAGTCAAATGAACGAAAACGAATTGCAAAGAAAGTTAGTAGCATCATCAGGTTTTTCCCTTCATGTTCGTGCGTAGTAGTGTCCGAAAAATCCCCACAGTTCACAAAATCTTCTAGCTATTGTGAGCTGCGAAATTATTTTTATTCAAACTGTGCACGCATAGTGTGTATATGAGGGATAACGAACTCGGTTGAACGCACATATGCGTTAGAAGGAGGAAGGATGCGTATGACATTCGACGGAACTTCAGGATATACGTGACTATCATCTCTAATCGCTTTCATAAATGCCAACGCACAAGGCAAACAATGATCATAAAAAAACAGCAAAACAAGAGAGAAATGAGAGCATTAATTGTCAGAATAATCACACGAGTTGAATGCCTGCAATGTTGTACGTAAATTTCTTACAAATGATCACAATTGTGAAAAAGAAGAATGGTTTACTCCAACTGATCAAATGTCTCAGAATGAATTTGATGATGATAAATAACACGGTAATGTGCAAATGTTTCATGCTATTTCGCAAGAAATCTGTTGATCACTTACACGCCCTCCGAGAGCATTTGAGCAATTCAAATTTCCACTTCATTATATGCGGGCGAAACTTTCTTGACAGACATTTATTTGCTTCCATAACAATCTATCGACTGTTGAACTATGAATACATATATAATCAAGTATGTGTATATTCGTATACAGAATAGGAGAACTCTCCGAATGAGAGGAGTAGGATGGATGAGAGTATATCTTTATCAATTTCCTGTCATATCATGTACGAATGCTAACGGCCACCCATATCCCTCCCTTCGCTTCCAATTCGAACTTATTATTGCTTACAAACTGCATTCATAAGAGACATATGTAGTGGAAATAAATCGTATTTATATATACTGACAATATATGAGACAGTCAAGCATGTGGATGTGCATATATTTAAAAATATGAATACCAATACCTCAGAGTGGACTTTGAAAAAAGCAAATAAATCGTCGCCGCGCTGCACCCATGAGCCACGATTGTGGCATAACTGGAATAAACGGGTGCGAAACTAACCATTGAATAGGTCTCTTTCTATGTCACATATATTTTCGCCCCCCTCTAACCTTATCTTTAACATAAACATACCATAGCTTGTTGTAACGGGTGGTTATCTACATAGCTGTATGAGAGTATGTTACATTAGTGAAGCACCGCTTGAATGGAACTTTCACTGATACATTCGAGAACCATTCCATCGTCATTCAAATTAACACAATTTTACATACAATATAACTATTGACTGATTGAAAATTTGAGCGACATCCATTCTACGGTAGATGATCTAGTAAGAGGGTGAATTGCGAGACGGTATTCTTTTATGATATTCCGATGGAACTATATTCGATTTTCAAATATTTTGAGTGTTTGTTAAATTTTCCTAATTTGGAAATAACGGTCATAAAATCACTAAGTTACACAAGTTCAACAATAGTCAACATCCATCAAAAATAATTAGAAAAAATCTAGATATCCGTCGTAAAATTAATCCAAAGAATCAAATTGGAAGAAAACGGTTTGTGCTCTTCAATTTGGACGTACGATAAAAAAAATTTGATGCAAATTATGGTCGAAATTTTTGTCTTCAGGCATGGGATATACCAAGTGCACATGAGTCACATTGCGATAACAAGAATTAAGTAGAATATATATAGGGGGACGTTTCATTCTTTTTCAAGAACTCGTTCCGAATCTTCATATCAATAGAAAGTATATCTATCCACAATAACAGCAGAAAATATCATGAATATGTCAATATAAAATTAGTAGATTCATTGATCAATATTTATATGCATTTCGTCAACAGTGTCCCTCTCAACAAGCTAATATGATCAGGAAACACGATATGGCGTCGTGCAAGTGAAATATTTAGAGTAGGCAGAATGATAAGTAGCGCGAATGCCCATATCAGTAAACGCAGAGAAAGTTCGTGTGTCCAATGGTGATGCAGGGGATCAAGTATAGTCGTACACGGTATGTGTACAAATAAATGTCTTGGCACGTATATATACACTTTATTTATTCTTCTTTTCCACTTGACGATTTCTTACTACGATGCATTGATCGTAAATGATCCGCACGTGAAGACATGCACGCTTGATAATTTGCAGCCAAAATTTTCATGTCCATAAATGGACGATTATCAAGGGCCCGGTATCCATTTTAACAACGATCGAATTACACAGAATAAATAACCATTCATTTTCACGTATTCCAAGTATCTCAAAACATGTCTGACATAAAAATTGATGATTCACGCCCATATTACTGTGAGAGTCTTCATTTAAATGAATTACGTCATACATATATCATCTATATCTATAATCAAATCCGTCGTAGTGACTCACGTAACGTAGATAATAGAAATGGACCAATTCACAGAAATGAACTAATAATAAATACTAAATTATATTGCCACAATGAAAAAGCTTATTCGATTGGATTGATATACACGAGACTTGCAAAAAATTGATAATTTTATGAACCTGATATAAAACTAACCAGATATATAGACAACCCCGAAATGAGCTTTGTACCTTAATCCCAAAATCTAATTGGAGTAACAAAAAATATTTGCGAACATTATCTCGGAAGTTATGAAGCGTTTCAAAGTTCAAAGCCGACTTTGATTAGCCATTTTTTTTAATTGTGGTGAGAGATGTACATAATTGTAACCACTCCAATGGGGTATATAATAAATCTCCCATTCACTATGAAACATCAAACACTATTGGTGTACATCTGGCTGTCTGTTATTTTGGTCATCCGGTTGTGGATGTAAAAAAACATTGGTTTTTCTATGCTGCTCAATTATATTTTTTTCGGAAACAAGAGAATGAGAGAAAAATATTCCAGTACATAAGATCGATATTTTTCACTTTGTACATGAATTAAAAATACAAGAAGGGATTTTAACATTCATGATAGCGATGCACAGATGATACTAAGACACGGATTCGACGGCCAACGAAACTCGTAATAAAAATATCATACTTGGATATGAATTGTGTTGAATACAACATGCACAAACACGGACTGAATTTCAGCACTATGTTAGAATGCGTCGGGAATAAAAGGCGAGTCTGAAGTCTGTTTGTTTATAAAATCACAAACGAATCTTCACAATTTCTTTGTGTCGAAGTGATTTCAGGAAAAATGATTCGTTATGACCGCGTTTCATTGTATACAAAAACATTTTATTTTTGTGATTTTTGACTCATCTAAATGCATATCGTTAAGAAAGTTTTCACGTTTTGTTTGACGATGAAAAGGTCGTTATACGTTAGCATTCATAATTTCGCAACATGAATCTCAATTGATCCGTTGAAACGGAAATGATCACTATTCTCCCATTTCGCATCCTTTCAACGATAATTTAGAAGGACAAAGTTCTCAACCAGATAGATTATGTAGCTGCAACCATTCAGACTCGAACGCTGGCAGAAATGGACCTTATTGTTTATCAATTATATTTTCTGTTTCCATTCTATCATTGCAAGTCCCAATGTGTCAACAAACGTGTTATCCACTTTCATCATGACGTATCCACTTGCATGCAATTGCGTTTGAGTTACAGATTTCTCACAATAAATTATCATTACTTCAATCATAAAGTTTCAGGGTTGGCATTGATAATCTCAATTGATTGAGTTTCATTTGCATAACAATGCGGATATAATATGTAAACATTGGAAATATATTACCCCCACTAGTATATTGCATGCTATCAATGAACATTCCAACTTTTATCCCTTTGATATATTTCACATATCCAATAATATAATGCGACATCAAATAACGAATTAGTTTGTTGGAAGACATGATGCAAATGGAAATGAGAAAGGAGTGTAGATGCGCATGGATTTCATATAGAAACAGATAAAGAACCACAAAAGGAAAAACACATTCTGCGATTAGTGCATACATTTACTATAACCACGACATATTCAGTATCAGTCAGAGCTCGAAGTTTATCCACATTGTAGTTAAAATATCGGTGATTATTTTAGTTTAATCAGATAATTTCAATAAACCAGTCATAAGCAATGGATTTCCTCAGGATACATTCATATTCCTTCGAGCGACAAATTCCAGCATGTTCATCAAATTTGATGTCAACAAAAGTGTAATAAATGCATGATATGATTTCCTACGTTGAAAATGAAACACCAAACGCCTCAATGCTGCTTATAAGCTGTCTACTAGCATCAATGACGATATTTTACAATTCCACCGTTCTCTTTTCGGTTGAAAAAAGAAATGAGGATAAAATGACTCATGGAGCAGAATTGAAGTAATTCATTCATTTGTTCTCGTAACCTCAAAGACGAAATGATTAAATCAATGTGCTATTTTTGATTAGGATATTTTTACATTTCATCATAAAGAGAAAGAACACTTTTGGTTTCCTCGGAATTTTTGTGTTGCATAGTTCTTTCATGATGAATTCTTTGAAAGTTGGATGAGACACGTATTAGGAAGTGAAATAAATTGAAAAGAGAAGCTAATAACCACGTGATCCATACGGAGATTATCCGATATCTTTTCCATAGTCTTTATCGCAATTGTAAATACCCATAAAAATTCTTTTTTTTTTTTTACTTACTCTGCTTTTTTTTTTCAATAACCTGAAATTCAAAACATTGGAGAGAAATTAGACAGAGCTTATTTATTTCCTTTCTTTCTCAACTCGTGAAAGATTCCATTGGCAAAAACAAAAGAATTTCCAAAAACTAATTACTCAAGATTATTGTCTTACGACATCATCATATCTATTTATAGTAGCTTTAGAATTAAAATTTATTGCCTCCTATGAATTAACCTTTTCCTCTTTCACACACCCATGCAGACTTCGTCATTTTATATTTAGGTGAAATCTAATTGATTTTTCGTCACAATCCTAAAATAGTCCATGATTCATAACTAAATTATTCCAATAAATATTGTTGCTTTCTGTAGTTCATAATACTCGGCCACAAATTGTTTGAATCCAGTCCATGGGTTTCTGAGAAAATACATCGCTAAATATGGGTATATTTGGTGGTATGATTTGTAAATTTCTTCAGATGAAGATCGGAACAGAATGACCGTGCGTTTTCGAATGACAGCTGATCATAAATACATTACACACATAAAAACACAGAATTATTTTTATTGCCATTATTGTCACAGACTACGAAGCTGTCACATTCCTGCAGCAAGAGGAAACATATGTTTTCCTGGGTTGCTATAGATATGCGTCTTATCGTGCGTGACTCCAAGTTAACTGACAGATAAAAATGAATGAATAATAAAATTTCAAATGTAAAGGGGATCTACTGTTTGCATTAGACTCAGTTGTGTTTAGAAATAATATTCAATCTGAAAACGAAATCTTGTCCACACCCTCGATGGTTTCTGTATTCATCTAATCTTTCACCTCACTCCACACACTATCACGTGAATGAATGTAGTTCCATTCACTCTCGTAACATCAATTTTCATTCGTTCTTGTATTGACAAAAATTGATAATTATCTGAGAAAAATTTGCGTCAATGATGGGCATAAAATTTACGTGGCTACTCAAGTACATCTCAAGTATTTTGTCTTATGGATTGTCACATGTTATATTCACCCCAACGCTTGATTTCTCAACAGCCTTGATTACTAATTTTTCTGTATATTGCGAATCAACATTTCAGAGAACAAGACTTCTTGATGACAGCAATAAACATCTGCTTTGTGAAAATTATACACAATACATGCATGATGGTTCTCTATCATTTAGAAGTGTCAGACCTCATCAATTAATATTAACTTCACTGTAACAGTTCTCAAATTTCAACTCCTCACCCTCCATACAGACTAAATGCAGAACTTTCTTAAAGCGAAGTGTCACGATTGAAAACCAGAAGGAATCTCCATCTTAGGTCTATTGCAAAACAATTTTCCAATTTATGTTTAGTTCACAATTGAGCACTTTTCGAGTCAATAGCCAGTTTGCAAATACGCATTGGCATTAAAGCACAACACATCATCAACATATTGCTCATAATTGAATTGTATATATTCTTGGTTAGGTTAACTCGGAATGAGTAATAAATACATTAAGCCAAATTATTGATAATGAAACTTTATTTACAAATATATGTTTGTATATGTTTACCTATATGCAAACGATATAATCATGACGAAATAAATTCCGTCAACGCACTGCAGCATACTTAACGTTCGTTCGTCGACCCCTGCATCAAGGTTCTACCGTACAAGCGTGCAACATCGATCTATGCATGTAGAAAATCAGAGCAGGGAAAGACTAAGAGATCTGTTTGATGTACATAAAACGCGAGAACACTAATACAAAATAAAAACAAACTAGCACTTGGTCTGTACTCTTCTCAGCACGTGTTGTCACATACCTTTTGCTTCCGTTTGTGTCGTCTGCCGTTATGAATGGAACGAATACAGGCATGCAGTAAAACGAGCCACACATATAGTGTCTAAAACTATCCACCCTCAGTCTCTCTAAATTTATCCAGTTTACTCATGTCGACGGGTGAATGTCTCGAAAAAATTTTGGTGACGGAAATAGCGAAAAACAGTCTGAAAACAAAGTTAGAGCATTGTCCAACGAATCATCGAGAATAAATGGTGTATTATCTCTCGATTCAAATATCTTTTCTTGATCTCGTATAAGTGTACCCGGAATTATTTCAACTTTCAAATCACTCCATAGAACCGTTAGAAATCCCGATGGAAGGATTAATTTCAACTGTTCATTGATTTTTGAATAATAGATTCACCGCAATTAAAATATAAAAATGATGGCACTCAATCATATATTAAACATACATGCACATATATACAGCATTTATAATGTTTACACGTAGATGGTTTCTTCCCATTCGTAATACCGCTCATTCATTATGACTTTTTAAGTTTGGAGGAGTCGAAAGATTTATCTGAATGCAAATGTCAATCTCAGTATCATCATTCTAATGATGAACATAAAAGTAGAAATATATAATGAGCCAATCATTATTTCGATTAAATTTTTTCGTAGTAGACGATTTTTTTGGATTCGATTTAGACTAATTTATGTCATGTACTAATGCAGTAAGATTTTACCAGAGGATTCTTGATGTTCGATAACATTTCAAATTTTATATTTTTTAGTTCACAAGTCTGAAGTCTGTCACAGCTTTAATGAAATCCATTAATTTTGAAAGGTCACTCAAACATCTCAAGATTAATCGAGTTTTACATTTGTTTACATAATTGGAACATCAATTTCAGTCACAAGAGCTCCGAACTCACTTTCAAAAATTTGAATACCAATAATAATAATGACCCGATAAATGATTCAACCAGACGAAATTTCTGTTTTAGTAATTCATATCCCAACACAAATATTATCATCATTATTGTCGCTTATGTTTCATGTTGTAAACTCATTCTCCCCACCAATATATTGAATGACGTGCTTGCATAGAAACATTGTCAAGCTTCAAGCCATCGGCAAAATTACCAACTCTGATTAACTTTACGAATCGTATCAGGTGTCAGGCTTAATGCTGTCTGATTACGGGATACTGATGTTCGACTTTATCGATCATTTTGTTAAAATTGACATCTTCAATGCTACTGTAATTCTGATAAACCATCAATCTAAATCATGAGTATATATAAACATATAAATTTTATATTCTGTCTCACATTTAGTCTCTGCAAATTAAACTCATATTCAGTGCCTCTCATTGCCAAGATCATCGCATCCAGTGGTGTATCGTATTTAGAATAATCTTTGCAAAAAGATAGTCAGTATATGATTGAATCATTTCAGGAATTGATAATGACAAAGAAAAATACATCTTTATTCTCAAGTCACCATATTGATTTTCCGCTTTCAATTTTGGATTCAACGACTCATGTGAGAAATATAAGAAGTGACGATTAACATGTTTCTCCTGATCGAAGAATCATTCCCGCTTGTGATCTCTTTGCGGCACCGTAAATGATGTCTACGAATTTAAACTCTCTGATTGATGGATAAATGTTTATGTAACTGTAAGAATGAAATCCAAAATTCGTTTTGTTTCCTGTCGGCTTCATGATAGATCAACATTTTTCACCACATACCAAATCAGACTATTTTTGATATTTATATAAGAATTCATCTCTCATTGTCTGTGTGATCAGCCCTCATGAGAAAGAGGCTGAAAAGTAGAATCTTCCATATCACTTTATGCGTCAAAATTTTCTATTTTCTCTAGACAATGCAATGGACTACAGAGTTGAAAGAGTTCCTAGAAATTTGAGATATATATATTCTGTCGCCCACCTGTATCGTGAAGAGTACACACTTGAGTAAATAACTCCAATGCGTTCAATCGAACCTGTTCTCCTCTTTTACTTGAGCACAAATGTAGGAAAACATATCTATAGTAATACACAGGAGAACTGTATATATTACGTCGGATGTTATTTCATCGTGGATAAAAAATTGAATATTCTTCTTTTTGGATTAAAATTTCTCCGGTGGTCTTCGTATACTTATACTAACGTTTTCATAAACTCACCGGATGCGGCACACACATTTGTGTCTGAGGGCTCTCATATACATTTCTAAATGCGTAGAGAGCTCGAAAGTCAATGTTGAGTTGTGCATAATGCATATACATACGAGGGACGCAGCGGCCGATTAGGTTGGGCTTTCTGTCACGAATGTTATGACTACTACCACCAACTAAAAGCAATCGTTCGTATTTATGCCGTCTCTATATATGCTCAGTCAACATGAAACAATATTCCCGCATGCATGGGGGCAACATCTTAGGGTAAGGTCAAATTTGATCACCATTATGCCTCATGTACAATCCACAAGGAAATCTGCCACTATGTTCATTCGTTAAAAATATCCGTTTAATGTTACAACAATATTGATTTTTATATATATATTTTATATTTTTATAAAAACAAGGGCAAACAAACTCTTCTAATCCATGAAATTACCTTTCCATGAGAATTTGCTATGGTTTGACATTCGAAATATTATCTACCCATCATTGTCTTCTACTAAAATTCACTCCTTCCAATCATTCTCAGGCTTGAGCTCAATTGAACTACAAAAAACCTGCGCTCCATCTTACACTGTTACGGGAAATAACAAACAAATCTTTGGATTAACGATTAATACTGGTACAACTTGTTTCGGCATTGTGTGGACTTCCGTTCTACTCTGTCAGAGTCTTCAAGTCATACTGATCCAAAGAGAATTCAAATATGTGTGTGTGAGCATATATATCTGAAAATAATACATAATACATTGATTGTTTACATAGGCATTGTTTTGCCGCTACTATTTCAAAAGTAACGGGAATTTATACTCATATACGTGTGCATTGTCTCCATGTAAGGGCCCTCATAAATATGTTCAACAGCCATAAAGGCTTTGTCTGTTTATATTCACCAGTTGGTTAAATGTTAATCACAAGTGGTGTAAGTTGATTTTGCTATGGTTACAAAGACTTTTAATGCAACTATATGGCGATATAGTACTTTAAGGAAACGCAGTGATACAAGGCTCTCACGAATAGAGAATGATTCACGAGCCACCTGTGAGACCTGATACAATTGCTTCTATTCTGGCACGTTCGACCATACATGATAATTATTATTGGCGGTTTTAGACAAGGAATTGTAATGCATTGCTTGCAGCTGCGGTACAGATATACACAAGGATATACATATAAATATATATATGTCCACAGAAGCTTATTTCTCGTGTTCCTCATCAAACTCTTGAGAGCGCTACTCAATTTCTCCAACGAAAAATAATATTGAATGTCGTTCACAATCCGTTTATCATTTTTCCTAACTGCTCTGATGGAATATGACTAAATGCATTTTTTTTTTATTATCACACATTATCATTATTGAATTTCACTTGAAAACGATCCGTGTTTGCCATGGAATAATATTTACACCGAACGATTCGTGATGAATTTAATTCTGGCTTTGTTGGATAAACAAGGACCGCTATTTATATTTACAGTTGGCAGATACATGTATATGTATGTACCCGTGTTGTACAGCTCCTCTATTATACCATGTGATTCTTCAATCAACAAATGTAATTGGACTCCCCCTGTGGGACAGAGCACATAGCGCACCTCAAACGCGGCGACAATTGCTAGTAAAGGGTATCACAACCCCAAAACATAAGTTTCCGCCTATTCTCAGGCGTACACTGAGTCAAATTTTGTGACTGTAAGGTTCATAAATGAAAATAATTGAATATCTACTTAGAGAACATGGAGATTGCTCTTTTGCGGGAATGACAATGATTAAGAAAACACCTTAGAAGATGATATGAAGTATAACTTTCCTTCACAATATTTCTGGTGAAAATAAAAATTTGTTACTGCTAACAACCAGGACGGTGGAGTGGGTTAGTAATACACATTTTTGACCGAAGTGTTTTTTAGATTCTGTTAAATTTCTTTTTTGGAAATTTCCTCTCAATGCTCCAGTTACATTGAGGCTGTTAACCTTGTAGTTACGGTTGCCAAATCTAAGTACATCGGGATTCCTCATTTTATGTAATATAAGAATTCTAGAATAATGAATAGGCAAATTTCTCGAAGAATCAGAATCGCAAGACCACATGGAAATCAGTCACATCGAATAAATATCAAGAATTCAATTCGTTCAGTCTTTTTTCCTCTTCTACTGTCTTATAGTTTTGCTGTAAACATAACTGATAGTTAAGCGTGAACGATGTGGACATTTTACACAGATTATACGCAATTAGTAATTCACAATGCAGGGGCCATTTTCATCAAGCTCATTTGTCTCAGCAGTGACGACGACATCAATGGAGAGGTCATAAGCCACATTATGTGACTTCCTGTCTCGTTGACGCCACGAGTTGACAACTCGAATTAGTATTACCATGTATGAATTTATCCTCTTACATGTATACGTCATATTTTCCTTACATGTGTTTTTACGTCATTCATTTTCATATGCGTAAACACTCCTGCCATAAACTAACTTTCCTATCTGGTTAAGTTCATGGTGGAATTTCGGAAAAAAAAAGGAATATCTGCGATGTATTATCGATCAACCTATTTTCGTTTTATATTATTAATCGATAGGTTCATTTTAATAAACCAAATATTATTCAATAAAGATTTCGGCAAGATCGAATTTTCCTTCGGTATGTTCAAACAGAAAATAAAGATTATGCCCTTTTCTGACAGTTGTTCATATTTTCATATAATTTCACATAAAGGGCTGTCGTGTCTTGGAATCTGAAAATATTCACACCATAGACAATTTCGGTTCTTGCAGCCATATTGAGAATAACAAAACGAAATAATTGTTTGCAATCATAAAATCTATTTTAGCAGATGTTATGCGTTTATTATTCCATTTTGATGCCATAGATATAATTTAACGGGGAGAGATATAACGCAATGAGAAATGATAATGTAATTGCGATATGACTCAAATCCAGGTGACTGATGATTGTTTTGGACTTTATAAGATCCGTTCGTTATGTTTTTAGTGCCAAATCGTTTATCTTCAAATTTATCACTCGTGACATGTGTGTCATTCACACTGAAATATTCAATCACGTACATTCTAGAGAAATTTTCCATATATTACACAAAAATTCTCAAGCAGAAACAAATGGATGACCTAAACGGGATGTTTATATCGCGAGGGTATACCGAGAAAATTGTTGCGCATGTTTATACTACACATTTCGTGTTTTTTTTTTATTTTTTTTCATTCAACTGCATAATCTTGACGCTAAAATTCGTGACGATCCCAGGCCCCTCTGCATCAATTTCACGGCTTATTATTCCATTGACACGCACGAAGTCACGATTACAAGATTTGATCAGCTCAAATGATAACTCATGTCATGGGTTTTAACATAATTTAGGATTCGTGTCAAATTCGAAACCTTGTTATAAAATTACACTGACGACCATGGAATATATTATTTTTTCAGGTGGTTAGAAGTTAACAAGTATTTATTTCGTTCTATACATGATGGAAATTGTATCATAAGAGTAAATATAAAAAATTCCGCTGTCTTTTCATATATCACTAACGAATTCCTCCTGATCTATATTGAACATAACGTCGCTTGATCCAAAAATCAAGCATGGTAATAGAAAATCAATTGATTGTTCAACATTTCACGTATGTCGACTGTGAAGCCGTTAAGAACCGATTCCTGGTCATCGACCTGCGGAAGAATTGGATTTTGGATTGATAAAAGCTCATTTGGAATGTGATTTGAGATAAACTCAACAGAACTAAATAAATCATCCATATCCACAATGACGATTATTAGATTGAGGGACGAATTATCAAAACATAACCCACACAGATATAAGAAAAATATTTTGAACAAAACGGGGATAAGAATCTAGTAATGAAGACAAAAAAAATATTACTGTGATAAATAAGATATTTGTGAGAGATCCGCGCGCAATTTCCTATTTAAATAAATCAGATATGTCCCTACCAATCCGATCATGTGCTCTTAACGCTCGTTTTGATTCCAATTACGCGTGCAAAAAAAATTTCAAGAAATCCAATCATTACGATAGGTACCGATGACGATAGGGTTTTCACAATATCCGGTATTTCAGTTAAGGAATCTGTTTTGTCGACTACGACAAGAAATGAGAATCGCAGAAAAAATTCATGGAGAGAACAAATGATTCAAACGATTCGTATACAGGACGATCCAAACTAAGATGCATATAACCATGAATTGATTTCACAAGAAAAAAAAAAAACGATTCTGATCCGATTTGGCAAAATGTCCTCGCGGCGTCAAACATTTTATTGAAGCGATTGTGCCAACAGAAAAATTCGGTAGAGTAAAACTCTTTTCCCCAAATGTGTGAATCATCTAATAGCTACAACCATTTGATCTGAAACACAACATCAGGAGCTCCTTTTTATGGTCAGATCGCCCTTTACCTTCACACCTGTGATGGAGACACACCTCGCATCACGATTTTCGAAGTGTTTGCCTCGTGTAGGCGTGGTAAAATTTACATAGAATTCGACCGTTGTGGAAAAGGATTTCTTTGACTTATGATGTTAATGGATCTGAACAGATGTTTTGATTTGTGATAGGATGTGAATGCTTCTTTATGTGAATAAATTGTTACTGTGCGTTGGTAGATGAGGTAAAAACTCCTCAAACAAAAGCACAAAATGTATGTTTGATTGACTATCGATTTAATATTCACGTTATTCGGTCAAATTGTGTCAGTCAGTCATGAGACTATAAAATGAGGCTATAAAAAGAAATATGCAATAATGTAGTTACTTGGATCAGTTCATAAGTGGCGAATAATGAAATTTTCCCATGTTCTTTCCGAAAACCGTCGCTTTCACAAAATGATAGCGAACACATTTTTGTGTTTTATGCAGCTGTAAAAACTTTAGGGAGAACATGAATTTTAGTCGACATGAAATGGTTACAAGTTAGGTTAGTTCTGATGACTATAAATTTCACAGGAATCTATGAGAAAATTAATTTTCAAGAATTTTTTCATCATAATCAAAAATAGAACCATTTTCTGGCTGTCCAAGTTCAAATTCATACCAAAAATTTTAAACATTTATAAAAAGTGGATGACAATGCCCAGCTGAGACAAGCAAATAAAGATCTTTCATCCAATCTCGGTAGTCATCTCAAAGTGAGATGTAGCATTATGTACGTGCGTGCGTACAGTCGTGTGCGTGCGCGTGTGCGTGTGTATGTTGTACGCTCATCAGTGACGGGAGACAGATCAACATGTCTGCCGTCAAGTAAGACCGGATGTTGATGGAGCGATACGCTTGTACTCTCCCCAATACAACCATCAGAAGGTCTAATCCTGCGCGTGTGGTTGGTATGGCACGCACGTGTGTTGTGTTTTGAAAATTTCGTGGAAGTTTCTCGAGGAAAGAGTTCAAGAAAATTATGCATAGAATCATCACTATATATTTGACACACAGAAAATTTCGAGGGAGAAACGTTGTCTTACCTTGAAAATTTCTGGAGCTTTGGTAGGAAAGTATGGGGAAAAAAAATCGCTGATAAAATGATAATAACTATGAGCATAACATCAGCCGGATTATATGAGTAAATTGAGTTTAGATATCCATGGGTTATTGCTATTTTTGTAATTATTAGAGGTTGTTAAGATCACCTGCTTGGATTTTATGATAGGTCAGAGAATCTATAAATAACAAAAGAGCCGACGATCATTATAAGACATGATTGAAACTGTAGATGGAAAAGAGCTAAAAATTTCATTGAATATTTCTAAAATATTGTACTTCAAGAATATTCTGAGAAAAAAAAAAATTTTACTTCCGTTAACCCTCTAAGCGCTATTGATTCCAATCAGTGGAAACTATCGTGTCTGTATGGAGTTATCAACCAGACAATCATTGGACGATCTGGATCAACATTGGGATGGGTTCTCGATATGACGAAATATTGTATCGTTAAACAGCGTTTTATAATGCATGAAGATGTAGTATCCCATTGCCAATTCATTCAGGCGAGGATGAATGAAGTGAATAATAGTTTTTGTTGATTCAAAAAGGTCTCACTGAAGATGTCACACCAATATTCGAAATGATTTCATACTTGTTTTCATTAGTAACAACAATCTGGACATATATAAATATCAATCACACCAAATCATTCCCAAGCCTACACCTCTAATGTAATGACTTCTTCATGCCATTGTCGATCTACGGAACGAAATGGAGAGCAGAAGTTGATAAGTTCAGCATCTCCAAGTTTAACAGGAAGTTGATGAAAACGAAGAGATAAAACTCCAAATACTCAACGATATTTACGCAATATTTCAGTTCATTCAATAAACGCAATTCAGCTACACCACAACAAATTTTAATACAACACTCATACGATAGAGAAAGTCCAGAATAAAATTCAAGATGTTAGAAAAATGCAGATATTGTCGATAGTTAGATCTAGACAAATATCAATGGCGTAATTACTGTCGCAGCATCAAACGAATTTATGAAATACAGGGCATCGATGATTCGTTGAAGTACGGTGTGACTCCATATTCATTTCTTCTTTCATTTTCCGTGTATACGTTCTTCTCCAGTCTGCTTAGAGACGCCCATATTTCCCGTTTTTTTTTTTTTTCTTTGTTTCGTCAACTCTCAGTCGCTAGTCAACATGGATATTTGTCGTGTAGGCGTCGTTTACTCTTCACATTAGTTGAAACTCTTGACAGCAACATGAGATCACATAGTAACACACTAAATAAATACGCATAACATTTCTCTCGCTCTCTATTTTATTTATTCACTATGCGTTATTGACTTTTACTCGTTCTCATCATGCCATCGTCCTCCTTTACATCTGCGGCATTGTTTCATTATTGTATTTTTTTTTTCTTTCCCTACACTTTTCCCACCATATCATTTTTACTGGGGACCATAATGAAACAGTTGGAATGTCAGCTATTAATTACTTGGTAGCGAGCCACGATGTGGCGCTCAACTCCTATGAACGCAATTTATTCTCTGTAGGATATTTGCAAGTTAGTATAACCTTACAAAAAAAATTGTGACTAAATCGTCGCCTTTCACCTGCTGTCCGAGATTGGACGTCGCACGTGTTTATATATAGCACATAACATACATTTCAACGTTGTCGTCTGTGGAACAAGCATTGCGGCACCGCAACTGTATAGATATGTAGTTATATCTCAACTTTTCCTTCAATGGAAAACATCCTTCTGTATGACATCTCTGAATCTGCTTTTTTTTTTTTATGCATCTTTATAAATAAACGTAGAAAGATATATATTACGGGGAAAACTAGGAAAACGACTTTTATGTAGTTTAATGAATAGTTGTTGTGACGGTTCATTAATTTGCACGTTGTTCGAAACAATTAATTGAATCATGAGTGGTAATATCAACCAAATCGCCAATTTTAAATATTTAGCTATCGATTATTGGATAAGCAGTCCTGTTGTGCCGTGATTTGGAAAGTTCCCAATCGAAACTTCGACAATCTGCTGATTTTTTTTTGCCAAAGTTCAATATAAACTATATGTGTTCACATGAAAAAAAAAAAAAAAAAAAAAAAAAAACAACCTTCGATGGAACGAGTACTCGTGATACAAAATCCTCTTTAAATTTTCATTGATGTCTTTACAAGGAAATGTAAAGATATCAATTCGACTGAAATAACCAAAAGAACATTTGATTCCAATTTACCACCCACTGAAAAAAATAAGAAGGATAAATATAATGTCACCGTGAAAACTGAAATGAGAAACATCTATCAATTCATTGACACCATGTCGATTGCTTGAGGAATAGAATTAATCTCGAATACTAGTTTCGAAATAATTTTATTCAATCACTTGTGTATACTTATCTATATGAACCTGTGTATATAAATTTGGACAACTATTGAAATTTGCATGGAAATATAGTAGAAGAGCTGGTTCACACAGCACCATTAGTACTTTACAATGTTTGAAATTTGTTTTAGGATTAAGATATGATGAATATGTTAATTTTTTCTCATGATATTCGAGATGATTACAATGATATCTCCTTTAATAAAGACTAATCTAGTCGAAACTTCTTTGATGAGAGGTATTATTATAATCAATTTCTAAGGTAATATTCATTGTGAGTGCTGAATTTAACCAGAAATAACATGACCTAAGAGAAGATTTCAACTTTTTCATACACTGACCCAGGCTTGGACTGAAAACACATAATTCACCCAGTCTGCAAGGGAAAAAAGTGAAGCACCAACTTGACGGTCTATTTGTCCAAACTAAACAAGCGCAACGTACCAAGACTGACCGGGCAACGCATTGTCCCCATATGACAGCTCAATCTTATGACAATGAATAATGCATAATGAATAATGACGACATGTTTTTGGTTTAATATTGTAGGGTAAGCACTCGAATGCAGAGCTGAGGATGATGTATATCCACAATTATGTTCAGAACACGAACGGTTTTCGTTGAGGTGATAAATGATTCTCACTAACGTTGTCTGATCACAAAATAAATTCAAGATCTGAGTTGATCATATTAAAACCCTCTGAATTATGTCATTAAAATATTAAGAAATTGCGTTTTGTCAAAAATATCTTTTTAACAACAAATGAACATCATATTTATAAATTTTCATTGTTTATGTTTTCCAGCATGCAAACAATGTTCGGAGAGCTGCGACTGATTATGTGGCCCGCCGTCACGCCCGCAAAATAATGACACGTTCGATAACATCGTCTTTAGCGATGCCGATGAGCCAACTGGCAGATGTGGCCTTCTTACCAAACGCCAAGGCCGGTACTTTCTTTGCCCGTGACAACGTATCAAATTTTATTAGTTGGTGCCGCAACAGCCTCGGCATCATTGACTGTCTACTATTTGAGAGCGACGACCTCATAATGAGAAAGAACGAACGCCACGTGATTCTGTGTTTGCTCGAGGTCGCGAGACGTGGCGCCAAATTCGGAATGCTAGCGCCTATGCTTGTTCAGATGGAGCGACAAATTGATAGGGAAATTGCTGCAGAGAACAAAGCATCAAATGGCACCGGAAATGATGAGAGCGATGATGATTATGAGGAAATGCAACCAGAAGAGACTTGTCTCATTTATGGCCCGCAACCACAAATCGTTACCAATGATCTGAAGAGTCTTGATGAAATGGTGAGTTCCGCAAAAGTTCATGTTTTTTTTCTTCCATTCAGCTATTGTACCTCTGGTCAATCGCATAATACTATGACCCACAGACGTCCTGATGCGTATAGATATGATTAATAATGAATCATTAGAATCTAAAAATTATTTTCGATTCATACTACCATCGAATACCGCGGTATCATACCTCAGAAATTCACTATACGAATTCCAACCCACCGTCTGTTGCTTATTTTATAAAATTTCCAACTACCATATATAATATCACATTTTCGAAAGGATCAAAACCCACTGACTTCATATGGTTTGCAAAATTATTTGGTAAGCGATGATTTCAACTATATAATATCAGAATATTGTCCAAGATCTGTCATTTCATTTTAACAATTCCAATTCGTAGAATTCAACATATCAAATTTGAATACAGTGACTCGAACCCCCTGATTACCATGTGAATTCAAGGTCGAACGTCATTTCACGACATGTGTAGAACATCGCTTCCAGAAGAATATAAAATTGTATTACTGCACCCCTTTGTTCGGAGATTTTGAAAGAAACAGATGAGGTTTTTAATGATGCAAACGATTTTATACAGAGTAGCAGTTCCATAATCATCGATTGAATTGTTACAAAGTGTCTAAAAACTAATACATACACATAGGTAACATAACAGAAATTACATAACTTAGCTCGTAGGTGTGAGCACGAATCAATAATGTCTATAAATTTCAAAACTCATAAAAAATATACTTCGATGTTACACATGGAACATTCACACGAATGTAAAAGTTACATTCTCGTCTAACCACATGGTTATATCATTGAATAGCCTTCATAATCGTTTTCAGTAGAATTTGCTGTCATTTCATTTTTACATTGTACCACTTCCATCGATTCGATTGGACAAATGACAAATTCTGTCAGTGGCATATTGTGACATACATGAAGATCGAAATCATATTTCATAGGTATAGATGAATTATTCCGACAATACAGTTCAGTATCCTGCAATATATCGCTATTGTGAATAGTCAATTCAATAAGTCGTGAATGATCAATCTATTGAGTAATGCTACATAAAGAGCCTCTGCAAAGGCTCACCGGAATACAATTCACGCAACAGGAGTCAAGACAGTCTTTTGTCGAAGCACCATTGAACAACATCCACAAGAGTTCCACATAATTCTATTCAATTTGAATTTCCAAGACAAGAATAATTATTATATTTGTTTGCAATATTCAATAATGGTCTTCAATCAAAAGCCGAGACAGCAGTAATAAGTGTCGTAATAATCGTATGGTATTAAATGTCAATAACTTCATGTAGAAGAAAATGTTTCGAAAATATCACTTTATGCAAAACGGATACGATTTCTCGTAATTACCAATCTGTTTTTGTTCAAACGAATCTCTCATGAATGTGAAGCTAACGCAAGACAGATTATCAGGTGATCTCATCGTAGAACAAAAGTTATCGAAAAATTCATCATAGGTTCATAATTCTCATCATATCCAATGGATAAATAGACAATAATTTTTTGGCATTCCCTTACTTTGATAATTTTAGTTAAATTGACAATTGTTTGAATCGTTTTGTGTTGTTTTTGTTTATTTTGTTACCACTGTTAGGAAATTTGCGCCACCTCTATTTATATTATCTTTATAGAATGAATTATCAAAGAATTGAATAACTCATGGAGCCACGTTCAAAGTAGAATCTTCAATTTTCTACATTCATATAATTTTCTAGATCCAAAAATTCTGTTCAACTGCACATATATGTATATATATATATCATAGATTAAACTCTGAGAAATAGACGATTGCCCTGCGGAAACAATCTGTATATCTGTCCATGAAATAAGAGTAATGGTTTCACAATCACAACAGTTCGAGCTTTCTGAGTGTTGTCCACTCAGTTACCCAACTTTGAAATGTAGACATTAGGAATCTTGTGAATCGATCTGAATAACTTAATTTCTCAACTACTATAATTTTCCGCATTGCCGAGTCCATAAGTGACATTCACCCGAAAAATCTGTTTCTAGCGGTTACCAAGGTATTGATGATGAAATATATTATATTGTTTACATCAACCAATTCTTTTCCAAAATGGCTGTTATTATTTTTGCTCCGCGAGCGTATAAGATATCGAGATCAAGTAATCGCTTGACTTTAGACTGTATATCACGATTAGGCGCAAATCCCACATACATACACGATTACATGAATAGCCATACGAACAAACATATTGCATAAAAAACAGAAATGCCTCTGACACTTGAAAACAAGCTTTCCCCCCAATGAAATTGTTGAAGCAATTGACTACTACTGACTCTGTGATTCCAAAATTCGCACATAAAAAGTTCCTCCACCTAACTCCTATAATATATAACATGAAGACACTTTCTTAGACTCAATTTGTTGTTCCTATATTTAAATATGTAATGAAATTACAATTGTAGAACGTCGAGATGATGTTGTGGATCCTCGAATTGAGAAATTTTCACCATAGAGTCCCCTGACAACTCATTACTTTTGCTACATTGTTTCACCATTTTACAACTGAACCTCAACCCATACTGCTGATGGATATTATGAATCATACACTCAATAGCACAATGAGAATGAATGTAGGACCTCTCAATATATATATATTTATTCGAACACGTAAAAGTGTATGAGTGTACTTACCGGAACACGCCAAACGTTACAGTACAATCTTTCACATCTTATCTTATCTCATTGTTGATTTTGTGCCCAAAAAAAAGTAGACTCTACAGTAATATTACCTTACCTTAGTAAGAGGAGTGAAGACTCAAACGCAAATGTCCGATCGGATTCAATTTTTTTGCATAGGTTATTTCTAGTGTTAAAATGGAAATACCAAAAAGGTTGTTATTTTATTGTATTATCAATGCTACATGGAAGCATCATTAATCGTCCATTTGTATGACTACATTTTTAGTGCTACCCAATTGTCTAGTTATGATGGGGCAAAAATAAAAATAATAATCTCATCTATCTAAACATTTTGAACAAAATGCTACAGAAACTGTTAAAATTACTGTTGTAACTGTGGACGAAACCTCATTAATGTATTTAAGACAATAGTCTTCGCGCAGCAGAAACGCTACATTGGTTTTTCACGCTCGCGAAAACAATCACGTGTGACTTTTAAAGCTATTAATAAAATACAATGTATCTATAACTAAACGTTCCGTAAATGAATGATTTCGCGAAATTTTCTGCGTGTGAAATGTAGAATTAACTTTAACTTGCATTCTTTATCTCTACAAAATTCATCAATGTAACAGTCCGTAAAGTACATCACGTACATTAAAATTGTGATTTTGCATAGATGAAATATTTCTCATAGCACGATTGATAGTTGCGCATCGTTTTCTCATTCAACGCCACTATTTTGTGCATCCGCTATTCTCAACCAGGATATTCCACTTTTCATCGCGAAAGTAAAAAAATTGGATTCTTTCCGATTTCAATTGAAACATTGTCGATTCAAAAACATGCACATTTTATATTTAATTCATGAAACAGTGAACCTCAGTCAAATTACGATCCCAAAAATAGCATCTCGGAATGAAACGCTTCATGTGAAATGTTAACAATTATAACTCGTGGCCATTAGTTTACTGTCCGCAGTTTTTCTTCAAGAGAGCATTTTCTTTTTCAACATGTGTTATTAACTCATCTTTTGCGCTTGGTTTTTAAACTGTGAAACGATACCGTGGGAGGAAATACCATGCGAATAGACAATTCTTATACATCCGGTTAATAATATATTCTCGCAAACTTCCCAACGTTCATACCCATGTATGTATGTATACATTTCCTGACTATATACGTATTAACATTGATTGTGAGCTCTTTCGGTGTGAATGCAAGTAATGAACTGCTAAATCTGCATAGACAAAGCATCTCGCACGCGAGAATCGATGAATAAAATATTTTACCAAGCAAATCACGACAGGTCTTATCTATCAGGGACAAGAACAATCGCCTTTCTACAGAACTACCCTGTACCAACGGTGCCCAACGCGATTCAAATCCACTATACTAGCGAGAAGAAAGAGTATGTGTTGGAACTACATCTTAGAGCGAATCCATTATAAGGGAATGTATGAGTGGAAAAGAGTGATTTTCTCAATATATAGTCCAACACGAGAAAAAACAAAAGCGATTTTTTCTTCGTTGGCATAAATGTAATTGCTCTGTAGGCATATGATACCTAACTTTATGCTTATAGGTGAAACTCGCATGTGAATATATGAATATATGGGGGAATACAATGCCGGATAGGAATTCTTTCATGTACTATTGTGGTTTTTCCTATGTAATATACTAATTATTCTCATATCAACAAAGAAAAAATCACTTCATCAACATAAAGATAGTTCCAATATGGCATATCCCGTATGAAAAAAAAATATATGTCATTAATATATGGTATTTTATATTTTTGCAAGATACAAATATATTTACGAATATATACACCATATAGTTATTTTGGCCGTTTTATTTATATAGTAATATAATTATAGAAATATATTAATCTCATATATTTGTCCGTCTTGGCCTAAGAACTGTTCTATATCCATCAACTGATCCTTGGTTTTCCAGTTTTAATACAAGAACTAATTAATTTTCTTATTGCATTTCACCTTCAATGCAAAAAAATATAAAATATTTGCAATTACAGTATATGGAGTTTTATATAATAGAATATATATAATTAACATATATGAACTTCTAATTCATGTATATTTTAATATATTTTACACCATATATTCTTAGTTATAATTGAAATTATACATTTTGTTAAATGACAAAGCATATATAAAAAAATATACTGAAATTGGCCACATATATGATCTGATATTTAACATATATGTCTGCGTATATTTTTGACATATGTTATTGTCATACGGGTAGGAATTTCCCGTATTCTCGGCACAATAAGATAGTATTATTTTTCATTGAAGTAATCATTGTCTCAATCCAGTCGCTAAAAGAAAAAGTATTCTCCCAAACTTCCAATTCAGCTGAAGATTCTGAAATGGATCATCCAAGTGATACCTTATGATATTCATCAAGATATGTCAATGTCTCCAACCAGAAGTCTTACAGATGCATACACACAGTTAAATGTTCACCATATGAATGAGGATTCATGTTTTGTAGAGAAAAAATAAAAAATGGTGTAATTCTAAGTGGTGTCCGGTGTTGGGGATTTTAATGTTGAATTAAATCAGAACTCATTAAACAATTGTATCATGAATTTAATTTCACTTAGAAACACCATCGGACTGGTTGAAGTCAATTTTAACATCACTTTTTCAATAATGTGGAATTATCTGATTCCAACTCTGCTTACAGAAAATAAAATAGGGGAGAATTAAAAAAATTGAAATTAGTTATCTATTCAGTTTTCATATATTGGATGAACTGTTCGTCATTTACGTATATACGTAATTTAATATATTTATATATATACATTTAATACGTCATTTACGTATATACAATCCACACAAAATCAATGAATTCCATGGAATACTCGCCGAACGTTACAGACATTCTCATCATTGCCAAATTATTGATTCGATTCTCACAGTAACTCTCTATATTTACTGTGGACCTAACCTGGAAAATAATAATTCAGTTCACAGTCTTGGCAAATCTTTCCGACACATCCAAATAGAGACTCACTGCCTTGGGGGTCTATTTCATGATTGTCTATATTTGGTGCGAATTTTTCTGCAGTTTCCCTACATATTTGTGCAAGTGTAAATACTCATGAGGAGAAAATTGGAAAGGGATAATGGTCATACTGTCAAACATGTGTAGAATATAAGTGAAACGTGTCAGCCATGTGTGAGTGGGTCGAAATCGTGATAGGATATCACAAATGTATGTAAAGTACGAGTCAAACAGGCCGAATATTTGTTGGTATCTTCCTTTGATCCAGAAAAAGGACCCGATTCATGTTTATTTACGAATTTCATGTTTGTAATATAGTATTCCATTCTGTTCTGAAGAAAAATATTCAATAATCTAAATACTGTGCGTATTGCATTATATAGAGGGGACAGAAAGTCCACTTTATCACAGATAAGGAAACAGATAAATTGCGTTCTAACATCTTCACTTCGAATCCTCAATGCCAAAATGATGCGTCACCATTTGAAGATGGGAAACAGGCCGATGCGATGTATGATCTAATCTTGATTTAAAATATTTGATATCGATAACAAGACCCGGAATTGTATGAATCATACAACTACCGATACTAACGTATTTATTACAAATATGAGTCCTCCATTCACACATATTATGTACAAAAAATCCGTATTATGTGTATATGTGTATTAATTTGTGCTTCAGTTTCACTCCATCATCTTTCCAAAAATCACAAATTGCAAAAGAACGTTTTCCTCACTAGTTTAGTTTGGAGATGACTAATTATTGGTCAGCGCGAGGACGATATGTTAAAGATGGGGAAGAAACCACCATGGAAATTCTTAATTTTCTATGAAAATGCCTCCACTGCTCGTTCTGGAAGAATTTTAAACATTCTTTTCCTTCACTATTGTAGTAAATCACCATGTATGAATGTCAATTGATACTTTAGTAAAATAAGCGAATGTTATCAGCCATGATTCAGTTATGTAAAGATGATTCAGACAGGAATATCGGAATAATAAATATCTCTTGGAAGTAAACGGAATTCATAATATAATCAGATACCTGATGTGCCGTAATGGAGTGTTTCAAACATTCAGATCGAGAATATTTTGACTTCAAGCCTGAAAATAGTTGATATGACACACACAAAATAGAATCCTTTCGAAAATACTTTTTTTTTGCTAAATGACAAGATGCAAAAATTTTTATCATTCATGCAATTGATGCGAAAAACAAGAATGAATTTGTTGCTGTATGTTGTCGTTATATCAGCCAGTCACAAATTCAAAATAATAAAAATCACTCTGGCACTGCGAAGTTACGAATAAACAATTTCATCACGTACACGAGTGTTTGCATAAACACATACCTCCTTCATGTAAACATAAAAAAAAACTTGAGAATACTGATTGGTTTTTTTATATTAATACAATTATGTCAAGGCAGTGAAGGAGAAATGTAAAAAGCGCAAGGAGAAGGATGATATATATAGTTTTGATGTGGAGGTCGTGCCAGACTCCAGGGACAGGAGAGGGTGGCAAAAGCTCTCTGCTGTATTGATCGAGCATTGCCAGTAGCTTTTGTGTCAAGTTCACGTGCGCGCTTCTCCATTAAAATTATCGGAACAGATATTCCCCATCATTTATTCTATGAATTAATAAAAAATTAGAATCATTTCTGATTTGCAATCATCGTTATTATTATTGAATTTGTAGTCTCGTCAAACGCAAGTTCGATTAGCTTTCCTTTACGTCCGATGAGAGACAGAGAGAATGGAATATATACACAGCATGCGTTCAAATTGACGGCCTTGCTCGGCACGAGAAAGGCCGAGCGACGAAGTGAGTGGGTGGCACACCATTACGTTACCTCGCACTGACCTATCAGCAGCGGATGCATATCTATCCTTCTCCTCATTGCAATACATACGTATAAATATAATTTGTTGCCGCATATGACTCATGTCAAAACTGTCTTTGAGTTACACCTACTGCCGCACTGTTCTCCACGTGTTCGCAACAATGATAAATATATGAAGGTTCCTCATGATTTTACACAACGAAAAAAAAAGAATCAAGAATAGGGAATTTAATGTTAAATCGTTATTTTGAGAATATAAAATTTCTAATGATTTCCGAGTAAACATAAGATAAGTATCATATTTATTGATTGATCATGTAGATACTTTGAACATATGAATCCAATAAAAAATACGAGATCACAATTAGAACAAATAAATATTATGATGGAATAATTTAATTTCCTAACTACTAAAAATAGTTGAAATGAACATGCTACGTCCGCCGATTTCAGAGGAAAAACATAAGCGCCACTTCGACTCATACACCTACATTATAGAAACTGCATAGGACCAAAAATGGATATTCATCGTAATTATTCAGCTCCCAAGTGATTAACTTCCGGATGATAAGTTCTTTGTAATGCTTTAAGTTGGATGGTGGCAACTAATAAAATCAACGCCTCATCCACCTAACACATGTCCACCCACTTTTCACGAAGTACTTAAAAATTGTGAAATACTTTACTCGAATTCTCTTCATTTGCCCCTACGCTAATTCAAACAATATGATGAGGATCTATCGTCAGAATAAACCATTCTCTCTAATATTTGCTTGCATACCATATGTTGAATTTAAATATTGTATTCGATCTCAGTAGCACACTCAATTGCAATTAGTACCAATCTAATTCCAATGGTAGTGTTTTCACTCTTCTGTACGGGAACCAGTACTGTCTCGTTATGTGATTTCAACCGTTTTTTAAGTTAAAGACAGACATGCTTTTACTTGATACATTTCATGAGGCCCGTATAAGATAGTGAATTTAGTACAAAATAGTTATTTGCTCCCATCCATAAAACAGCATTACGCATTCGCAATACCAACTTCAAAGTTAAATGCTATCAATAAAACATGATCTACTTATGGCTAATGAGTTATATTTATAACCATTCAACCACTGTTTTTATTGAACTGTCTTTCAAAAAGCACTGGGTGCTACGTCCCCTATGTTGACCCAGGTGCCCTAACAGTGATCATTCGATGTACCCATTAGGGACTGGAAAAAAAAAGTGATTGACGTATAACTGGAAATGTACTTCAATCTTAATTCTATTACTCACTCGTATTTTTGTACAATATTCACTGATTCAATATTCCCATTCATAGTCACATGTATGTTTTACGTTTATCTATTCTCTGAACTCTAATATATTTCACAGAATATGACTTCTCTCAACTTTTTATCATTCAATACTATGTAACATCAGATTGACGTACATTAATGTATATTCCCATATATACTATTATATTTCTGATAGGAGATATAACCATTTGGAAAGTGGTCGCCTCTTCAACTAATTGTTTACACACGATCTTTATAATATTCGAGACTGGAAATTTGAAAACAAGTTTTATTTTCATTTCAAGTATCGCTTTTACACTGTCGACGTTTTCTAGAATCGGGATAATATTTTCTGAATAAATGTTCATTTCTAATTCGTGTTGAATTGTGTATATTTCATTCCAACTTTGAAATTTTATAATTTTATATTCTTTTCAGAGAGAAATTTCTAAAAAGGTGAATATTTTATCGCAGACAATTCTATGTATTTATTATTCGTTTTTCATTTAAATTCAATTTACGAAACATAATTTAGAATAACAAAGACGTCCTTGTTTCCGACCCACTTCCTCGCTGATAAATATCGATTGGATGAGACACGATATTACCGCAAGTAAACCTTGCATGGCTCAGCAACCTCCTATTGGCGTTCACGCGAGTTAATTGTAGGTACATAATAGCTCATGCCGCCGAGCCCGTACGTCTATAGTCACCTTTTACGGTCACTTACATGAGTTCGTGTGTCGCATTGCTCATAGAACGTAAATATATATATTTACATGTATATATTTTTTCTCAGAAATCTCACGTATCAATTTGGTGGTGAAAGAGTTTGGAGTGTTTTCCCCATGTAAATGGCCAAGCTCAAAAAAGTACTGTCTGCATCTTCAAGTACCTCTATCAATATATATGCATCCAAGAGAAGTTTCCTCATCGTACTGCTGAGTGCATACATTTTCACAAGACGTTTGTTGGGTCGTACCACTCGAATTGTCAACACATTACATTCGGAGAGTTCCGTTTTATGTAGCTTGCAGTTATACTAGCACATTGTGAAACTATTCATAAACAAACTATAATTCCATACAACAATTTCTCCGTATACGATCAATAATAACACAAGTGTATGTTATATTTATATGAATATGTAGAGACTTCTATTCGCGGTGAATGTACCAGAAAAATAGTTTCCGAAAGGTGGTGCACGCAAACAGCTGAAGAGTTGTCAAGGGCTTATGGGTGGGTATTGATTCTGGAGACGCCGGCGCCGGGACGTCGTGTAATATCGTGTCTATGCACTCAAACTCCAACATCGTGAGTGTACATAGACACATATATCTATGGTCTCTGGTGTATCAAACTCAGAATAGTGCAAGAGCTTTTAAGTTCATGCAAAAACATTCATACTTTTCACAGCAGCAGATATTACCAGCTCAACACTCTTATCACAAATATATCTATACATCAAAGGCGAATTTTTCGAATGAAACATTCTTCTCTCCATATCATTGTAATACGCAATTTATATTGAGATGCAGTGATAGCGATACATCAATGTCGCGTACGTGTCCGTATAGATGTACTTACTATCATCATAGGACAATCTCTACCGCAGTCATGAAAATTTACCATAAATCCATTTAAACGGTGAAATCGACATGGGTGCGTCCATCCTCGCTAAAATGAAACTACCGACAAACACCACGCATATACATCTTACATACCGCCTCATGATTTATATTTTCAATTACTATGGCGAGGGGAAAATTAAATCCACACTATCGCTGAGGCGATGAATGTGTATCAAGGGCTCGAAAAAATTTGTTGTGCAAAAAAAATTCTGGTATAAACATCAAATCATTTGTCATATTTACTCAAATAAATTTATTTCAACTCATCGAAAAATCTGTGTATGGGAGAATCAGTCCATGAAGGAGATTTAAGAGTTTACTAATCCATGATATCACTCGTAACATCTCGCTTTACATTCATTGGATACAGTTTTGCATGATGGCATCTCCTTGATTCAATAATACTTTTTTTTCATTCCTCATGTTTTATCGAATGGTATAGAATATCATAGTATTATTATACGTCATCATCCAGTACGAATAACAAGTCTGAACCATTCTATGTGGAACCTTGGAAACTGATATACACGTGTATGGATATGCATCTCCATCTATCTATATATAATGGAGACGCGTGATGTAGACAAGAACGCAAACGCTAATTGCAATCGACTCATTGATCAATCAAGTTGATTGCAACAAAAAGTCTAGACACTAAGGTGCAGCAACGCCCACTCGGAACGAGCCACTAGATACTTTGAGATTAACAAAAAATAATTGGTGAATGAGAAAAGAAAAAATAAATTTATTCATTTTCCTTCTTTTACAACAACATGTGTGTGTTGGAAGAAAAAAAATGTTTCAAGTGTGGACGATATATTACGAAGCTGCTGTTGTATATGTTGTTCTTGTTTCTTTTCCGCCGCATCCAATATTTCTTCTCAAATCATTCAACTGCACGAAGTTAATCTGGAAAAAAAAATATCAAAAGTGGAATGCGTATATAAGTCGATATCATGATTGTGCGAGAGTGGGAGGGAGAGTCATTTGACCGATTTCTCGATTCGTACAAGAGAAGATAATAGTATATTATGTGACTAGTGGTGAAACAAGACGATTTCAGACACTGGGTGAAGTTTTAATGCCTGGAGCCGACCAGAACTAGTCAATTTCAGACAAATAGCGAAAAATAATTATAATATGTCAGTATAGTTAACGGTTAGAATGACAATTATAAAGGTATAAAATAAACAAAAGATACTCTAATAGGATTGAAAATAAAGCTGCAACTTCATTTCGCGGGCTTCATTTCGCGGGCAGAAAATGATTAGATTCTGCCCTGCGGGAAGAAAATGATCGTTTTCTGCCCGGCAACAGTCGCATTGGTCGCATTGGTCGCATTGGTCTGAAATTGACTAGTTTCGATTGGCTCAACAGACATTGAAACTCGAATTTTCAATGCAGGTTATATGAAAAAGTAAATATATATATATATGTCAATAGCTCCATGATACTATCAATCCACCAATCTCATTTTTTCTTGCATCCATGTAATCTTAATCAGATTCTCCTTAGCATGTATCCATTTGGAATGTGTCTTTGTGTGTATCAATCTACTTATGTGACGTAACATATTAGTTTGACATCCAGCTGCCTATTTTTTTTTGTCTTTCATCCTTCGCCACCAGTAACAACTTCCTCCTTTTTCACGCCTTGTTCTTTCACCTTTTTTTATCTATCCTTCTTCTAATTTTTTCATATTTTTTTTTTTTCGTTCTTGTTGTAATCCTTTTACCAATATGCCGACCCACACGAGACACCAATCGCAATGTGGGCGCAAGAAGAAAAAGTGTTTGAAATGGCAACGTAGACGCGATCGATTGTTCCGCAGCGCGCGGCGTGCGCCATATTCAAGTTTCCGCGTCTATATTGCGCTCAGCTCGTGGGCCGAAAACAAAAGAGAGACACTCACATATGTGCCTATAGCAAGAGCAATTGATTAGTGAGTATTGCACTGCATAATATTTCATCAAATATCTCAGATGTTAAGAAACAAAACAATATCCTACGAACTTTATGTCTTCACCATACTATACATGTCCGATTTTTCATATTAAACCAAAATTATATTTTGAAAAATGTGTGTGGGCGCATCACGATTCGATTTCAAAGCTATCGAAGGTATGAAATACGCGGCGCTATTTTCATGACAATTATCCCATGTTATAAAATTCCACAGCTCAATTAGTCAAATGATGCAGGTGTGACAAACATCTAAATAGTTCCTAGAATTGTATCACTCCAACCAGGTTTGACTCTACAGACATTTGTCATACTGAGAATATTCCAATGCAGAACTCTAGAAACATCTGCCCATACAAAGTGGGGGGATCAATTAAAAGCTCTCCCCGATTCGAAAAGCTCCTCGAGAAATGATAAACAACGACTGGTACTCGCATCGCTGAAGCATGAAGATCGGAATACCGTCAAAAACGCGAAACGCGCAAATGCATTCATGCAAATTCACAAGCAATCACTTGAACTATAAATTCAATCTGCTAATGAAACTCTAGCGGTTTAGGTAGCGACTGAATATTTCTAACATCAGTATGATGCAATGACCAGATTTGATGAATTCGGATGGATTTCCGATGTACAAAGGGACATCAAGTAGAAATTGTTATCTTGAGCAAAAACGCAGAGCTCTCCATTCCCCCATTCAATAGTGCATTCTATTTGTTAGCGTCATCTATATCTTCGGAATCAAAATAAAATGCGCATATGTGCAAATTTCAATAATTATCTGCATTAAATTGGATATGATGCAAACTAACGCCCCGGATTAATAAGAAAAAAAGTTAATATTCTGACTGACATTTAACGCGAGGAATTATTTATATATACATAATATGATAGTTTGCACACGATACTGTTGCAAATAATGTATTTGGTTGGACGATGTGCGCCACGATCATGTCCGATGGATCGTAAAGCTAGGTCGAATCGGGAGCAGAGGTTAACACCTGGGTCACTCCCCTCATCTCTTCCCACGAGTCTCAGAAGTTGCGCTGACTGCCGCACATGCTGTCCTGCAGCAAGATCGTTCCCAATGATAAAATCCGCGATACCAATCAGCATCCCCGACAGAGTTCCATCACTTTCTCTAATCGTGCACTCCTTCGCCACATAAAGTAATGATTAGATCGACAATTGATGTCGAATCACTGAATACATAGGAATATATTGTATGGGTTGATACATATTTACCCTTGTAATACTGCGGTTCTTCCATCGTTCGAGGATTGGGACTTGACTTAAAAGTATACAAGCACACAAATTACTTGAATGCATTTGAAATTACGGTTGTAACTGGTTTTCGATCTAGATCGTTGTGATGTTCGGATGTTTGCGTCCTGGACCTTTGTCAACAACCCGCATGAGCCGCAATGAGCGCACTCATCCATTGTTTCACCATCTCAAAAATGGAGCATCGCAAAATTCAAAATATCATAGACCTCAAAATCATTATCGGCGTTTTTCCGATGGGCGGAAAAATAGAGAGAAAACTTAACAAGATTTTCGATACTACTATTTTACATGAATATGATGTACTCGAAAACAAGAGTTTAGCTCTGTTTGATGGAGGAAGTAGATCGCTCATGGAGTGAATGCGTAAAGTGATTGACCGAAGTCAAAGTCTTTTTCAACCAAGTGTGAACATTCTAGTCCTGGTTATGTACAAGTTTGTGAACTACAAACGACAAATACTTAAATTAGCATGGAATATTGTGCAATCCTCTATTCAAGTATAATCCTTAATGTCGAGGTGTCCTTTTTTCCCTTTTTAAGAGTTCCCACTGGATATTCTAATTGAAAATTGATTATCAAATCAAATATATTATAAGCCATCATTATTTTGCGTCTTCGCTTCGAATGATATCATTTTGATCCCAAACCATGTTTCGAAACCTGTAACAAAATCGTTTAATGATTCCGTTCTCGATGAAATTGTGAAAAAAGCTTCGTGGCTGCAATCTGTTCTTTCTCTTTCAGCAAATGAACGCAACGACGTCAGCGGGAAACGAAAAGCATGACAAAATTTGATATCACCAATAATCTATAGAATAAGAATTTATTATCCAACAATAGAAGTTCTGTCACTATTGTTGCAAACACTGATACTCTGAATATTTCCCTAATAAAAACGGTCAACATAAAATATCAACATTGATGCCACATGCACAAAAGTGATAGTTGAACCCGTGGAATCACTAGAGAAAATGACTTTCGCAGTCACTACCTTCACCAATAATAAAAACGTGACATTTCCGAACTGAGCAGAGTTAAGAGCGTCAATTAATTTTGATATCCTAATATTTCTATACTTTAAAAAAACATTTCCATCTAAACATATAGTATTCCAGAACAATATTATATTCATATTCTTTGTATGCATAATGCGCACAGTTTTCAAGAGAGAAATGAACAAACGTGAGTTTTCAGAACCCCCTTCAGCAACGCGGTAGCTATGCCACTTCCGCTTGAGTGTGTCCATTAACTCAGCGACTAGACTTCTGTGTATATGGAGTAATCTCAACGTTTTTCTATATCACGCGCAAGCCCACCCTCCGGATCCTCGTTACGTGACTCTAGCGCGTGCCTCACTTCGTATGAAAGATCAAACAAAAATAACTGTGCTGTAAATAATCGCGCAAAGTATACCCTAATGACAATTATCCCTTTCTAAAAAGAAGACAGCGGTATAGTTTTGAAAAATTGATATATCCACCGAAGATGTATCTTATATGTAAAATTTGTATCAAGAGATGCCTTACTGTTTCAAAGGGCCCGCACCCTCTTCATATTAGACATCGAGAATTGCGCTCAAACTGTACCTACCGCGTTTGCCGAATAAACGAATAGAAAGTCCCCAGACCGGAAACGTCAAGTACATTCGTGTCAAAAATTATGTTTTCCATTTTCGTCCTTTAAAATTTACTACCATTAATATTGCATTGAAAAGGCTTAAAGATCGAAAGGATTAGCGATAAGTTGTTACAATTCAAGCCGCGAGTGTATGAAATCTGTGCTTAGAAATATAGCATTATGTCTCGACATAATTTTCCAACAACCGATTTATTATGAAAAACGTCATATTTTATTCATATAGTTTTCATAGGGATATGCGGATTCAAGGGCACATATTGGATTGACAGAAAACAAAATGAAACGAAGTTATGCGACTTCTGAGTCGCATAATTCAGATGAACAGCCGAAAATATCGAAATGCTTGTTCGAATTTTTATAAATCATCACATGATCACTCTTCTTGCAATTCCATAGTCTGTGTGATAGAGCATAATTGTAGAATTGTTCTTATTCTCCTAAGATAGGACATATTTTGGCAAATAATGGATGATATTAATCAACTCCGAGACTCGAATGAGGCAGATTAGTAGATTAATGCTTGAATCGAGAGATATTTCAAATAGATTTTTGGTAATTATAGTTGTCGGTCTTGACATATCTGTGCAACATTTTTTTATGTCATGTCTCTCCGAAAACCAGTACTTTATGAAGACGAAAACAAAATCTTCGATATGATGAAATTTCTCATCCCAATTCATACATCAACTCATCAAAAAACTCTGTTATTCATACAAAAAATTTCTGTTATGTCTTAACATGGTTTCTTGATATCACAAAGATTTTTTACGCAGAATAATCACCTCAGTCTTGCAGAAGATAAAGTTATCCAAACTCCCTCGTAGATGGCTCAATTTGAACAAGCAAAATACACAACATCGATGTTGAATTTCCTTCCTCAGTATAATCTACGACAATTTTCCAATTCAGCTGTGCATGTGAATTCATATCAGAGAGAGTATGTGGCATCATTTCTCCCAATAACGAGACAGATAAAATACCAAATATTCAGTGAATAGTAAAGACGATCGATTGCTAATATCGGAAATTGATAATATACTCATAAATCGAATCTCATGACAAAGCACCCTCTGCTGACATGTGTACACGATGAGTACATTTTAAGAATGATTAACAAGAGAACCCAGTAAAATTTACTGTTCTGCCCAACAGTTGCATAACGATCTGATATACTGTTCCAATTTTCTTGAAGTCTGGCAGTTTATTCCACCCCAAATGCTCTCTAGAAATCAGTTTTCCCCAATATTTATCTACGTTTCACCAAAATGGAAAGATGGAACCAATAGCTACAGGTTTAACAGTGGTATATCTGTAATAGATCAAATGTAAATGGATAACCGCATTAAAACACCGATTTCATTGAAGGATGATCTTTTGTACATAGAGTTGTTTGTTCGAATGGTAATGGTATGAGGACTACTTATCTGGATGCAATTACATCTCATTCCTCATATGTAATAATTGTCTGGGAAGACTTATGGTTGAATTGAATTGTCGACGGATTCACAGATAGTTTGTGATGATATAGCTACAATTAGATTTTATTCTTTTTTAAATTTTTACATTGAATAATAATCATGCAGCAAATAATAATTCCTCGAAACTACATCATTCTCCAACACAAATTCATTTGTATGAATTGCACTTTCGTTCGCTGCAAAAATCGCATTCTTCAGTTTTTTATGTGGGTGATAACCCTCCATACATCCAATCACCAAGATAAAAGACATATGCACGTGTGTGCACACCACCTCTAACCATACTTACGTAAACTACATAATCATGGATAATATCGACATGTATCTACATAATCACGAGCAAAGTTCTCAAGCAAGAAACCATTATGATATTACCGAGTATCCTAAGATAGGCCATTCTGCAGAGAAAGATTTCACTCCCGCGCTCAACCATGACTGACTGACATAAACACCTCGTTCTCGACTATATATCTATACATTTCGTATAGTAATATCATTAAATATTACATCCATCTAGAAATCATTTAATATATGTATGTTCATAATAAATAAAATTCATGCATAATTTGTCTAAGGTGACATTTCACGTTTATATCATTCCAATGATCGACGCGTGGTTATTTGAAAAACTAACAGCACATAAAAGTCATAATTACCACAATAGATATAATGCCATACTATCAATGGTGTCAGATACGCATAAACAGTACTACGCATACAGTACAGTAATTGTAGAGTGATGAGTGCGAGCTATTGGCAATCACAGGAATGCAAAATAAATAGGGGATTAACGAGGACGCATAATTAAATGAGACCTTGCTCCACATTGCTACTCAGAATGAGTCCACAGAATTTGTCATAATAAAAGTTTATATCATCAGATAATACTTTATATATCCATTTTCGGCATGATATACAAACTCAATTTACAAAGACATCAATTAACGAATCATCACAAGATAAGTGAGGAATTATGCGTATAATTTCGTTAAAAACAAATGATTTTCATGAGAAGCCAATTCATCACCAGAGATAAGCAGATAAAATAGTAGTGTGTACACGGGAAAGATCAAGTGTTCAAACTTGATGAATAATTTCTGAACACCTGGATTGAACTTATTTCGATATGAAAACAAGAAATGTTAATAAAAAAATGAAAAGCAATTACTGGCGCATTATTATCATTGATGAACTTCAGCACTCATGTTTTGTTTACGTAAATTTTTGGGTTCGCAATAGTAAATAGTCCTACAATAGTTCGCCCTCAACTTTCTCTGCTTGAGGCTTTGGAAAAAGTTGCATTGATATACTTGAGTGACGGAGGACAGTGAGAGAGAAAGAGCAGAAGCATTTGTGGCAAAGGGAGAGAGAGAATAGAGAGAGTAAAGACGTTTTTCTCGTTTGCGCGCCATACGCCACGAATAGTCTGAAGGAAAAAGTTGGATAAAGTGAAATGAACTAACAATCTCTAATTTTATTCGGAATAACTGTCTTGAACCAGTTATCCACTTCAAATTTCAGGAATCAGCAGAAGTCTGTGGATTCTTGCAAGATCAAAAATTTTCTAATGCTGACGTTGACGTGCCGTTCGTTCAAATCATTGAAATACATAAAATATGCAGAAAAACTACAAGATTATCATGATGAAGGATATCATATAAAAAATCAGAGGAATTGCAAACTGATGATCATAAGTGTCAAACGAATAAAAAAATATTCTATTGTACACGTAATTACCATGAAAAATTTTAGTTAAATGTCAGCTGATTGTTATTGAATATGGATGAGCGCGTGTCAAAAAATAACAAAACTAGGTTGCGCATTTTGAGAGCAATGCATGCTTGAAATGAGACTTTTCTCTACATAGGTGTATCATTTCTATACGACAACACTCGACATGACAATCACTCTCGTCCACCCGCAACGATACTGATGTTCCTATGTGACTATATTACACGTCTTTCAATACTTCTGATAATATGACTTTTACCAAATGGTATTATCAGGATTATATTATCTTTCAACTCATATAAAATTCTGATTAGTACTAATTGCAATAACTCAGAAATTGATGAAGCAATAAGTCGATTAATAGTTAAAATAGATAGATTCCAAGTCAACATTATATTTTGGCTCGTGTATGAAACTCATGGACGTTCCCTGCCTCACACAATCATCCCGTGGAACGACGCGTAGCAAGCCTCGCCTCTCTAAACGAATATAATACTGTATTGATAATCTGTATTCCGTATCGTTAGGTTAGGTTACGTAAGCTCATTGGTGGCCTTGTATTATACAGCATCATAACCATTCATCCTGTCCGTTGTCCGCTCACCTGCAATACGCCACACAATTTGTCCACTTCTATACTCAATACATACACAGAACGGGTACTTGTATATTTATATATCTCTAATTGTTTTATACATATGCATTTGTGTATCTCCTCTCCTGGCACATATATACATTATAATACAGTCAAATTGTATGAGTAGTTCACTGCAACATGAAGATTCAGCTACTGCTACTGAACATGCAAATAATTCATGACACGAACATCATGAGGAATGATCACATTTATTAGAGTTTGAAAATAATGCAATCATAGTATGGGAATCAAAGTATTTTCAAGTAATTAAATTTTCTTAGTGTATATGTTGACATATACGGTCTGTTCTTATATTTATCAACTAACAATCACAGAGAGTTTCCGAAATCCCCGATCAGAAATCAAATAGAGCTGAAATTCCACAGCAGCTAGTACGAAAGAAAAAAGTTTAACGAAAGTGAGGAATAACCACGTGCGGTTCTGTGTCACTGGATGTATATTTTCGAACACTTTTCAGTATAATTCGAAACATCCGATGAGTCCATGAGCACATTCAATCTGAAGAAGTAGCGACTTTAATGAATGATGAAGAATTATACCAGAGACATCAAAGTATAACTGAATGCTGCGAGATGAATCACAAACGCAGCTATATTACAGAACAGATTGAAATGAACCCCATCGAAATATGGATATGTCATAATATAATTGAATCTCAACTAAAGAGCCATTACAAACGCATTGTGCATTCCGTTCGTCTTCTTTTTGACTCGTTGCAGTCATTTGAAAGTTTGTGGAGCTCGGACATGAATATAAATATCAACGTCGTAGATGGATATTGAATGAATTCACTCATCGGTTGATAATCCTACATCCACTTCAGCTCGCATGACGACTCATCTCCGACCATTTCAAGTGCATCAAATTCCAAATATTCATCATAGTTGAAGCCCATTACATTGTGTTTTTATCTGTGATAGGAAACATTTCGTTCTCACATGCAACACGGCGACATATTGATAACCAGTATGACGTGCCATAAAGGTGTTGATTCTCATACTGTGTATTTGAATTAATTAGTGTCTTATATCTTAATTTTACCACCTCGTGCCTGACAACATTCAGCATGAATTTAGTCAATGTGCGCGATCGCATTACACTCAGTTGAATGCATATGCTCATGAAGTTTATCGTCAATGATGCAAAAGCAACATATCAAAAACTTCTTGCATACTTTACGCGTAGATAATCATAAGAATTACAGCAAATACCGATATACCAATAAGTGAAAAATGCATCGATGGATTAATTTTTATTTACTATTTATATTTCATATTGCCCACATTGTCGGTAGAGCGTGACTGGAGCAATTACTCCATGCAACGTTACTTGCAGCGGCCTGGGGTGTTGTAAATAATTTTGCTTCGCACCGATGATCAGGGAACTTGCGTGGGTGTCAGTATGTATGCCTGAATATATGTAAATATAACACAATAACAGATTGGCTGGAAAATAAAAGTTTCGAGGAGATGCAAAACAATGATATCTATATATGTTTGAATATATATTCATAAGAAAATGTCATGAAAGTATTGGCATACATTTACAGTGTACAATTTATTAACAATTCCCAACGCGTTATACATATCACCACCATAGTGTGACACTTATGTAATGGATATGGTGAAAGCTCTTGTCAACAAAATGAATTCTTGAGTAATCATATCAATATCGAAGAATTATTATTTTGAAATAGAACCATTTTCTATTTTGCTTCGATAGATGAAATTGCATCGAATTGAATTCGTAGAGCGCCTTCAGAATATTCCATACGTCCTGTGCAATGTTCGAAATGAATAGTCATATTGATGAAGCGTTTGCTTTATTTTGCAGGTTCGTGATCTGGTTGAAAAATGCACATGCCCCACACAGTTCCCAATGATTCGTGTGTCTGAAGGGAAATATCGAATTGGTGACACGAAAGTTTTGATATTTGTGAGGATTTTGAGGAGCCACGTGATGGTACGTGTAGGTGGTGGTTGGGACACTCTCAGTCATTATCTCGATAAGCACGATCCGTGTCGTTGTCGTACCTGTAAGTATGAATTTTACAATATTCACTCTTTTAGAATGTCTCTCATTATAATATTTCACAATAAGTATTGTAGTTGCATTTAACATCAATGATACTTTTCAAGTTTTCTTTGGTTTCCAAATAGTAGCAATAACTTCAAATATATAACCATTGTGATTGCATATTAGCTACCAGTAATTTTTATTTACACATTATCATGTCATTTCTTATACAGCTCATCGCTCCACGATTTCTGCAAAACTCATACAAAAGGCTGGCGGATCGTTTGACCTCAGTAATACGCAGGTGCATTATGAAAGGTAAATATTTTTCGCTACAAAAATCAGAAGATAAAGCGTAAATTGTTTACAGTATTCTTTTTGTTCACCTTTATGGGAAAACTTTAGTGATTTGTATTGTAAAATACTACTCTACTGACCGTATTCTATATTCGCGGGCCGGATTTCGGGTGATTTTCCAACTACTGTGGAAAAAAAACGACGGATATTTCTACCATTCGTTTTTTTACACGAAAATTATCGATCATTTGTGAATAGAATCGGAAAATTAATGAAAAAAAATAAATTGAAAAATGCGGTCGACATATTGGTATGGTTTCTGCCCTCCCGTCCACCTGAATCGAAACATAAAAATACATTTCAATCAAGAAGAATGTCGCTATGAGCGGTAACGCGTAAGTGTTTTTTTTTTTCAATGGCAGCAGTTTGTGAAAAAGAACAATTTCTTCATTTTTTCTAGACTTTATAAATTTTCAAAAAATAATAAAAATAAATGTTTCAGTATGCTCGCGGTAAGGATGAATGAGAGATATGTACTGTACGTCTATTCCAAATTTAGAGTCAATGTGTCGAATACGAGATGAAATATCATATCAACTAGTTTGGAAAAGATGATTTCGAGTAAAACGCGTTTGAAATTTGGGACTGTTTCGGTGGGTCATAATTGCCTAAAATCACTATATCTCGTCACTAAAATAGCGTCATCTCGAGAAAGCCCATTCTAAGATGGCAGTACGTGCATAAACAATATCAAATTGTCGCTCATCTGTTTTAGCTGTGGCATTCATTTGTTTTGTATTCAACCTTGTCTATAATGTAGGTGCGAAAAATAAATCTTGGTAATGGTCAATATGATTACACGGTTCGTGGGCATGTTGCGGGCAAAGATATCCAAACAATCCGACTATTGAAATCGTCTTCATATTTGGATGTGAAAGAATTAGAAACTACGCAAAAAAAAACGAAGCCTAGGGAAAATAAATGAGATTTTTGATGCTTTTCTGTTTATCTGACAACCGTATACCGAGAAACGGCAAGACCAGTTTTACTGCGGTTCTGAAAATCTACTTCTGCAATGAATAGAATGGCGGAGAAAGAAACTTCATGAACGAATCAAATGAAATTTATTTCCAATTCAATCGGCCCATCGGCGCCTGCCAACCCAAACCATCAAGTTCTAGAAATTGTAACAAAAATAATTTGATGAAAATCGTCTCATAATGACATGAAATTTTGAAACGCTAAAGTATCGATTTGTTTAGAAACCACGAAGACAATCTGCTAAAATAAGTTCATCCAATCGCTCCTACGATAAATACTGAAAACAGAAAAATTATTATTTCCCTATGTAAAGGTCACCACCAAGAACTCGAAGAAGTTCAGCATCGAGTGTGGGGTCTTGTGCCGGAACAATGCAAGTTCAGCCGCAACAACCTCAAATATTGCAGACACCAAGATGCGTTTCAACAAATCGATCACGTTCACCAACACCGAATCAAACAGCAAGGCAACATCTTGGTGAAGATTTGAATCAGAGTGGTAAACGATCTCGAAGTCCGACGCCGCAAACGAAGGAAAGTCCATTTCGTCAGTCAAGCGACCTTGGTACTAAACAGAGGTCAAGGTCACCAACACCTAAAGCGGAAGTGAAATCGGGCCGCGATAATACTCTTGACGCAACGAGAAAAGCACTGAACGAGGAGATACGACATATTAAATACGACAACAGATCGCAAATGTATCATAGCCGAAATCAAGACCATTATCAGGTAAATAACAAACTTTCTTCATCGTTTTACTATTATGAATTAGAACCAAAATGACATATCAATCCATAACACAAGATTTAAAATATATTCAAGATACAATAATAGCCGGATTAAGTTGAGACGTTACATTCATAGAGATTCGCGACCTCCCCAAACATTCTCAATAATTACAAGGTGTGCTATTTATTCACTCTTGGCCAACCCATATTTTGAAATAGAGGTAATCAAATCCAAATGTAAATCAATGCAGAGAACGTACAGCAGTAAGTATGCCTTGCTGTCGTGACAAACACCGACAATAAAGATGTAGTAATGAATACAAATATTTGAATTCTCGTTAAGGTAAATCTTGCATTTGCATGATTCCACAATTTTCTGAGGCAATATACATGCCTACTACCTACCCAACATCTCAAGACTTATTCTTATTTTATACATAGCTCATAGAATATGTCATCGTCATCTGATATTGATACTTCAATTTTTCGGGATCATCACTGAAGAATAGACATTACTTTTAACCTTAAGAGAGCACCCAGCGATATTCAAATGAGTGTTGTGCAGACGGTATATAATATATCTCGACCAAACAAAACCAAACTCATCTTCAATCTGTTCTCTTTGAGATGTTTCATGGAGTGTATGTTGAATTTGAAATTGTACAAAAAAATCCCGAAATCATGAAATAAACAAAAGAATTTTGAATTATAATAAAATCACAATCATATTTGCAAAACATATCTACACAAGAGATATCCACGGGAACTAACATAATGCAATCAGGCTATAATTACTAATCATATATTCCATTTTCTTATTGCAGGATCCCAAAAAGGATCTCCATCAAGAAATTCGAGACAAAGTACCACTTTCAGAAGAATTTTCAAAGCGTTATATTGTTGAGGGTGGTGTAGCTCGCCGTGCATCCGACAAAGAAGATTCACCAAAGTATGAGCCGACAATATATAATTATAAGTGTGGCCAAGCTGATTCATCAAGTCCAAGTCTCACGCCCAGTCCACCAGCAATCAAAGAAGAGACTGTGGAATCATTCTCAAAGGATGTATGCCATTATAGCAAAGCGGGCCACGATGGCGAACACTCAGACAATGGAAGCGAGGTGTCAGATGAGGGCTACCGTAGTTTGGGTGCCGTTCAACCGTCTGCAGTAATTCCCAATTGCACTACACTTACTACAACCACCAACGCTAATACCACGACTGATATCATGAATAGTCAAGGCTTGACTACGGTTGTCGACTGTCAAAGTAAGTAATTCATTAATCCGACTGCAATCACCGCATTAAATCTATATCTGGTATTGATTATATTCTAACACAACAAGACTACGATGACTCTGTATGCGTTGCATGTACATTCACGGCCAACGCTGATGAAGCGTTTTTTCTTATTCTTCATTTTTCAATTGATACGATGTAATGGGCAATGATAAATATAGAGTGGTCCTATGGGCCTTTCGTATTTTATATACTTGAATACAGTATTTAAGCACATCGATGCAACCAAAATACTCATTTAATGGTAATCCATTAATCGTGATAAGGTTAACATGATAAAAATTGATCCACATATTACATGCGTATACATCCAATTGGTAATGACAGGAAGAGCAATAATTGATAAATGTTTATGAATGCGCTGTTTCCATCCCTTGCATGCACTCTTTTCGCATTCTATATTGATAACTTGTACTCTCCAGTTGCCCTTAGAAGACATCGTTCAAGTATGAACAAACAATACAAATACTCAGGAAGTATATATTTATATCTAAATATTTTCATATTCTCTATAAAAAGATCGTTAATTCCCCATGAGACTGGATCGTGCGCGTGTCGGTTCGCTCTTCTTGCTCTCTTCCAGCTGTTGGCAGCTCCCATATCGTCGTGACGATGCCACCGTGAGACCAGTGTTGATACACTCTGCACTACGGTCCTCACGAGTTCGGACCACCTCGTAGATTGTGGAGCATTAATATTCAAAGTATATGAAAGCATATGCGACTCAAAGATACATAAATATATACACATATCTATTATAGTAAGGTAATTCTACATACCTCTGCATGATACTGCGAAATGCGAAGAATCCCGCGCTGACATTTAATGCAATACGTGAATATATATATTATGCATGGCATGATTTGCGTTATATATCTATGGATGAATAAAATATTCTTCTAAGAATGGAAGAAATCTCATTGTCGGTGAAGCGATTGGAGTAAATATGCGAATTTGTCATTGAATTATAATTCCTAACATTGTTCGAATTGTAGAAAAGGTATCAAAATTCTTAAAGCAGAGCATTTTATTACCACGGCTACATTTCATCAAGCATAATAGGGATTTTGTTCGTCATTCGATTAAGTACTTGTTCAACCGTCGCGATACTATTTATATCCCAATTTATAAATAGATGTATTTTTTAATTTTTTTTTCTTTAGAGTTTATGTGCCTACGAATATCAATGTATATTTTTATTATTTCTATTTCCTTTCCATACTGCTTGTTCAATACGTATTAGGATGAATAGTGCCATTTTTTAGCCTCTATATAGTCGAATATTGTCCATCAAAGAATATTTTTGAACAGAAAAGAAATTGAATCCTGAATTGTAATGAAAGAAACTCGAGCACATAAAGTTTACAGAACCCTAAATAAGTACTGTCGTACATGCATCTTTCGCAGAAGATGCACTTCTTCATACCCTAGTGAGATTATCGAATGAAATAAAACGATAGGAGTAATTAACTATTCATATTCTATTCAAATTTATAAAAAAGTATAAAATAGTGCTGGAGTAGAGTACCTGAGTGAGATAGCTTCGTGCATATGAGGAAGAAGTGGAAATGAACGAACTTGTTATCGTGATTGATGATGGATCAGTAATTATTCTCTTAGACTGGACACAGCAGAATGACCCTGATGTACTAATAACTACAACCTAATTACATTTTATGCTTCGGGACGTCACCATTCATTTACTGTACACTGTGACGCAACTGTATTTATGTTTAATACAATTTAATCGAGCGATATAAATATCAAAGCATCAGATCCACCATCTTATTTGAAAACAATCATAAATGACATATGAGTAAAAGTGGGAGACAGAGAAGAGATAGAGGGGAGTGTACGGTACCACTCAATTTGATTTCAACCTTTGTCCACATATTAAGAAATTCACAGGTGGGCCCATACGATCTGAACACACGTATACAATTCACCGCGTCCAAACCATTGACGGAGAAGGCGAGTTAAAAGTAATTCACGCCAAAGGCATAAACGTCAAGTCTGTTTATTCGTGTGACAAATAAGACCCACGCTTTATGCTAACTAATAGCTCGGAAAAAGAAATCTTTGACGTTACTGCAGACCAATTTGGGTGTTGCGTCAACTTGATACACCAAACACATAATACTTAAGCGTTTCAAGAAGCGCTGAGGAGGTCACGCGTAGGTCGATGAAACACACATCATGCCTTATTCCATTTTAAAATCTTCAGATTTGTGTATATTAATGATGTACGTTGATGTGGTCATTGTTAAAATTGCATATGATTTATAAAATACATGTAAACAAAATTTGCAATTCTCGATCCTGATTGCGAATTCTGCCATTTTAACTGTGGAGATGTTGCTCGATGTTTAGTTTCTGATGATTAGCCACGTAGTTATAGTTCGATTCATGACGAAAATTGTGCGAGAGTGAATTTATGTCTGTGAAAAATGGAGATGCTTCTTGAATTTAAACTCATCTCAATTGCGAGCGCGAAAAAAATTGATATGAAGTAACGATTACAAACAATACCTATGACAGCATATTTAATCAAACTACAGAGCTCTTACAAATTTTATTACAGAACAAAATTAAAAAATTGTGTATTGTCCATAAATATCAACATTCCTTCATCATTTATGAATCAATATTGCGAATCCTTCTTACCATCTCCCCAATATTACTTCCCATAGACATATCATGCGATCCTGCGTTTGAGATCCAAACTCGTTTAGGCGAAGCATGAATAATCTGAGAAGTTGGTGGTACGTCGTACGAAAATGCGTAATAAGCATGATGGATATTGCATTCTCCATTTTTGGTTGACACATGAATCACCCGTATGTCTATAAAAAACCACTCTGTAGCACTACTGGTAACGTGTTTCGCTCATTTAATTTGCTCATGAATACATTGAAGCCTCATGCGCACGCACTCTCCGTTCAAATACATTAGCTTAAATAATTGTATGAACTGGAATCAATGTCAGTACAACACGGCATAGTAAATGGAAAGTCGAATGTCAAAAAACAATCAAAAAAACATTGATGAAAGATTGAAAATAATAGCTACAGAAAAAAAGAACATTAAACTGATTCTTTGATTTCAGAACAACCGATGATTAAGATTGAGAATGAACGGTCTTGTGTGGAGACAGACAGCATTGAAACTGGGCTGAGAAAAACCAAGGTGTCACCAATGAGCCATATGCGTTCACCAGCATCTCAAAGCATCATGGGACCAGTCGGGGATCGAACGCCACGAACAAACGCAATTGTCCGTGAGAGTAGCAACTTGTCCAGGTGTTCATCTTCAGGTAGTCGCACACCACGCGATGGAAATTCCAGTCCTGAAGGTAGCCCTCTCAAACGAAATGCTGCAAGGACTAGTATGAGAAAAATACCACCAGGTACAGTGGCTGCTAGCGGTACTGTGAGTAGAATATCCGCGGTACCTAGATGTTATCAAAATTTATCTGCGAATGGCAGTAACACCTGGAATGGAAGACAATCAAAACAGCGTGCCGGATTATCCACTGAGACGTTTGTCAATCCTTCAGGTACATCCGCCAATGACAACGTCAGTCGCGCATCACCAACGAATTTCACTAGAAAAAATTCGATACGTCAGAGTCTTCCCAAATCATCGGGTATTAATGCAATACAGTATGATAAAAATGGTAGGAGAGTGAAACCATCTACCAGTACATCTCTCCAATCGTCACCAACCAAAATTGCCAACCCTTTATTGGAACAAATATTGCAAAAGGTGGGTCATTTACAGGATGATAAACAAGTTGTGCAGAAGCTCCAAGACTTGTTGCGTGACTATCAGAGTCATGACAATGAAGGTGAAGCTAATTTGGAATTTACCCGCGCATGGATTGATGGTAACGGTACCGTGGCATTGCCACATGACGTGAATTCGATCACCAGTCCCAGAAAAGATCCCAAAGCCAGTGGTGAACGTAGCGGTGGTTTTTCACGAATTCCGACTCCAGTCTACAAGAGAGCAATGTCTGTCGCTTCGGACAATATATGAAATTTGGCGAGAGTGAAGATCACAATACAATCAAACAACCTGGGTGAGAATAATGATACTCCAGCGGGGCGACGTCGCACAATGCCGTCAAGACGTTCAACAAGACTCACTGGTGCCGGTTGACCAATGAAACTCACTCACCGTTTCAATCAATGGGGCTTAATAAGAGCAACGATCAATATATAGTCGCAGTCGCTAGGTGTAACAGTATAATTGATAGTGAATATTGAGAAATTTTGGTGACACTTCGATGCATCCGTTACCATTTCTGAGAAAGTAGAATCATATCGATGTAGTTTTAACGTCAGGAGTAAACAGGGATGATTTTTAACAAATATTCAATGTTGGTTCTCTTCACTCAATCGTATTCTTCTCTTATTGTACGTCCTACGGCCAGTTTTATGAAATTGCTCATAAGTAACATACAGAGAATCTGGTTTTCAGCCAGATAAAGAAAAAAATTTAGAAACTTCCAACTTTCTTTTTACAACTGACGTTTTGACAATGTTGGAGAAATACCTCGGTGATACCTGGCAAGCATTAGTGAAACGTTTAAAATGGTGCTTAACTATAATGATCAGATTATAGTTAGATTAGTAATTTGTATTAGTTATTGACTCATTACTTCTTTTCTGGAGTATATATGTTTATTAATAATGTTTACGTAGATATCCGGAACTACGTTATAGAAAGTTTAGCTATGTTCTTTATGGTAAGTGGGAAAATTTGCGTTGTTGAAATTTTCATTTTTGATTCTTAGTAAATGTATTCCAACAGCTGCTTGATTAGATTTGGAAATTACTGATTTTGTAATCCTCATGGCGTTGCAAATTATTGGGCCACAACCATTCTCGCAAATTATTAATTTATATAGTCTATCAGTTGTATTTATTGAAGACAATTTATTTACACGTTAATGAAAGATGGATATCGATCAATATCTTTGACAAAAAAGTATTCTTGAATCAAAAATGAATATTCTTGTTCAAGTCATAGGTATATCCTTAATTCAAGAATGGAACATTCACAAAATATGAAAATAATGTTATAATAGCGACCTATCAGTAGCAATATCTTATTATGATTATATCCGAGAAAATCTCGGATTGTAAATAATTCACTGCTCAACAAAATCTCAAAATCTAGGGGTAAAAATGGTATGGAATTTATTTTATATTGAACGACGAGAATGAATTTTTGAAGGAGAATACTTTTTTTCTCGATATGAATTAGAAGAGGATTCTTTACAATGAGAAAAAAATATTCAGATGTTTTTAATCAAATTTATTAGATGTATAATATCTAGAGACTTTCCAAGAAAACTCTGACAGATAATCTCAAATTAGACAAATTATTCTCCCAAGATGTTTAAAAGTATTTTATATTCAAATAATAAAAAAGCGAGTTTTCTACAGTGCTAGTGTCTTAAAGTGAAAAATTCAAATAATCCAATAAACAAATTGAATTTTCGGCCTACATGTGTATAGATTAATGCATCTGAATTTCATTCAAGAACAAAAGTATGATATGAAGTGAAATGTCGTCCAGATAAAGAAAAATTTGTAATGAAGGAAAAAAATAGAAAAAAAAACACGAAAATTTATTTCGTGCACATGGAAGATATTCAGGAAAGTGAAGACGGGCGATACGAAAACAATTCTTACAAGAAATCAGAATGTATCTGGTACATTGAGCTCTTACAAAAAGTCTCTTTTTGTGAATATGTTTATTTGATTTTCTTTTTTTTTTGCCATTACAGTATGATTATGCAAGTTGATTTACTATTTCATATGAGATATATTCTGAATTTTACAGCGAATTAATCGTAGAAGTGAGGAAGATGAAGTTACGCTTCAGAGCAAATTATAATCCAGTCTGGTGCTTACTATGACCCCACCACGAATTATATATAGCCATAATTATTCCAAGGCTGTTGTATCAAAATCCTTCGCAAGTTCCACTGTCGAGAAGACCCCGAATGAACCCTCCTGAAAACGAGATATACATTCTCGCCCAGTTTCGACATGCATATTTTTATGAAAACATTTACTGTCACCATTCCTCAATTCGTTATCCTATATTGTGAATTCTTAGCACCAGCTATCATCTTCTTTACAGAAATAATCGTCATACGCATTACTATCGAGCTAATGGTAATCTTACTAACACCAACACCTGATATCCGTTATTTCTTATTGCAATTTTTATTGCTACTTTGAATTTGTTTAAACACGTTGTCCTTATTTAATGATCATTTTATCAACAGAAGAAGAATTTGTACGATAGATAAAGAGATCGAAATATCATTAAGAAAACAATAAAAATTACAAAAACTCTGATTGACTCATTCTTCCCCCCTGACCACTTCGATATAGTACAAATAATCCGGATTAGCACACGATAATATAATATGAACTTTATCCATACATTGATTATCAGTAATAATTTTCCCATCTATGTAGAACATATCATTTCTATGAATTTATTGTTCGATATTATACGTTATAACGACGCAGTCACCACCAATTTGCTATATTTTTTAAAATATTTCCCAGGCAGCTGTTTCTTTTTGCATCAACTTTCATAATTATTTCGTCACACATTTGGACCATTTATGAATCACACAGTCAACAGTCATCCAACATGAATAAGTATTTTTATTCCAATGTATAAATCTACGGCACCAAAACATAACCATGTCGACTTTGAACAAACAACTCACATAAGAAAGCATATATAAATAATCAACACTCTACTGACAATGATGAAAATGAAGAACTCGCACTTCGAAGAACTTGAAAAAAAAATGTCAAGAAATGTTTGTTGCCATCGCAATCATGATTCTGATAATATCAACAGAGTTTCAAGAACGACGCATTGTGAAAATGCCGTGACTCGGATTTTTTCCTTCGTTATTCGAAACTATAAAGAATAAATATCGATTGGCCGCGAAATTGAAGAAACGTGAGCACGACCTTTTCACTGAGACTAGAAGTAGGATGAAAGTAAACTGCGATATCTAACATGTTTATTATTACATCCGTAAACAGGTCAGCTCAAGTTGTCGCATCAGCATCATTCTATTCAAACATGAAAAACCGTGTGAGACAATACTCCTGACAAAGTCGCGACTAAGATAATAATAAGTGACAGGACTGATATGTTTCTTGAATGTAACTATTTTATGCACAATAGTCATAAAATTCACGCGGAAGTCAAGCCAATTGTACTATGAAAAATAATGAGCTCAAGCTTAACAAGGCATCGTTTCAACGCGATTCTTCGTCTTCTCGAAGCTTCTCCAAAGTTGGATATTGGTATGCACGAGGGATAATACGTTTCTATAACGCGTCTATGTGTATCCTATGTACAGTCAATTTCGTTTGAATGCGTGCACTCAATCAGCGAGGGCACCCTTCGGAAACGCACCTAAAACTCACAACATTGACTGTGTCGCTTTTCACACCACTTCACGCTCACCATGCGTTACCAATCAAATCTTGAACAACTTCAGACGTTCATTGAATTTTGATGTAAGATTTGAAGTATTCTTGTGGGATTACCTAGCTTGCCATGAAACCCCAAAGATTCGAAAGCATTCAGGACTTTTTCATCAGACTATACCTTCATTTTGGATAGACATAGAGGCCTACATGATTAATGAACACAGGTATAATCGGCATTAGAAGTGGGAACTGTGTCAATTCCACATGATGTTTACGACACGATTTAAGTTGTGATTCTACCACCGTTGCTCATTATGAGACCTCTAAAACTGACCAAGCGGACCGACGTCCTTGCCGGATATGGCAAGACCAACTAATAGTCGGAGTTCCAACGATGTGTGAAGGGTTCACGTGAACATGAACGACAGCTCATGCCCGCGTACATAGACCGATAATGTCATGACTTTTTTTCATTCTTATTCCTCTTGTTTATTACATTCACAATGTCAAAACAATAGAGCAATGTAGAAAAACTAGATAGATAGGAAACTTGCGCTAAAAAACTAGAGATAAAATTAAAACACTGCTGAATACAACCGCTGCATCGGTGTAGGTTAATTTTAATATCGCACCAGTATCGAATTGAGTCTATTTCAATTCAACACCGGCTTTCAAACAATGTGCGCGTGACATAACTCGTAATATCGTATTGTATTAGTGGAATACAACAGTAACATAACTGTGTCTACTAAGGTGGAATCTATAGGAAACTAGTCAAACATGCTAATCACAAATAGTAGCGTAATTCACTTAATTCTGTCTGCAGCCAATCTTTGTCCGTGGTAATGAAATTAACAATTTTGAGTGCCAAATTCATTTTCATACGTAGTGTTGCTATGTTACATTTGTTGAGATTCTCTTCGTGATTTATCTGCATAGTCATTTTCATTCATGACAATATAATTAATTTGCGTGCAAACTCATTCTTCGCCGGTAGTTGAATAGCTTCATATCAAACGACCTTACATTCTGTAAAATTTACTGCTATATTTGACCACGATATAACCTTAGAGTCCGAAATTTCAGGGCAACATCTATTCTTTTTATTTAGTGCTTCATGCTCGCATGATCGTCTTTCTGAATATCTATGAATATGTATGCGAATTCTTTGTAATCAAGTTATATGTATTTGATGCATATTTTGTCGGAATTTTCTGAATATTATGAATTATAAGAAGCATGAAACACTTTGAAGTTCTTGAATGTAATCTTTAATGTATAGGCTTGATGTCTTCTCAGGTCCCTACTTAATATCCACATATACTGTTTAAATATTTTATTTATTGACCGTTATCCACCAAATTATGAATTCTCAAATTTCTTCATCCATTCAGTTATCAATTGAAGAATATATCGTAGATGCTATGTGGGTGGTTATGGATTCACCGATTATCTTATTTTTCATGCCTTCGTACTCAAGTACCGCAGTGGAATTGTATATTTGATCAACAATTTGGATGATGTATTTAGAAAGCCGAGTTCAATGATTGAGATCTAGGCAATATCGTGGACATAACAACCAACCCATTGCATTTACTCACTTTTATTTCATCCACCTCACGATATTTGTCGAAAGGCAAACAACGAATTCGATTTTAATGCTCAACCATGTCTTCAGTAAAGTGAGCAAGGTACTTGAATCTCTAACTGCGCGGCATATACTTCCAAGTTATGTATCTCAAGAGTGTTTGCCTTCCAGCAGTTTCCTCGTGGGCGGTATCACAGGTGCCTCTGGGCACTTCGACCAGCTCGAGCTGATACGTTCAGGCACGTACGTTCAAGCACGTTGTATTGAGGTACTGCCCACGCGTCCAACATTACGCACTTGTCAGTCGCGTATGAATATGAGGCGGGCGGTATACACGACGCATGAAATTGCCAGACATATAACATATTAAATGCATTCATCATCCTATTTGCTCCAAGAGAGAATTTCCAAACTATGATAATCCATCAATTCACTCTGAGCTATTATAAAGAACACATCCTCATTACCGATATATTAGTTCGTTTTACTTTTTTTACTTGTTTTCTATGTCGATGGAAAAATATTATGAATATGAATGGTATACCCTTCATCAACATACGATAGAACAGAACAATTAAATGTTACGACGCTGTTGGAAAATAGTTGTATTTCGTCTTCAGTTTTATATTTATGCCATACTGTAAAGATGATTCAAACATTAGAATAGACTGTAGACTCACTCACCAAGTGTCCAAGCACTCCAATATCACTCGAGTAAGTATGCATGCTTATGTGCCAACTTGAATGATTCACAGGAGACCATGCACTATTATAAAATTTTGTACTATTATAAAATAGACAGTTACATATATATGATAGAATTTGCACTGACTGTTTAATATACAACTATATTCCAGCTGTTATTCAAAAGATAAACAGTAAAACAATGTCATGGTCATATTTTTTTTTATAGTTTGTATTCTCTGTGTCTGGGAGACGTATTGATCAGAACAACTTGAGAGATTTGGTTTAATCAAACTCGCCCAACACTTTTCATCACATCAATGATTTGTGTATATCGACTGCATGATTTATTTCATTCAATCCCATACAACATATGTTATTGATGTTCTTAGTTCAAGAGGAAGTTGAATCGAAACGTGATGACGATTCATATCAATCCGCAACAAATTTCCAAACTTTTCGGTCCAGATATTCTTTATATCACTTAGCTGTCGTGAGACACAGACAAACTGAGAGGCCGACATCATTCGGGAATCCTATTCTCGCAGGGGCTTTGAAATATAAAAATTCATCAGAATTAATTGCGGCAGAATCCCAGTCTGGAACCAACTCTTTTTTCTCTTCACGATATGAAAATGGAGAATAAATAATATTGGATTATTGGTCGCGACTACGGTTAATTTCTAATCGCAAACTTGATTAGATTCATGAGTATCGGTCGGAAATTAAAGCATGCCACCATTTCGTTATTACATAATTGGGACTTTGGGGACGAAAGTTGCTGATTAGAAACATTTGATAATCACAAATTCGATGATCATAAAAAACAAATTGAGTAGGATGATGGAGTTAGCCTTGAATGCTAAATTCCCATTTCTTTGCTTGTAAAATGTCAAAGACATTCGTCGTACACACTTTGTGCGCATTTTGGATTTCGCCATGTGGATTGGTGAAATAATAATACCAAAGATTACTCCCTGATGCCCCCCTCCTTAAGTTTAACGCCTCACCAGTTTTTCATGAAAATTTGGTAGAGATCAGAGAATCTTTCAATCAGAGAAACCAGTACGAAAGCAACACATTTTCATTGCAGCCACAATCTAGTTATTGCCATATTCATATGATGACTTCATATTCATATCGCATGCCAGAGTTGTTCTGACGGGCCAATGAAGTCATACCAAAAAGTCAAAATTATCCAATACGTATATTTGTGTTATGAATCCATCTTTGTCTAGGTGGTGATACATTGGCATACTTCTTTGTCCACTGTAACGCAAAAGTGAATCGGGGTGACAAGGCCAAAGCATCATGTCCTAGTATCATGGAAGAGAAACCATACCATCATGTAAAGACGTGCGGTGTTCTTCAGGTATTTGTTTTTTCCATTTCACCATGTTACTGTACTCTTCTCCATGTAAACGCATTTCACCTTGCGATGATTGGTAAATATTTATGCTATAATGATCTCAAAAATCTACCCATAGTGGGGGCATGAAGCCGTCATGTTCAGCTGGCGAGCATTAAGAAAGACCAAGTACGAATATTTTGGTACAGTGGTCAAATAGAAATAGAATCAAATTCATTGCGATAGCGAAGAGTCTGAAACTAAATCTTGTCTTATTCCGAAATATATTCAACAAGTAGTAATGTTAACCAGTACCATCACGAGTTCGATCTCAACTAGAATTTTGCACCACCTCCTTGATGATTCATTTATAGCGCCTGGGTGAAGTATTTCTGCCAACTGATCGAGGAAACGCGCAGAAGCCTTATCATCTGGTCATGATGAATCACTGCTACGCGGCGTATATCAGTGATAAAAATATTTACAGAACATTATGTCAATATTGTTCTGTTCTGGCATTGGTATATTCTACAGTTATCAACATCATACTGCATAATGGTCGATAGTGTTTGACAAAAATAACAAATACTGTGAAAATGAGCCTCATTCTTCCATGTTATTTGTTTTTCTTTTGGGTCAATCGCCGAAGTGCGAATGAAAGAAAATGGTTTCAAATATTTTTTCTCCAATATCTGGATAGAATTGTTCTCTTACTTCACTCCAGAACGAATAATCGATTGATGCAATTCATTTTGGCACTCAAACCAATGTCATTCACGAAAATTCGACGATTACAATCATCCATCCACGACGAATCAGAGTTTTAGCAAGAGTTTTTTTAATCCAGGTGTATAACACTTCATAGACCAAACAACATAAGCTCTAACATTTTTCTGGTACAAAAGTCATCCATACAACTCATAGCAAAATAGCATGTCGAATGCGATCTCCATTTTTCTTTTCAATAATTTGTTTCAGCACTGATTTGCATAGAATAAATTCTCACACATTATCGCAATTATGATCGGAACAAACAGTTGGCATATTTCAATGCATGTGAATGACACGTTCAAGATCTATCACATTCAGTGGTTCCTTAACAGACATAAAAGCAATTTTTCCAACAAGTTATGGTCTATTCAACATGACACTTTCGCTCCATTAGTGGCATTATCACAGAAAACTGTTGCATTCATATGTACTTGCGAATTGAAAACATTTTACAGTAATATGTATCGCATTGTACTTTGATTGAATACATATACATGTAGGTTAATTGATCCATACTTTACATCTATGAAAACAACTCGGGTTTTGCAAAAAATCACATGCGTCACCAAATCAACTCAACTATACATGCACACATTGCAATTGTTACGTGGTATTCGACGGATTTTCCATCAATGTACGCATGTAAGTCTGTTCACCGCTTAGAGGCAAAAGTAATTCACCAATCACTGCACGTCAATCACAGCAATACAGATCAGTATATTATATCTTGTGAACAGACATATATAAACTGCACATGTATAACCGCATATATACACCCAGTGAGAGTTCGAACATGTGTGAGTATATCCGCGAGTCTCTCTGAGCAGACCTTACGCAGACCTCCTGTTCGCTCCTGGCAACAGACCCATATCTACTTTTTTTTCTTTCGCATTGCGTCATAGGTGCAATATGCGTGCATGATATTGAGGAAATATATGATGAAAATATAAGTTGACATGGAGGAGGCATGCATCCATGTGTGGAATGTTGAACGACGTCAAATGTTATAACAACTATAAAAGAAAAAGTTGCAAGAGCAGGAATGGAGAGATAGACAGGACAATGGACCGGGCGGTGGTCCACGAGCTTCTGCCCACGCGCATTTGAACTTACTTTTGAGTTAGGTTATGTCGTCCATTAAATTGTGTGACTGAGGCTGTCCCGGATACTTCAACTAGAGCGGTACGTAACATTTAGCAATGTCCTTCCATATGACTATATTGTTTTATGAGCACATGCATACATATATTATATTATAACATGGCTGAATATGAAAGAATAACTTTCAGCCTCACTCTTAAATGTAGATTTTACGCAATGATCCTTATGTATGGGCAATTCCACACAAGCAGTATTTATTCCTGCTATGTGAGATATTTTGAGCCAAAGACTCGTACGTTCACATAAATTTCAATTTCTCATATGATTTCCTCAGGATGAAAACGTTAAATATTCGCCCCAGAAAGTCGACGTTATCATAAGAGCTGTGAGATTAGCATGGAATGCCCCGAAATTGTGCAATGCGGCTACTACTTACGCTCTGAGTGATTCTCGGAAAATTTCATTGCAAATTATATAGTAATGAAGTTTGTGGATTGGCGCGAAATTCTACATTTTTCACATGTGCCGAAGAGTACACAAAATCCTTTAACAAGACCGTCACAATAATATTTAAAATCTAAAACATCTGTCAGAAATTCTAAACAAAATAGCACTTTAGCGAATACTGAAAAGAATGAGTTTTGGACATTAATCACTCATTCAATTACCCGTGTATTCATTATTATTATCTGTGGAGAAAAAAAAGTTTCGTGTAAATATTGTATATTGATTTTGTCCAATTTATGATAGAATTAGAAATGTCTAACTAACCAACTAATGATGTCATTCCGCCGGAAAAATTTCCTGCTTTTCATTTTTCAATCATCCCTAATTCGCGAAATCTTCGCGTTTGTACTATAATATAACCACAAATGCGTCACTACTGATACTCATCACCACCACTACAATTAATATAAGTTAATAAAAATATAAATGGATATTGACTTGATTTGTTTTAGAATTTACTACCAGAAGCGTCGGATATTTTTACACAAAAACTTCTTTTCTTTTTAACTTTTACTTGGTAGAATTGAAGCTATTTTTGTTCTCATACCTTGTTTCTGTTAGATAGGAATTTTGAAAATTGAAAAAAAATATATCACCCTAATGTATATAGTAGGCACTTCGCACGTGACCTTCCGGATAACACGAATGTGTTGACTAATCATTGTGAACCAAGACAAAGAATTTAATTTCGAATGCCGTCGCTACATGAGGTACATTCGACAAGATATTGATCAGACTGCAGTCAACTGTATTCTTATACAATTCCTGCGCCCAAAATTCTTTAATCCACTCAATCGGTTACCACAGTATCGCAATAAAATTTTTTCACTAAAACAGAGTATGGAATCAACGGTCTAAGATGGCCGACTAGGAAAATGCATGAATAATCTTCACACTGAGTTTTTCACCTCATTTTGATCCTTTTTTTTCACTAACCTTCGAGACAGAATTTATTCTTTGTCTCAAGAAAAGTTTTCGTTCATATATTTTTTCAATTATCTGTCGGGGATAGTTTCGGATAGAAATCGCGTAAGGGAATACTCATTACTGAAAGTTAAATGATCGACAAACAGTGATATTGTACGAAGGTGGAAACCGCTGTTCAAACAAAAACCATAAGATTCCGATACATGAGATCGTTGAGATTAACTAAGTTAGTAAAAGAAAACAAAAGAAAAGTATTTTTTTATAAGGATATGATTCTTCGGAAAATGGATAAATATTGGAACGTTTACCAACATAAATAATAGTATATTTGTAATGTTCATGGTCCATTTCCGATTCATTTCATGATATATTGATCCAACATATGTATGATTGCACCAAAAGGACGACGCCACGAGGAATAGATACAACACGACAGTGACCTCGTATGCACGACAGGGTGTCGAGAGTATTGCCACGATTATATTCAAATATGGAAGCTGAGGGTCAACACAGGAATAATCGGCACAATGAAGGACTAAACCGTAACTTCAATGTATATAAACGTATAGTGGATAAATATAGAAATAAAAATATTTACAATGTCATCATTTAAACAGTGTTATTTATTTTCCTGAATCCTCATTTCCTGTTGTTTGAATTTATGGAATATAACCTATACTTTACGCTGAAACAAATGAATTGATCTCTGTACGCACATTTTTTTGTTCAAATATTAAGTGTAGAATTTATCTGAGACGCGAGAGGGAAATTTTATTCGCTGCGGCGGTGATTGGGTCCTAATATGGAAAACTCGAGGGTCACAAAAGATATATTACCGTGACTCCTCTTAGCGCCATTACACGACTTTGTTTGGTCTCAAACGTCCACCTTCTGAATGCCAAGCGGCTATAATAATAATAGCCGACAATATAACTCGGCACCCGGAAACAAGCTATATTGATGCAAATAAGATGAAATCAAGTGTACACAGTGCAAATTCAGAACCTTCATATCACCTAATTATTCCTTAGTGGAATTACGGGGCCAGTTGAAAATGGAATTATTACGATTTGCATGAAATACGCAGAATTGAATTATCCTAAACATCGGTCAAAACTTTCCGCATTCAACGGAAAACGCATTTTGACTATATACCGGACTGGCATTCCTACGTTGGATCTAAACACCAGTTTGTAATTTCCAACATTAACATGCATCTGACTACGTTAATCAATTGTCACCAGGCAAATTAGCAAAACAACAGAGATTCGATCAGACATGTTCGCAAGAACAATAGCAAACTGACTTCTTTATCGCCTGTGCTTGATGCAAAATGCGCTCTGTGCACCAACTCAAGACAATTCAACGGCATAGCCGTCGAAAACTTTCAGTTTCACAAATATCGCTTGAGCTTCGTTAACCATTTCTGCCAAATTGATTTTGAACATGATTATATATGGGGGTACGTCAGTAAAAAAAAAAAAACTGCCTTGAAAAGAAGTATAGGACACGAACTATCAAATGAAACTAGCAATTCCTTATAAAAAATCAGTGAATGAAACGCAATTAAATTTTATAGTACCATATTTATAAATTCAAGCATTCCGTTGTTGATCCAAAAATATTTTTTTTTTGTGATCAATCAAAGAATTGAGTAACTAATGAAGCAAATATTCACAACAACTTGCTACCTAAAAAATGCTTCAATATTCAAATAAACTCCTATTGTTGTACGTCTCTGTGAACTAAATACAGAATTATCCGACGCTATGATTTTGAATATTTAGAATAAACTATGAGACTTGCATCTTCAATTATTGGCACCTATTCCACATCTCCGTCACATTTTTTCTCTCTCATTATGTCGCATTCACCGCAGGTCGACAGTTCGTGCGACCGCTACTACTGAATTATTTTGAGCCCCGGAACTGCATACTCGTAATTCCGACATCCATCGCGCGTCACCATTGTAATTCGACCAGTTGAACATATTCTATTCATCTCCTTATACTTCCCCGTATGTTTCCAACGAGAGTGCCACTTGATCAGACCGAATCGGTGGTTGCAATTGGCGTAGTCAAACTGCTATTGTGCGCTCGAATTTGCCTATGCATCTCTTTCACAATCACGTGCGCACGTTAACTCATACGCTCAGTTTTCTATATCCGAAGAACATATGAATACTAACATGTGCGATCTCTTCATGCGAATTCGGCGCCTGCTGCAATTCGGAAGCAACAACGTTACATACAGTGGGAAAGGCTAATGCGCGGTTAACACCAACGTGCTGGCAACCTGTACACGCTCAAACAACATTCTTATTCATATGGCAAAAGAATTCATCAGATTAATTCGAATTCTCTGATGAGAGTTCACTCACATTAGATCGATTCACTTTTCATTCACTTCTCGTTCAAGCAATATACAATACTCCATAGATCTTCAGTTTATAGTGAGTTATGTGAGAAGCCAGCGTTATCCTAAAATAGATGAGACAAATGAGTTGTTATTTCAACGATTTTTTTCGGAGATTAAATTGAAATAGAAATGTGATATACTGTGTACCATAAGAAGCTGATGCAGCATGAAGAACTCCTTTGTATACCTGAAGTAAATATTGGTCCATTTATTATTGGGAATCAAAGCTACTAATACCTTATGAAATGTGAAAAACTGTCTCCCTCTGCACAAAAAAAAGCGTGTCAAGATCGAAATTATTCTCGATGTGTGATCATGAATCCAAGTCGAAGAGCGAATTGAATTAGCTTTACCGCACAACTGGAATTTCGCTAATGTCGCTCCTCCCCATTCATGCATGCGAGTGCCACTCACACACTACTTATAAAACATAAACTGTAGTTTTACCATTAGATTCTCATCGGCACTGACATCAAATAATGAAGATATGATAACACTACAAAATCTATACCGACCTGAGAACAAACAAACAGACTGAAAGACACACCAAAAATTTTCTCAAATTCATTCACAGTGAGAATGGAACGGAAATATTGGGCAACAACATGAATGGAGATATGAGAGAGTATGAGAGAAAATTTTGATATGATTTACTTTAAAACTGAGGGATCCTTGACTTACACATTCATTGTTGTTGAATTAATTCATATATTCAGTACGTATTCAGATGCATCTACTAACTGATTGAGCTGTGCGATTTGTCTCTGGATGAATGCCACGTGACTAAATTGCGAGACCCCATGAGAACCATCCTCACCACATAGCAATATCAGACATAAGCACATACACACGTTATATCAACACTGCCAATAAAGAATTACCAAAATGCAATGAACCTTATCATTATATGTGTAAAACTTTCGTACGGAATTATTCGCGGATCATTCGACATTATGAAACCGCATGTTGTGTCGAATAACATTCTAGAACACGTCACAATATTGTCGTTGTTCATGTAAACAGAATTTTCTTCTTGATTTCAAAAGCAAGTATACAAATGACTGGAGCAATATTTAAGTGCAGTGTGCGACGTATTGCTCTTCTACCGCATGAAGATTGATGGCTGCTCATTCCCCTTAGCCAATATTAAGTTTTGCCAATGGCAATGTTATTGTGCAAAAGACCATGAACTCTCCCGAGGCGATTGGGCACTACGTTTTCAAACAAACATGTGTATGCAAGCGTATGTATATGTATATGCGTCCGCCACGGTCCTTTTAACTCCCTTAGATGGCGAGACTTTTATTCGAGATTGTTTTCACGTTGGAGGCCGGCGAAGGTGCAACGCACAACGCAAAAGACGAGGTACACGACACACAATCACAGCAACGAGCACAATATACACACAAAGTCAGAGGACTCTCTGGCGACGGGCGAATGGCAGACGGGCGCCTCCGCAAGGATACTTCCTATTAGTGCGCGACTCTCCCTATAAGGTGTCAACAACACGGGTCAACTGGTTGCAACAATTGTGTGCGTCGAATCAGTTTACGAGGTTATTTCCTAAATAATATATGAGATTGGTACCAGTCATCGCCTCCCGCGCTTCCTGGAACACTGAACTCATCATAAGGAGCTCAAGGTACTTGGTATTATTGCTAAATGGAAATTATTATCGATCATTAATGATCTCATTGATCACAAATAACTCATGAAACTTTTAAATGGAAAATAAACTTTATATGAATTAAATTTTCAGAAAAAAGAATCATAATCCAACATACTGATACAGTAAAAAAATTACGGAATATCACTGACACTTTTCTCAGATATACACTTCGCTTCCTTTTGAGTAATTTTAAATGATTATTGTGATGAGAGCAAAACAACTACAGCACGGAGCAATGAGAGAATAAAACTGCAAAGAACTGGACATTTCTACAGCATGTACATATGAGAGAAAAATTACATTCTCGAACGATGCACGTATTGGTTCGGCATTCGAATTGCTTAATTTGCCACGCCCGCAACGAGTATAGAGAGCTGGTAAACCTTGTCACCGTCATAGTTGGTCCTCATGTCATAAAAGTGAAACGCCAAAACGTATCACAAAATATTCTAGTCCCCCTCAAGAAAATGAAGTTGAAGTTTTGTCTGATTCAAAGAACTGTAATTCAATTCTTCTCATTTGAGAATTACAATCATTACCGAATATCCAACATATCGATATCAAAATTATTTGTCAGTGTATCAAGAATAGTTTTTCACCAAACTGTCACCTAACTATCAAATAACGGCGCAGTTGCACTTTTCTCGACGAATGTTTCGTGATACAATAAATCCCGAAGTACAGAAATGTATACAGCTATTCAATTTGTCAAAAACTCAGACCGTATTCCATCAGTTAATTATTTCATTCTAACTCTGAGCTGACAACCACAAGACCAGTTTATCAAAAAACGCCTTACAGCGATGAATGATTATTGTTCAGCATAAGTTTTTCATAAACTTATCAAACTTTATGTTAAATTCATCAATCACATGTCCATCGTTATACTATTCCAACTAACAAATAGAATCAGTGTGTAAATAACGCAATGGAGTGGAAAAAAACTTGATCTGCCACATAATTGCTAATTTGAGTGCAACATTTGTATCGATTATACCGTACATATCGTCGTTTAGCAAATACAACCGTTCAAATTATTGATATAAGTATTATACTTGAACAATGATGTTTGCTAAGAAATGATATCAACTTTTTAATTTGAGTATTGTGTTAGTGTGAGAGTTCTCCCAATGTGGTTTCAGTGTTCTCTTAAGGGGGCATGCAACAACATTAATTATTGAACCAATGCATAATCATTGATTCCCTTAAGAAGTAAGAGTATTAAACACTTCGCTTCCCCTAACTATTTTTGCACAACTTAAGAAAATACACTTTCATGGTGTTGAAACTTGAACAGAATCGGTGACTAAAATCATGATAGATATTTCTCGTAATTGAGTAAATGCCATTAAGGTTCAACGTATAATTGCCATTATTACGAATTACAGCCACATGTAGATCTCCCGATCAATTCTCTGTACAAATAAAGCTAATTTTCAGAATATTTTTTTTCATGCACATGTGAATACATTGCGACTGCAGTTGTCATGCCAGTCTAAAATGCGTACTGAAACTTTCATCCCTTTTGGAAGTAATCTTTACAGATGAAGATATTGATGGTTTTATGCCTGTAAAATAAATTCTAGACATAGCGTTTGCAAATCACTGTCAATAAGTTTAATTAATTGCATAGGATCGGAGGAAAATTCTAAATTTATCGAAAATCTTTTAACTGATTCGAAGCCACTTCTGGAGAATTTTTATACAATTGCACTCTGCATAATACATCCATGAATTTAGCCTCAAAATTGCCTCTGAAATAAATTCGATGCAATTGGCTTGCATATCGAAGCAGACCAGTCTTAGAATGCATATGTTCATGAAAGCACCTACTATTAGCATTGAATTCAATCTGTCATCAAGAAAATGAAAAAAATTTCATTCCGACAATATGTGAAAATATAAAATTAGAAACATTAACCATGCAAATTAATCAGTATTCACAAACATAACAATGGGCACATGATTGTCTGAATTCTCATTTGTTCAAGTCACTCGTCCATTATGATAGTATTTATTTGGTTTGCATGGCTTCCCTATTGGCATGTATCAAACTCTTCATTGTCATATTTGAGATAACGGTATCATCAATGATACCCGAAACATTCTCAACACGATTTGGTGGGATTATTATTTGATTGTTTCCATAATACTTGTGACATATACAAATAATATGGTATGTGAATCTGTTTGTCTAACCCCCAACTTTAATTATGTACAAACAGAAGAAAGTTGGCCGTCACGGGACGCCCGGCAGATGTGAAACATTTAAATTGATGTTAGAATTTATAAATAATAAAAACCAATGAAGAAATATGGAATAAAAGAATAAAAAACAATAGAGTTGCATTAATAAAATCAATATATTTTTTTTATTTTTTTAATTATAATAATAATTACATTATGTATATATATTTATATATAGACAAAAAGTAAATATTTTTAATAGAGATTGTTTGTACAATGCAGTTATAAACTTTTAGTCGACGTATTCTTTGTGATTTCTGTAATCTAGTGGCTGTTGAAGGTGTATTGGACAGTATTAAAGAAATGATTGGGCGATAACTGAAGTATGTAAAAAAAGTTGTAGACGTCACGTTATCAAGACATCTTGAAAATACAGCATCGATTGTCGTTCATAATCAAGTTGTTGATTCAGTTGGTTTATTATTGATTTTCAAATCAAATGTTGTGTAAGGGATCGAATCATTTGTTGCGAAATTAATATTGAAATCTCCTGCTAAAATCATCGGAAGTTCGTCAAAATTACCTTTTAAAATTCACGAACCTTCGCAACTGTGTTTGGGTAATTAAAGGTTTAACAATTTCATAATGTCTGTGACTTTTCGATTAGGTGAAATATATACAACCATGAGGAATTCTTTCCCATCATCCATTTCAACTTCAAAAGCACATATATATTACCAATAGCTTCTTGGGTAACATTAAGCTCACGTGTATTTCATTTTGTAAGTTCTGGATTATTCGTGGTAACTCGGGCTATATTTTTTTTTATACATCACAACTACTGCAGCTCTAACATCTCCTCGTTTAAATTTTACTATGCAATCGGAATTAGGTATTTCAATGTCAATGTCTGTTTCATTGGAATGCCATCGTTTTTAATAATAATTATTATCTTTTAATTAATTAAAAGTCACCTTCTTGAACAACAAAACCCTCTTGATATAATCAAATTAGTAATCATGTCTTGCAAAGTTTCAAGCCTATTCAAGGGGAGTGTATTAAATTCTTCTTGTAAAGACAAAATTGATGGATGAATTCTTAGTTCATGGTATAGAGAAGCAACGAACTGTGTAGTATACGCGCGCGCGCATACAAGGGAGTCGAGAGCAGTGGTAATGAATTCAAGCGAACCTTCTATACGTTCTGGAGTAGTTCTGTACATTGTACAACCTTGTACTCCATGCATGTATCTATTCTGCGGATATCTCCTACTTTTAACCTAAAACCCAGCACAATCCTAGAGTGCACCACTGAAAAAATGAAAATTCAAAATTCCACAGGGTTTTCTAACACGAATTTTCATGTCAAACGGTTTAAACGTTTATTTCATAATTATAAAATAATACAAATAAACGGAAAAACTATACAAAAAAGTAATGAATGATTACAAAATATGATCTTAGAAAATTGCATCAACAACGCAATTTACAATTGATTTGAACGAAACGAAGATAAAATACTACATTATAAAACATTATAATACATGAAATTTGTCTGAAGTATCATATTATGCTTACATTTTTGAATATTGCGCGCAAATCCCGAGCATTAGATTGGTTGAAACACTGGAGAAAATGTAATGGACGATGCAGGCGATTTGGAAGGATGGCCAGAATGAGCGTGTTCAGCCGAGCTAAGCGCTGAGTAGGCTGAGGGTGTATTCGTTTTGGGTGCTGACGCGCTGTCAGCGCCACTAAGCGGTGTTTTTAGTGTTTATCTTGCCTCTGTAAGCGCTTGAAAGCGCGAATATG
>JAPYZF010000152.1:0-199324 GCA_030523045.1 Meteorus cinctellus
TGACGGTCATGAAAGTGACCGAAAGTCATGGAAATGCCCAGTTGATATCAAATAATGTCTTCAAACGGTTCAGATGATATACATATATATATATATATACATAGAAATATAAGTTTGCATATACAGTACTGTATAGAGAGCAGCTAGAGAGACTCTCGCACGCCCATAGTCGTTACCACGAGCGACGTAATAAATGGCGCTGTACCTCCCGGCGATACAACTTCCCGTGTAAAGACAATACATCTCTATTTTATTCGTTGTGTGAGCGCGCGAGCGTAATGGATAGAGAGGTACGTATATGTAACCATTCGCGATACAGTCGATCCAAACAACCCAACGATATAATCGCGATTGTCCACTTCACCATTACCAAACTCTTAATAATACTTTAACACTATTATTCTCCATTTCACTTTTAATCAACAAAATCGAAAAAGGCTTTTAAATAAAATACATCCATGAACAATTGAAATTAATATGGTGTTTAATTTTTATTTTTATACACAAAAGAATAACAATATACCACTCAATATAAATGTGAAAAGCAAAAGATAGAATAATAGAAGTGTAAAGTGGACATGTTAAATGTATTTGAGTGAAAAGTGCATTTGTTGAGTGTATGACCAACTCATACACAATCACAAATGCAATTGTACACATTCACAGTCACGATGACTTCCTTATCTTACGATTGCATATAACCCAACAGCCGCAATAAAGTAGCAAAGAACGGCCGGGGCGTATAAGAGCTGAATGGTTGCACGTCCAGTGCGAAATATAGTCAAGCAAAGTAAAAAGCTTCTCTTCTTTATATATACATATATATACATATAAGAATATCCAACTGCTGATGGTATCTAACATTGTATCGAAGTTTCCGCACTCAACTATCCGAGTTAATAGACCCCATGGGCGGCTCATTTGTGTTGCTCGCGCTCTATTGCAACCAATGGAAATCCAATAATAATATATATTGGCCCCTCTAGTTGTTCCATCGTAACGCTATCAGTAAATTCATTTCTATATCTATTTTTATAATATATCTTTATACGTACACATTGGATATATATTTATTTATATTTATGTTAGCTTGAGAATACGGTTGAGGATGAACAAAGGACAATGACACGATAGACTCGAAGATCGCAGCTTCTCGATTCGCCTTTTGCTTTGCAAAGATCCAACGTATAGTGTTGCCGAGAGAGACATAAATGTGTTCGACTTGACATGTTGAAAGTCACTCTTGGCTTCATTCAAGATAGACCCAACACTCTATATGTAATATATATGTAAGAGTGTGGGGCCTTCAAAAGGTATATACACTTGATAATTTATCGCTCAATGTCTCTCATTCGCACTGTAGATAAGGGTATATAACGCGCAAGATAACGATGTGTATCTATATGTGAATGGCGAAATTACATTATTTCTCTGACGGAAAACAAGGAAAAATATGAATGTTTTTATATTTTATTGACAATTAATTGAGGACAGATAAATATAAATGAAGAGATATTATTTTCATTCTTAATCATTAATAAACTTTTGTTGCGTTTCAATGTTTAATATCATTAATTATTTTTATTTTGTTTAAATAATTATGATAATTTATAAACTCATTTTAAATCCAAAATTATATTATAGAAATGTTATAATAGATAAAACGAAAATGAAATAATAACAACAAGACCAGGTGGCGTGAAGATAAAAAATATTTATCGTTTGGTACTTATATGTGTATGTGTATATGCTGATAAATATAAATTAATATGAATTGGTATTCGAGTAGACAGGAAGTATGTTGAAACAAACTATTTCCATTCAACGAATTTGATTAGCATGATATTTATTACATAGGTATATTCTTACATTTTATCAAATGTTGAGTGTTATTGTCATGAAATTATTCTCATTGCAATATACAAAGTTAAAAAATATTGAATACTTAGAGATATATACACTGATACATTCATTTATATTGTATGTATGTACGTTATTCATTTACGACATATCTAGCCTCGTAACGTGTTCCAACTGGCACAATCATCGCACCAATTCTAAGAATTTAAATATTCGCCAATTTGAAAATTCTCATATTCAACCAACGCAAATATCAAAGTCCACAGTGATTATATTCCACCTCATCTACCTCATCTCAACAAAAATACCAAACAATATTATAATTATTTCATATAATACACTACATCAACAATCTATATATGTAAACAAAATTGAAACGTCACAAAGTATATTTTGTCAGGCGAAATGTGAATATGATGATTACCTTATCATTGTGGAATGTCAACTCACTGAATGATTACGAGCTCGCTCAGTAAACTTTACTTGAGAAAAAATTAATAATCAACTCAAAATGATGGTGTCCAACGTGCACTCAAACAATGTCATATAAATCTAGAATTACTCATTCTCATTGTTTGTCAAATTCTTGTGAAATGATGATAAAATAAAAATAATAAAACAATGAATAATTATTTAGGTAAAAAGATGAAATGAAATGATTTAACAAAACCTTGAAAATGTTCCACGAAATTGCGTGTTCATGGCACATAGTACTAAAGTCTTCCTATCCCACCCTAACGTCATCAAAAGGGAAGCACAAATACATATATAGTTTATATATATATAAATGTGTGTGTGTAGGCCTCCCCTATGGTTCGCTATGTTCTCGGAGGCGAGTTATGTCCATGTATTAAATTTCAACTCTCGCCCGAGGCCAGACACGCGGGATCCCTCTTGGCCCAACATATATACTTATAAGTTCTTACATACGTTTATATTTGTGTGTATATATACAAATGTATATATGTGAAGAAGAGGTGCAAGGTGCAGTGCTGCGACGACCTACGACCTTGGATAAGTCACGACCACGTTGCAATGTTGCGCGCAACCCTGCCACTGCGCCCATAGTTATATATATATATTCACATACATGATGTTGTTGGTAAGATGTATAAGGAACCTATGAGTTCAGTGCTTGCCCTTAACTTTTAATTTTTTATCAAAAAATTCAATAGTATATATATGTATATATATAGTTTACCGTTTTACTATGTACAGTTTGCAATGTCAATTGTGTGTATTTAATGTCTAAACAATTTTAAATCGTGACCAAATATTATTTTTATTTCTTTTTTCCTCTATATTTTTTTCTTTTTTATTCCTTTCATTTCAAAAGTAAAAATGATATCTCAAATATTTTTATTTAAATGTCAATGTATATATTATGACCTCATGCAATAACAGTTGTTGATACTAATCGATGGCCCCGAGGCTCAAGATGATCATATTGGAAAAAAAAAAAAATGTGAATTTATATATATGTGGGTAAAAGAGAAAGATCAAATGGGATATGACTCTGAGACGAATTGAATCAGTAACGTATGAAACTATAAAAAAAATTATTGGAGCTTTCGCCTCCTCTCTCTTTCTCTCTCAACAAGACATTTGACTTGGCACATTTCGTTGGGACATTTGTGTTTGGGGAATTTATCGGTGTAACATATCTATATACAACACAATATGTAAAACGAATAAAGTCTCTACTAACTTTACTATACCCAAGTGGTAATAATAAATTAACGTGGCTTTATCGACGCAAAGGGAACGTTTATCTTGACGTGGTGTGTGTGCAAGCCAAGTCTCGTGAAATGTTGGAAAAAGAAAAAAAGAATAAAAAAATGAATAAAAAATTTCCAGGAGAGCGCGAGCAAGAGTTAGTAATACGACACCTCAACCTGACTACGAGGAATGCTCTATCTATATACAACTATACATAAATGTTTGCATATACATGTATATATTGCCAAGACCTCTCTCAGAATGAAAAGAGCTACGAGTTGTACTCTCTTGCGTGTCCTGAAACACCTGGAAATTCTAAACCCATTTTTTATTCCATTTTTTTAACTCACTATCGTCGCCTGTTGGTCGCGCATTAATTATAAAATTGGCCTTTTTTTTCTGTCTAGTATTAAACATGCTCTAAATATGAGGGAGAAGAAAACCAAGGCCAAGGTGAAGATTGATAAACGACTTGTGATTCACATGATGGTGATGAAAATTCATTTATGTTTAGCGGATTTTTTCACCAAAGTGGATGGAATATGGCATACACAATGTACATGACTATTCCAAGTATTTCTGGTGAATTTTTAAAAATGAAGAAAAAAGAAAATTACTCAGCATCACACAAATGTACCAAAGAAGAAAATGCAACTTGATGTGTATGCATCGTTGAGCTCAAAACCTTGGCCCGAATTGAAATGGCAAAGCCACCGATTATTTGGACCGTGTAAGTGACGTTTACACTAAAACTTCTCAAATGTCAACGTCAGCGTGTGTTTTACCCTAAACACATTTCCAATCTCGACCCTGTGGATCGCTTACTGGAATCCTTCGACAATTAGTCATAACATAACCAACTGCATACTGTTGAAAGTAGTTGGCTATTTTCAACACAATCAATTCTGTACATCAACAATAAATGTAGTGTTCAATTTCACTGTTGAACTGTAATTGACCTCAATTGCAGAGAAGTCTGGTTCAGTTATTATCTTGTGCATTTGTTTAAGTTACCTTCGAAATTAAAAAAAAAACAGTATCTAGAGCTGATTTTAGTCGAAATTCTGCTGTAATCGTAAAAAAATCTTTTCAGCTTATGCAGTTCTATTTACCTTCCCTCAGATGTAATTCAGTGAAAATTCCTGCCTTTATTAATTTATTTGATATTCCAATTAGAAAAAACTTTTGATTGATTGTTACAATGAAATATGCAAAACATTTCTCGAAAGCCAATAAACACATTATTTATTGTTTCACTCACTAAAACACTGCCCGACGACATTCTGAGAATTATGAGTGAATGATATTGCGGTCAAGGTCGTGAAAAGAAAAGTGAACAGAGAAGACACATGAACTTGAATTTTTCGCGCGTGTATAGGCATCGATCAAACATCAATGTTGACGTATCATACTCGTTATTTTTACACTTGTTCTCCATGTTGAAATGTAATCAATCTTGTGGAAATTCAATTTATCGTTACTGTATGAATTAAATGTGATTAATAACGATTAAAAATACAATGAAATTACATAGAGCAAGAACAAAAAGTGCGCGCTACAAATAAATGCAGTAGGGAAAGTATTTGAAGGATCGAAGAGTTGTCAGGTAATAGTAGTGGGCATAGAATCAATAAATTTTTCTTTTTTGACAAATTTAACAAAAGAATTTTTATTCTCGAATTTAAAACAAGTGACTAGCACTCAAGTAAACACAATCTTATGTTTTATTCTATTGACAAAGAATTTCATCGCTTTTTTTTTCGCCTTTTTCTCTGTCTCGCACGCATTTCATTCTGGAATGTAAATACATACCATAAATATGGTATCAATTAAAATTAACAATTGTTTTACGATAGAGCTAAACAACATTCTATTTACAACATTTATTACAACTTAATACTACATGAATTATTCATATTTAACTTAAGATGAAATAAGAAACAATCCATGTTTTCTTATCAATAAAGAAAAACATTGCAAGCGTGAATTCAAAATTACATATGCATGACTGCAAGCTCATTTTTTTTCCTTAATAACAAAAAAGGCAATTAACTAAATACATATATATTTATATATGTATGTACAATTCATTGTTTCTTTTCTAGTCACATTAGGAACGTGAATGTTTCGCAATGCGAAAATTTGAATTTGAATAAAAAAATAACGCCCGCCGCCATCTAGAATCATATTTATGTTAATGCGATCATAAAATTTTGGAAAGTTTAACTTTGCAGGACCAAACATTTTTCAATGACGTTGGGGCGTCGTTTTCTCTTGCCTGACGAGCTCTACACACATTTATACATTTATATATACAGTCGCATGCGGTCAAGAGCATTTACGTGGTATATTTTGTCCGCACTGATAGTAAACACCGCAGTTATTGCGGATGAGCAAGAGAAAACCGAAACTGCCGACCTCTCCAACGATGGGAGAATGGCAAACAAAAAATAAAAAAAAATAAATAAATAATAATGAATGAAAAAAGAGAACTCATATTTTCTTGAACCAGATTTTAACATTTTTCTTTTCACTTTTTCTCATCAGAGAACTTGGAATTAATTCCTGCTGTTTAATTACGTATCATATTACTCGATTCACGGTATTCTGAATGATGGTAAATTTCATCACGTTACTCAGATCCCAATTGTCATCATAATTCGTATCGCTGTAACGATACGTCATTTGTATGTGCGACCTCCTGGTTTTTTTTTCCCCCTCTCTCCCCACGGACAATGAGTCACGGTTTAGGGGTGTCTGTACCGACTTCATGACCCAATTTTCCGTGTAAAATAATTTTATTCTGGGTTATTCACAACGGCAATGAAGTCGATACGTGACGAACAAATTCAGCAAAATACTAATTTTTTATATTTTGCGTCATTTCATTTCTCTTAAACGTCACCCGAGGATTTTCCATCCTCAGCGTGTTTAATAATCGTTTCAACGATTTACGTACACATTGCTACTGAGTACGACAACGTCAGTTCTTCTTTCTGGTTCGTCACGTTCCCCAAGAAGGAGGACGCACAAAAGGCGTCATATACTCAATGACGGCCGTTTTTTTCTGTCTTTGGTTGTGTTCTTTCGAAATATCGTTCCAAAAACTCGCGATACCGATTGTACACCTAATTTCCTCCAAATTGGCAGCGCCCTCAATAATTGAACAGATCTCGCTTCCCTCAACAGCCCTTGGAATGCTAACGCTGCACCAGCTGGACTTTCGGCCGCGCTCACCTCGTAAAATTGACATCCGTGCGCCAATGATAATTGTTGTCCCTCGTCCACATGAACTTCTCTGAAAAAATAAAAAGAGAAAATCCGAATGAATTATCAATTTTACTGATAATAATTCACTCTTAAATGTAATAAAATTGATAAAACTCCAGCCAATCTATAGAACAGTAAAATAAAATTTAAGAAAGAAAATAATAAAAATCGAATGAAAAATAAATTGATTAAATGTTACGCAAAGCTGAATATACCCAACGGTATTTTGAGGTTCCAGGACACGAAAATGAGAGGTAAAGAAGGTTGTAGTGGCGTGTAGAGTCGTGTAGACTAAAGCCCACTGCGCACAGTCGCAACAATATTTATGAGTGCAATTAAATTCGCAGAACAACGTGGTATTCGAAGGTTTTCGCGTGGGCAGATGTATGTATATATCCCTCTATTTCTTTCTCCACGTTGTATTAGCATTGTCGAGATCCACCACCAGTCAAACAGATAAATGTGTGACTGGCCGTTAATCCGTCGTTCTATATGATATACATTCCAAAAGATTAATCTACACAATCTCTTTACAACTGGCAATATACTGTCGCCTAAATTGTTTCAATGTATAGATATATACAAATGATTTGTGAGTTGGTTTTCACTTAACACATACGGATGTATTTCCGGTGACAAAGTAGCAAAACTAAATGGTATTGTACCGTTTCATTTTCTTCAATTCATACATACATTAACACTTAAAATATAATTCACATCCCCTGTGATATGTAAATAAATTTTATTATCATCATTGACCCTCTTCTTCAAACATTCAACTGTTAAACATAAATATTATAATTTTGTTATAATAGCTAAATGGTAAATGATTTTAAATAGAACCGGATGGTGAATTGAACTTTCTACTGAAATTCCAGTGCATTCCCCATGTTTTATTACTGGGTGATAAAGACCACTGACGTCGCAAGACAAGGTCGTGGTTGTTAACGACAATAATAAATAAAAGACGACATGGTATGGAGAGTGAGATCAGTTTTGCTTTACGTTATACTCTTGTCTCTCTTTCTCTCATCCTCTCTCTTTCACTGGTGGATAAATCCGGACCGGTACTCACATTCCATTGGAACGTGTATGCACATATGTGCACAAGGCTTCTGTCCGCGTGGCCACCGGTAGTACCTCTCGTCGCCTTAATGGAGGTTCATAAAGATTAGACAGAGCTGATCACACTTTATATCTCTACGCATTTTCTTTCTCACTCCATCTATTACACTCATTCGACCCATCAACCATATAAAAAAAGACAACGCACAAAATGTTCACTGTGTATATAACATCCGGCGGTGAATAGCATATTAATAACCTTATCAGGCGTCACTGATCATGAAATTTCAACGGTCGCCCAATGAGAGAACGCGCGAAATCGAACGTTTTATCGACCGGAAACAGGTTGGCTGTATATACACCTCGCACCTCTTCTTCTTTTCCTCCTCTTTTCTTTTATTTTTTATTCATCTATTTATTTATTCATTCCTTTTCATATGTTTTCTTCGTTTGTTTTTTTCCTTTTTTTTTCGCCGCTTTTCGTTCCTGTTTATATTCTTTACATGCTCAATTCCTCCCTTTCGTATACTTTTCTCTGTCTCAATTCTGGTTTTCTTCTTCCACTCTTTTGCTTTTGTTTTTTTTCCCCCATGCGTTTCAAAGTTTTTTTATTTCTCCTCGTCGTCACACCACATACTCTCTCTGTACACGAGTCGTGGACGTCGAACTGAGAGAAGGATGTCGAATTATAATGTGCAACTCCATGGGGACGTTAACATCTTGCTCGATTCAAGAGAACGTGTTCGAGTTTGTTTATTTCTTTATCTTATTTCCTTTCTTTTTTTTTCAAATTCATTTTTATCTTATTCTCTTTCTTTCTTTTTTTACTCCGTCTTTGATACACATTTATTTATTTATATCTCGTGTTTTATGAGAACGAGTGAGAACTTTGACTCGTTAATACTCGGCTTGTACGATATAAAGTCCAATAAAGTGTAATGAACAAGCTGCATAGGCATTAAAATAATTTACAAGACACTCAATCATATAAAATTCATTTATATCGTTTTTTACTTCTTCCTAAACAATTCTTTACCCTACCGGTTTTATTTATATATACATACGATGAAATGTGTAGCAAGAAACGCAATAAAAAAAAAATGAGAATTCATATATGAACGTATTCATAATGTACGTTTATCAAATCACCTCAAAGCGAAACAAAACGGTCTTATCACCTCTAAAGATAGACTTGTGATTAATAACCAAACGCGGAGGCGTCAGATTTCGCGCGTGAAATGGCCTCTAAATAAATGTATATGCGTGAATGTGTATGTGGGGTTGGCAATTGATATTGGTTTGCTATAATGCAAGTGTATAATAAAGAAAGTAATAAAGAGAAAGAGACCAATAGTAAAATGGTCGCATGAACGGTTTCTATATAGGTGAGGTGACTCCAGTATCGACCACTGCCGGGTGTGTCACACGATTGGATATCATTATAGAAGCCGTGTGGTGAAGCCGCGTGGCGCCTGACTCTTTCCCATTCACTCTTTATTTATCTTTCTTTGTTTTCATAATAATATCAACAGGTTGAAGCTAATCGTCATGTTGGTATATTTTCATCTATAACCACCACAATGTCAGAGAAAATATCAAAAGTGTTTCACTGTAAATGAGGGTGAGAATTTATATAGAAAGACAAGTAGATGAATATGAGAAAAAAAAAATTATATGAGTAAATAAATAAACATCGCGTGCATTGAAATTGGCTGCTCTTTGAAATTGTCCAGGTGTGGGGAAATGCACATTAGATCTTATTACCTTTGCGCAAAGTTGAAAGTGACTAGATGAAGTGAAAACCGCATTGGATGTTTTTGCCTATACCAACATCAAGTGGCATAATTTTTTTTTTCCTCTCATTTTTTGTTTCTTTCTTACAAAACTTATTCATTGCAACTGATGCAGCAGTAACAATTTTTTCCCTTGAATATTTGTGTGCAACAACAAAATAATAATACAAGAATAAAACTAAATTTGTGATAAAATAAGAAATTATTTGGCTTAATAAATGAAATGAGAATAAAAAATTAATATTTACCGAGCATGATCGAGATCACGTTTGTTTCCAAGCAGCAATGCAGTTGAATACGATGGTAAACGTAGTTCAGCAATTTGTTTGAGCAATGTTCTCGCCTCTTGGAAGCTACGTTTACACGTGACGCTGTAGACAACGACAAAAGCTTCTCCCCATCTTATATGAGAGTATAAACAACTGCTCGCCTGCAACAAAAAAAAAAGATAACGATATCATTAACCTTAATTCCCATAATCATAGATAAAAAAAATACAAAATCAACAATGAGAATTATGATCGTCTGAGAAGTTGTGCTGAGATGGTTTTTCATATTGTTCATATATTATTAAATTTATTTTAGTTGAAAAAAAAAAGAGAAAACAAAAGAAAAACGCCTTGTTATGGCAATGTCGAATTATACAGTGTCTAAAGTACGCGAGTTATTCGTGGGCGTCACGAATATCGCACGTGACTGTATATATATATTGTGTCCTCTATCTGCAAAACGATTAAGGTCGTCGGCATGATCGTACGCTGAAGTTTGCAATGGTGCACAAGGGTTGCCCCGAATTCAAGTCACCTCTTCTCTCTTTAAATATATTTTTTTCATTTCTTTTTTCATTTCTTCTTTTTTCATTTCGCCTTCGTCTATCCCTTTCTCTCTCTGATGTTTCATGCGCACCTCCCGGCGATCTCGGGCGTCTGATCGTTATTCACTGCGAGGCCCCCAAGTCGAATTAAACATCGCGTGTAACACGGCGATAAATGGGGAGGGGAAGCCTTAAAGGGGGATGAGGAGTGCGGGTGAATTGTACATGGACCAGGACGCATTAAACTCGTCCTCTTTACTCTTTTCATTACTTCTTTTTTCATTCTCTCTTTCTCTCTTTGAATTTTGATCGCGTCACAAAAGTGCATCGTGCATTTGGTTTTACGAAACTAAAAAGAAAGAAAAAAATGAATGTGTTGTTTTTTTCAACTGTTTCTTTCATATATTTCATCTTTCATCATCATTTTCTCTATGTGTCTGCAGAGAGTCTTTTCGTTATACTGTCATGAGTGGGCGTATAGTATTTGCCTTGAGTGCAACTCTTTCGCCCACGCTAAATCGATTGACCACTGCTGGACAATGTAATTCCTCGTGCCGAGTTATATATACATATATTTATATAAATCACCCTTTAGATCTTTCTCGCTCGTTTACTCTATGCAAACTCTCCAGATAACTGCACTATATTGACGTAAATGGTTGGAATTAACGGTTTCACATGTGTACACCACACGTGAATTGTATATTGCAAGGCGACACAAAAACAAATGGAGATATCTTGAAATAAACTGTCGTTTTTAATTTATTTTATTCTCTCTTAGTAATTTTCAGAATTGTTCGAAGAATTAAAATTCATATAAAATAATATCAATAAATTACGTTCAATTACACAAAATAATTTGACTTCATAAATTATAAATTAAACTTGAACGTAATTGATAATAACCAAACAATTTTCCTAATCAACAAGAACATCAATCCATTTTCCAGATGCAAAATTAACAAGAAAAAATTTATGAAGAAATAAATAACGAGTATAATTATAAAATAAGAACACCAATTGATATATTGATTACACTCTCGTTACTCAATCGTTCTTCTATCGATCATATGTAAAGATACAAACAATGACAACATGCATGTGATAGTGTACTTGCATAATAAAAAGTATTCAATCAGCATTACAAGAGCCAACTAATTTTCATTCGTTCAAATCCAAGAACATTTCGTCTCTCACATTTCGCCATTATAAATATTCATAATAAATTTTTGATACAATTATCAAAAGTAACAATGAATTTGATATAAAATATTCATACAAACACTTTTACAATTGTTTTTCAATCATTTGTCCATGTAAACTATTATGCAGTGCGAATTCATTAATATATATAATATAATATAAATATACATGTATACGTAACGGACAGGAGACTTGAATGTACGTACTCTATAAAAAAAAATGGTAAAAGAGATAGGATGAAATACGCCTAACCGCAGTCCAATTGCCTCGATACCGATCGATCAATAAATATTTATGAGCAATTGTAAGCGAAGTCTATGAATACACCAAGCACATCTATTTATGGCAATTCTACAATCACAATATATAAATATATTTTTAAGATTTCTAAATCAGATATGAACATTAAAAAAAAAACGTGACTTTACTGTCTTGTATTTTTCGATTTATTTTATTTCATAATATTCCTATGAATTAATTTAATAAATAAATGTAATTTCAATGGTTACAGCTTAGACATAATAAATAATAAAATGTAGTGATGTTATTTGACAGTGGTAGAATAGTAAATAAGGAAACGAACTTCACATTGTATGTTATCGTACATCAGCAGAGTAAACCGGAGCTCGCGTCACACTTCTTGGTAAAGAACGATCATCTTCTATCTCGTTCATTTGTGCATTTGGCTTGAGGATTTCTAAGCTCAGACACCGGCGGCGACGAAGATATGCACCGGCTTATGCAATTGCACGAGACGTTGCAACGGCTTTGAGAGTGTATGGAGGCCAAGCGCGATCGTAATAGCGTGCAGGATGGCACATAGAGACGGGAATAGAGATGAAATGAGAGAAAGAAGAGTAGAGTGAGTAACATGTGGAGGAGGAAACACTCCGCTATGTACCATGACTGCAGATAACGAGGGCGTTCACGAGTCTCACACACTGCGGGACGTCCGGAGTAGTATTTTATCTAGTTCCTGTCTTTTCATTATACTTTAATTTTCCTTTTTCTTCTTCTTTTTTTTTGTTCTTTCATTATTCAATTTAAAAACGTTCTGTAATAGATTTTTTTTCGGTCCTTATTTTTCTGTTCAATTATTCATGAATAGTTTTATCAATGTTGTTAATTACATCATGATTAATTGCATCCTATAAATATATAAATATTTATTTCATTTGAGATGTAAATGATTGATTATGGCTTTTGTGATTAGTAATTTGAATGTTGGGTGATTTTTTCTTTTTCTATAAATTTTACACTCGTTCAATGTGAAATATTTATTTGTTGTGGAACACGATGGTGAACAAGAGTACACGTTGCACCACAAATGAGGTTTCGCGGTGAAATGCGCGTGTATTTCAGGTAGTTGTTACTCACGCGTTCTATAAATAGAAACAAACACTGCAAAGTTCGTGATGATTTGGTTTGTGTTGATTAATATTTTTTTAATGCATAATAATTTTTATCTTTACCATTTCACTCGTCACAGATAATCAGACATAATATTGTCACTTGCATTCAATTTATTCATTGGTGTCCACAAGTCAATTTATAACCATAGTCAGAGCCGAAGTGAGAAAAATGCAAGGGACTGAAGTGAGTACAACAATGAAAATAAATTGAAGAACAATATTTTTGTCGGGCGATGATTTAAGATGAATAATTTGCGTCTGCATGAATGCATTTGTAGGTACAGTTATTGAATTACGCCTCGGCAGTCACTGCTTGACCTACTGCGCCGTATGCCAATGTTTCCACTCCGTTCAATTTCATTTTCTTCCACCGCTTCATCTTGCTTCTTTCCTTTCATCCGCATTACGATATTATGACCCTAATTACCATTGAATCAAGAGAGAAAGATATTTTTCACTACGTTCATATAAATTGAAAAACCAAATATTCGCAATAAATTTAATCATTGAAATCGGGAATTGAGATTACAGATAAATATAAATTAGTTTGCGAAACACAAAAACATTTAATATTTACTCAGATTTTGATCATTTTGATACAAAAGAAAAAAGACACTTGATGATATGTACAGACGCTATGCGTTTCCAATTTCACATGGTACCAGTTGGTCATATGAGTATGCAGAATGGCCTAAAAGCTTCATTAATTTTGTTCTCAACTTTCAGAGTTTATAATGAGGCCAATCAGAGTATGCTCCAAAATTTCATAAAAAGGTGCCATTCCAACACATTCTGACATTAATTGTAAATTCCTAACCCAAAATTTTGAATTGTATTTATCAAATAAATATTAAAACATTCTTGGATTTATTCATCTGAATTATCAGTTCATCCTGGTTTAAAATCAATTTGAAATTTTGATTGAACTAGAAAAAAAGTATCTTTCTCGTCATGTTTCTTTTGCTTGATTTTACGTATTCATCAACAAGTTCATTCCTACATAAATTTATCAGTGCATTCTTATGACGTCAACATCAACAAAGGAATGTTGAATAATTCAAAGTGGCCAAGGAGAAGTGAATTCGATTGTTTATGAACATTCCAGTTCTGTATAACCCAAAATCAAATCATAATTATGTACTTTATGCTCAATAGATAAATAAAGAATTAATATAACTACCATTTGAGTGAGTAGTTCCTTATCAGCACTCAAAAACGAAAAAAAAAAAAACATTAAGAGAACGAATAACTTCCCAAAGACATTGATGAAAATTATCAGCACTTGCTGTTATCAAAAATTTATGTTATTCTTAATGCATTTCTAAAAATGAAGGCGTTTTATCAAACAAATGTATAACAGGATTTTATTCTAATCAAACTTTCAAGATTAATCATTAGGAAAGAATTAATTTTTGAATGAATAACTTCAGTAGATACAAAATTATTCAATCAAATAATTTTTAGGAGTTTTCATTTCTTATCTAGAGACCCAAAATGCGATGAAAAAATTGTGAAAAAAAGCCTCCTCCGAATAATCTTATAGAACTTTTCATCACATTTCATCAATATTAATACTGAAATGAAAGAAAGATGAGCCAGAGGATCTCAATTATCAAATGAGTTCAATCAAATATGATAGAAAACGATCAACCAATCAACAAAATCTCAATTTTTTGCACAATTATAAACAAATAGTCTTTTCTCAATCAAACTTTGTATTCCAATATACATCACCTTGCTAACAAAAATAAATGTCTCTATTTTCATTATCAATTGACATTTCCAACTACATTCGCAGCTACTTATCCATCATTTTCAATGCTCTATTTCACTTTTGTTCACATTTCATATCACTTTTGAATTCTTTGCATTGAACAAAATAATAAAATCAATCAATCTCTTTAAATTAGAAAATAATTTGAAAAAAATTCGCTAATCGATTGATGTATAATTTGAAATTAGAATTACAAGGCCATATTAATCGTTAAAGGAATGCAAGGGAGAGTGAGCAGCAAAGTAAAATTCATGAGAGTATATTTGACTATAGAGTGTATTGCTGTGTCGGGGCGTGGAGAATCACGAGAATCGATTCGCTGAATCCGTACTCTTAATGTCCGCACGTACAGATTACCAAGCAGCGCACGACGACTAACTATTGCATTTGCTAACTTAAACGTAATCCTAACTAACCTATACTTTTGTACAGTACATACTTCATATACTTACATATATATATATATATGAATACATAATATACAAAATGTCTAATCTACTGTTGCAGAATAAACAGCAGTCCCATTAAAATATATAACCAGTGTTGATCTTTCATTAAACTTATTCTTTATTTTTTTTTTTTTCGTCCAACCAAACAAATCGTGAGCATCATTGTGATATAAATCAATTCATGAATAAATAATTTTAGGGTCACGCTGAAGACTCTTGAAATTCGAGAAATTTTAGTTTTTAAATTTTCAGGCTTTCTATAAGTACGGTGCACTCATAAAAACATTCATATAGCTTATCAGTAACGGAATCCATCGCAATAGAAGTGGAATAACAAATTTACATTATAATTGTACATCTTCAGGAGTCAATAGTTGTTTATGTAAATAATTTAAAGCAGTGTTTTAACATCAGTGTCTGCACACTGTATTGGCATAATACAACACTACTGAAATATGACGAAGTATCGTCAGACAATTTATTACACAATTATTTTTTTTCAATTAACCAATTGAAACGATTTCATCGTGTATTGATTATCGAATGTATTTAAAATATAAACAATGAAAATATGTATGTTACCTACGCGTAAGGCGGATTCACCGTTATCATGAAGGTTCAATAAATACAAGTCGCACGTTCCCTCCTTGTGTTGTGCCAGGAAGCACAATTCAACTCGCAATAGCGTCCACACACACACACAAACACATTATATATATAGTTCTTGTCGTCCGCCTCCTCTTTCCGCGTCGCGTCCCATACTGACCCTCTAACGATTTGTACATACGTGTGTATGGACTCGTGTTTGAAATCGCCGACGCGCTGCTCGCTCGGTAGTCACGCAAATTTATCCATTCGATTCATCTGCTTGTGTACACCTCCCTCTCAATTCTTCTACATCTCGTTGGCGTACAAATACACCCTCGCAAAATTCACCCAATTAATATTTAAACTGCAATGTGCATGTTTTGCATATTTTATATTCGAATAAAAGTCATTGTTTAATCGTGAAAAAAAAATACACGAAGGAACCAAAAAACAGAAGAAAAAATGAGGAAAAAAAAACGAAAATTGATAAATATTTATGTACATGTGTAGAGTCGCGAGATCGAGAGTAGTGGATAAAGGTTTGAATAATCAGACACGAAATGTAAGTGAAAAATGTCTCGCCCGGAGCAAGTAATGAATGCAATGAAAATAAAATTAAAAAATAAGTATGCATATATAGATATATAGATATATATATATAAATAAAAATGAAGAAGACACGAATACCCGAAGCGTAAAAATATCTCACAAGCAACTCGTCGAGTCTCGCGTACCTGCCTTCCATCTTCATAAGTTCAGACAAACGAATATATATGTATGTATTTGTGGACTGACAAGAGAGTATTAGTGCGCCCCTGTAGATTCGGTAGCCCGTGCGCGAACTCTTTGCCGATTGGTGGGTTGTTTTTAGCAAACTGGTTTTTCACCAGTGCCTCACACTCTCTTCCGCAGCCTCTCTTGTATCACAATATGTAAGTGGGTGTGTGTGTGTGTGTGTGTGTATTTCAATGTGTGTGTCTCTCTCGACGTTGTCACGAAGCACCTCACGAAAGGCCCACGTCTCCTTCCGCTTGTATACGTTTGTCGTTTCATCTCGCTCTTTATTTTTTGCGTTTTTATTTTCGCTCTCTTCTTCTCCCTTTTTTTCTTCTCTCCCATCCTGACATGTCTCGTCGCGCTCCAAATGTTTGCACCTGTCCTACCGACACAACACCACCAAGATCAGCAGCATCACGTGATATTAAGCCACAATCTTTGCTCGGCTATTGCACTTCCGGTGTGGCAATTTTTTTAATTAGGTTGGAGAGTAAAAATAAAGAAATGCAACCACTCTTTTTTTTTAATTAAGAAAGAAATTTTTCTACTTCTTTTTTGCTTCTTTTCCTTTTTCTTTCACCTTCATTTGAGCACGATGCAAATACTCGCAATTTAATTCTGTGCAGTGACACAGGTTTCGTTTCAGTGTTGAGCTCGCCGTCAAATCACTCATTCCGTCTTTAGGCACACACGTATGTATCTGTATATATATATGTGTGTCTGGTCTACCTTGAACACGTTCAACGTATGATTATGAATGCTCACTGTCTCTACTCAACAGCTTGATTGACAGGTTGAAACGGTAGTTTCATTTCCAGTCATCATTTACATAGAAACACGATCACGCCTCTCCTCCACGCATCAATATATTAAAACCGTGCGCGTAGAGTTTATTTCTTTACACACATCCCTACAAGGAAAAAAGACAAACGAAAGAGAAAAAAAAAAGAAAAAAAAAGGAGAGAAACTAAAATAATATAAGACTTAACACGAAAGTTGTTGCAAACGATTTTATGCAAAATTCTATACTATTACCGGATCAAAATGACAATGATAAACCAAAGAAAAAAAAAATTTGTTGAATTTTATCTGACAGCTGAGAACAATAAATGCATTCATATTTGTGAATACGTATATATTTATTTCCTATTTTTTTTCTTCCATCATTGATCATCGGTTAAAAGACAAGACAGTAAAATAAGTAAAAAATAATGTAAAAAAAAAAATACCTTTACAACCGAGGAGGCGGCAATAAAAAGGTGTTGATGGTACGAGGGAGGCAGAGGCGGACGAGTCGGCCACTTTTATAAATTTTTTTTTTCTCTGTCTCTCCTCGCCTCTTTTATATTTATTCGCGTGTGTCTGCTGATGCCCAAACATCGAGTCCCATGCTGACACATCCCATATATACATACATAATACACGTCACTGTAACGAATGAGAGAATGGTCGAGCAATCGAGATGTCGTCTAAGGAAGTCTATATAATGCACGCGTGCTTCTTGTCCGACTGAGAAATACATAAATCGCCAAATTCATCTCGCATTTCTCAACTTATATATCATTCAGTGAATTAACATTTAACTGATTTAATTTAATTTAAAACAGAAAAAAAAAATAAAATATTTGTACACGCGAATGATTAATTGCTAATAAATGTCTATAAATGTAAATGACTTTTGTTCGATATGATAAATAAATACGATGCAATAAAAATATATTCACATAATAACATACATATATATATATATATATATAACTTTTGTGTCATGCGATATAACGAGAATGGTGTGCGTAAAACGTAGGTGGCATACACACAGTGTCTGCTCATTATATTTCGACGCGCCGGATGTCTATGACGAACACTTGACCCTTGGCAATGCAACGTAACTCATGCGTGTGCCCACTCAAATATGTCTATCGCATATATGCAATCTTTTGTCGTATGTAAACATAAAAATATCATACTCAAGAAAAATAAATCTCACTGTTGTATAAAACTTATAAATAGATCAATTTATAATTTGTTGAATAAATAAAAGATCACGGGATTTTTATTTTCTTTTCCATTTATTTTCATCCTTTTGTTAAAATCAATGAAACTCACCTCGCACCTGGAAGTGTCCAGTATCTCCACTTCTGTCATGACATTGTCAATTGTGACACTGTGTCGATAAAGAAAATCTGGAAATACAAAAAATACAACATTTAAATAAATAAATTAACATTGAAATTAAGTGATGTCATAATTGTGCAATTTTCAATGTAACGAAATAATTTCATTTGGATCCGTCAATAATTTAAATTGAATTCAAAGCAGGACAAGTGTGAAACATAATTGGACATTCAAGTTCACCACAATTCAGTGGAAAATTTAGATGATTTTATACCCAAACTTTATCTGTTTCATTTATCTGTTGTATATCAGATAATGTTTGACACATTTTTATCGATCTGACCTCATGATTCGTTTCGTCAATTTATCCAGTGTCATTCACTTGTACAATCACTTTCTTCTTCATATTCACAACTAAATATAAATATATAAATAAAATACATTGCACTAAAAATTGAATTGATCATAATAGAGAATCAATGTGTCGTGTAAACACCTAATATACCTGTCCATCATTCAAGAATCCAAATAGTGTGAAAGCATGTGAGAAACTCAAGTTTATATTGAGTACGACAATTCGCGAAGGTTTATATACTTTGATGCCGCTCTATCATTACCGTCAATAAACTGGACAATGATGACGAGAGATAGACTTTCCCTACACTCAGATCTATCAACATACATACAACATATATACAATCAAGAAAGATAAAATTTCCCTCAAATTTTCCCGCCTCTGTTTCCTGCAATTCACAAATGCTCGCTTTCATTTCCCATTTACCAACTCTATCAAATCTCTCAATTGCAACCAAACAGAAAAAAAAAATAGTAATAATAAATGAATGTAAAAATAAATTGTACGAGTAAAAAGAAAAAGAAAAAAAAATATGAACAAATATAAATAAAAAATATTTCGAACGTTAATATAATATTGGTGAAGATCTGTTTGAGATCAAAGATCATTTTCACCACCACAACAATAAATTTTCTCAACTATTTTGCTTTTAAAGACAGTTATAAACAACAGAAAAAGATAAATATATATATACATATGTGAACGTTACAATCAGCTTTAAACTCGCTTGGCTCGCGTCTATCCTCTTTCGCCAATAAAACTTTGCCAACCGTAACGCACTAATAACGACGCGCAGCCTTATTTGCTTCTAAAACCCAATGCCGACGCCATCTCCATCTCTCTATCTTTAAACGTTCAGGCGTCGATTATACGATCCGACGAGGTGTTTACGGGTTTATTTATCGTCTTGCGACTACCGTACTTGCGCAGCATATACACTTCCGTGTCTGAGTGTCTGTCGCTGAAAACAACGACTCAATCGGTATAACATCGCTTGATTTTAAGATAAGCTCAAATACATATAAATAAATTTGTGATACTAAAAAAGAAAATTTCAAAACAACTTTTCTTCTTCTTCTTCTTCTTCTTCACCTCACGTTTCTTTTTTTTTCCCCCCATTCCCATCTCATTACTTAAATATTCTCAAATAAGATTTGAATCACGAATTTCTTTACTTTCTAAATCATCATCACAGCATTATTGTGACGATCAACTGGAAAAAAAATAATAATAAAAAATACAGAAAAAAAAAACAGTGAGGGCGGATGTTGAAAATTTGCATTGTTAATCGGGATCGCGAAAATAATCGCAACGAGAAGCATTATTATAGCCGGGCCTTATGTACACATACATTTATACACTCATGATAGATGAAAAGAGCTGATTCGAATGTACAAACTCGAGGTAATCACTCTCCAAGAGGAATATCATCATGACGTTCCTTTATATACATACATAAATAAATATGTATATATATATATATGCATAGCATCATGGATGAAGTCGACAATTTTATTTTTCTCTGTTGGGAAATTGAAGCGTTCACTTTCACGACCTCTGCGCGATACTCACGACCGATTTATCGATACAAATGTATTCACGTGCCATGCTCCATGTTCTCATTCTCAAAATAAGTCTCCCATTGAGACAACCAATTTATTATATATTTAAACATCAAAATTATAAATATTCATTTCTTCCTAGTTAAATATAACAATAGTACATTATATATTTTATTTATTATAAATACAAAATATATATAAAAATAATAATAGAATAGTAATAAATATAAATTTACAAAGAACGGTGGAAAAATAAAAAAAAAGAAAAAAACATAAAGTTCTTAGATGTTTTGTAACAATTTTCCCATCATATCTTTGGACTTTTTGACATTTATGTAATTGTAACGGCGCTATAAAATCTCACTGGTTGGACGCGTCAGCGGAAAGCCCGTGAGTACACTTCTTGGCGCGTAATAATCGACGTCTACTATATAGCTTTCACCGTTCCAGGGCGTCACTCTGTATACACATATTCATATCTATATATTCATTCGTGATATATGTTAAAATACTGTTTCTCCCTCATCACTTTTCTCCCATCACTATGTAAAACGGTAAACAGACAGACAGACACAGACAGACACACACAAACACACACGTGTACACATATTTTGATCGTGTTATGATATGGAATTTTTTAACAAGTCTAAATATAAATCTCCAACGATCAAAACAATATATACAATCTATTGCGTGATAATTCTACCGCAATGAAAAAAAAAAACAAAAAAACAAAATGTATTTGCAATGCTTTTGTATCTATTTCTCTCGCTCTCATTCATTCCTCTTTCTTCTCTCGTTCTCTCTATATCTCCCTCTCTACATGTATACAACCACACACACACACTTTGCGTGATTCTCTTTCATTTATTCAAAGCCAAGGGGGATTTTGCGCGCGTATTTAACGTCCAAAAAGAGGCGAGATCGTTCCCCAAGTTATCCACTTAGTGTTTGTTATTTTTAGAGATCGTTAAGTAAGGCACAGTGAAGAGTGCGGTGAGGAGAGAGTGAGAGAGTGAGTGCATTCTTTAATGATCGGTCTCATTGAGTGGGGAGAGAACCACTGAGAGGCGAGAAAAAATGAACAAGTAAAAGATGAAAAAGAAATAAAGGAAAAAAAAAAAATTAAATGAAAGGGGGTAGAAAAAAGATTCGAAAAAAAAAAATGTAAATCGTTAAGGGTCAAGAATTATTTACGGACTCGCATTTTGTGTCCCGACAAAATAAACTATATATTTAATGACTCTATATTTGGATAAACGTTATGTGAGATTCATTTCATTCTCTTTTTTTTTCTTCTTACCATACTCATAATTATATAACTTGATAATATTAAATATAAATTCACGCCACTCTGTAATCAATTATTATTCATTATTCTTATTGTTTCAAGTATAAATATTATTATTAATATAAAAATAAATGAAAAGGACAAAAAAAAAGCGCAGTTTCTAAAAGATGATCAATAAATATCACAAAGTGTTGGAATTTTTGCAAATTTTCGGAATATCTTATGTAGAGTAAGCAACAGGAAGGAAGGAAGAAATAGTGGAGGATATCGATGATGGACTCACCTTCCTCATGGACTTTATATTCACGAGCATGTAGCAATTATTACGGGCGAAGTAGCCTTTGAGAATGAGTTATGAGAGAGATCTGCATTCTGCACACACACACACATACATACGGCATGAGAGAAAGAGAAGAAAAAAAAAATGAACGAGACATGAAACGAAGAGAGGATAAAATAATAAAGAGAGAAGAGAGTATAGGCCCACCTCCCGGGCTCTATTTCATATCGAGTCTTTAAATCTCCGCCTTGTGTGCGGAGACTCACCATGGGCTTCTCTCCTTCAAGGCAAACGCATATATATATATATATGTATATATACCTATGCACGTGTGTATTCTTGGCACTATAGAAAGCTCTGACACGGAGGACATTGCCTCTGAGCTCGCAACTTCCGCTCCCAACAACCTGTCAATTTGCATCTTGTGATTGAAAAACGAAAAAGACAATGCGCAATAATTTCAATTACGATTGTGCTGATTCGTGTCCTGGCATAACTGGTTAATATTACACAATAACTTTTGCACACTTCATAACTGAGAAAATATTATTTTTTATATATTCATTCTTTACATAAATAATAAACAAAAATTCTACATCTCAATTGAGTTAAATTTTTGTCAAGCTTTATGATCGTCAAATGAAATTTCAATTTTTATTGCAAACAGAATTGTATTCGTATCAATAGAAATAATAATAAGATGATTTTATGCATCAATAACGATAGAATATGTTACAAATAGTTGAGTTATGTACCAGAAGTGTGGACAAAAAAAAGAAATATTTCTTAATAAAAAATATCTGATTTAAAATAAGAAATTTCTCTTATATTCATCACCAAGCAATTTAATCTCATAATTATGTCAACAAGAAGTTGAATACAGTCCAGTGGCGCGAAAATAACAAGTTCATACACGTTTGATTGATTATTTTATACGAAAAAAAAAAAATAATACAGAATAATTTTAGATACACATTTGGAATAAATGAAAACGACTTTAATTAATAATTATTAATTTTTTTCATCGTCTCAGCATTTAAATCAAATACAATTAATACTTTCAAATAGAATATCAAGTAAATTTAGTGTCTGAATAGTGTCTCGAATCATCATATTATGATACTTTAACTGATCGATCAATACCAAGAAATATTTGCCCATATATACATATCGATTACTTGGAAATAAGATACGATTTGTTAAAAAATCATTTTGAGGAACACAAGATCGTCTAGACCGTCTCAGAGGGGTCTCTGTTGCCATATAACCTCTCTCTGCTCGTTGTATTCTTCTCGATATAGCTACTGATATCGAAGTTAGAGAGTTCTATACCTATACCTATAATACACCGCGATCGCTAGCTGCAGAAAGGCCTCGCGGCATAAAACTGGAACGCTTTGGATGGCTTGAAAGCAATGCCATGATGAAGAGGAAGGTAGTGGAGAAGGGATAGAAATGGAAGAAGAAGAAGAGCAAGAAGAAGAAAAGGAGACGAAGGAGACTAAGAATAAGAAGACGAGACGACGAGATAAACGTTTATAAGGTAACTGCCCGTGTTCTGAGAATTAGATTCTCACTTTAGTCAAGCTTCCTCACGATTTATCATAGATTATTTATTGAAATTTGTTTCTTTTGTTTTTTTCATCGCATGCTCCACGAGTCAATGTTTCAAACCTTTTTAACTATATCAAATGAATTTTGATATAAAAATTTCTATATATATATATATATTTGTTCCTTTTTTTCTATCTTTTATTTTTTTCTTTTCAATTTCAATGTCAGCGTAAAACGATGATAGATATTGAATTCACTCAGCAAGGGGGAATGGAAGAAATGGCGAAGAAACATGAAGAGATGCCGGCAATAAAGTAATCAGTGGATCTTGTATATATGTTTGTGTCCATACATGTATTGCATTGAAAGCAAAAAACTAGATCGACTAGTCGCACGAGTGTCGAGAAAATATTTCAGTTATTCTTCCCTTACGTGTGCACATGCACAAACTCTTTTGGATTTTAATACAAGACAAGTGATGTCATTCGCCCTTATCGAGTATTGGCTATTATCGTTTTTTTTTTGCTTCACTTTTTTTTTAACGACTTATATTTTGTCCGCTTGTGAATTACTGCACTACATATACCATTTCGTATACTGAATATAAATCAAAACCATACGTATATATAAATATTGTTGCATAAGAAAAAAAAAGAGTGTGCATACGTACATGTATAATATAAAACAACACATAAATAATGAAAAAATATATATTTTTGTTTTTTACGACTCACCGTTCGTTGAACTGTACTCGCCAATATAACGTCTCGTTAGGTACCGAACCACCACCGCTGCAACAAAAAGAGAGAAAGAGAGGATATAAAAAAAATTCATCATCGGTTAAAAAGTCAGGAAGAGGATGTGCAACATAAATAATATAAAAAATAATAATTCATTATTTTAAAGTGTAGGTTTTTTTCTTTTCGTATTGAAGGTGAAACGATAAAATATTTTCCGTAAATTATCAGTTGAAATATTCTCCCCAGAATTATAATTATTCATTTGATGTTATACGAGACTTCTCATCCCTGTCAACGTATCAATGCATCTCAGTCTCATATCTCGGTGACACGCAATGCAAATTCAAATATAATTATGCATGTATGTAGAGACAAAATGTTAATATGTATACATAGATCATGGAATAATAATTAGCCGTTTTTTTTTCGCCTAGTAAACACTAATTGCCATCGATGAATTTGACATCTGTGTGCCCTGGGGCTTGTTAGAAAGTCAACTCTCATGGTGTTTTGTATTTGCATGCGTCATTCATTTGCCACCTCGTTACGCGTGACTGAAAGAGCAAAGGCTGAACACATGAAGAAAAAAATCGAACAAAGATAGACAAAGATTGATTCACTTGAGCTATATTTTTGTTTACAGCAACAGAGAAAGAGAGAAGCGAATGTAGAAAAATTTTAAAATAGAAGTGAGATAAATTTGTCGTTTTATACCGCATAATCAACCACTATTTCTACATTTCATCATGACATTGCTTTTCACATTATAATTTTCAATAAATGTGTTCTCGATAATTGAAATATATTTAAAAAAATAAATAAATAATAACTCTCGAGCAATATCAGAAAATGATTTAAGTACCAAATAAATTGGTCACAGAATTATAAACAATAATTTTCCCCTTAACGTCATCTTGATAAAATTATAAGCACGTGCATGTCCGTCATGTATTTATAATCCTATACTAACACCTCATTCGTTCATACACTACCATTTAGCTCAAGGCAAATATTATTCAGAACTGAACAAAATTATAAATCAAGAATAACAAAAACACAACACAACACCACCAACATCAAGATATTCTAGTATATAACCCAAGAAGAGGGGAATGACGTTGTCTCGTCTAGTGAATTGTCGCCTCGAGCAATTCTTCAACTTTCAATTACTCTTTTCATCGTTCGTTCATTCATTTTTTTCTTTACAACATCATGGGATATTCTAGATGACAAACAAATCAACAACGATGCTCCCATCAAACCGAACTCACTTGTATTACAGACCTTTCACCTGTAGGAAAATTTTCAGTTTGGATTCACTTGGATGAAGGTTGGAAGATAACTTCACGACTTTGTTACTTCCATTCTACTTTTTGTATACACTGTATTAAACATCACGTGCTACATAGTACACTCTCTCTCCAAAGACTCGTTGAAATTGATCCAACAAATTTATGAACGACATACAAACTAACATGCATGTTCATTTCTCTTATTTCATCAATAACTTCCCCTCAAGCTCTATTGCAACGACACTAGATCGTTCAGTCTCGTAAACTTCGACGCGTCCTCTCTATGTCACGTGAAAGGAAACTCAACGATTTATGCTTTCAGCTTCAATGGGGCGCGCACAAACTCGATGAGTAAATCTGTTGCTTCCATCGTCGACACGTCTTCTTCTTCTCCTTCTTGTCTTTTTCTTTCTCTTTCTCTTTTCTCTTTTATACACTTCATTTGCTTTTCGCCCTCCTTGGGGAAAGACGTGATGCCGCGCACCACATCCACTCCTCTTCTTCTTTTCCTTTGCTTCCTTGCGCTCATGGCATAGTCGCCAGATCTTCTCCATCCCCGTCGTCAATGCACCGTACTTGTAACACCGTGGAAAACGAGTTTTGCCGCAAGTGCATCACTTCAAGAATATTTATTAACTGGCACGCGCGACTCTACCACTACCGATATCATATACTATTCTCTTTTCACATATTTCTTATCCTCCTCATTCTTTTCATGACTTTCCAAGTCTCATGATGAAAATAAATTATTTCATCGAATAAAATTTTCATATGATTAAATAAAAATGAATATGAAACATGAAGAAATTATAAAATAATTAGAATTTCTTTTCACATTTACTTTTTGGGTCCTTGAACTTCTTTTCGCCAACGCATTGGAATGCTGTCGGAATAACTGAAATAACTTTCAGCAGCGTTGTGAAATAACAATAAATAAAATTTTATACCAACTGAAAAAATATGATTGCGCTAAAGCATGTTGAACTCCACAGTATATAATCACTGCTGCGAATTGACCTTCACTTACACCACATACACGTAGTATAGATATTGTAAACATCAGTTGTTATTTCACAAAGCTTCACCAATACATATTTATCTTATTTTTTTATTTGTAATTCTTCTTTTTTCAGTTGATTGATTTTCCTGTTATTCTCTGCACGTTGACTTGAATTAATTTCAAATGAATTTATGTACATTCGTGGTATATTGTAACATGGCCACAATATAACATGACGATGGTGCACTTTCAATTTCAACCAATGAGACAATCAACTAAGATAAATGGATCTCCTGGATCACTGCTATATTTATCACATACACTTCTATATCTCAGTTCACTGCAAAGGTCACTTCTCCCTGTACTATGGTGATGGTGGCAATTATATTGAATATATGAATCGTCAGGCATAGAAATTTAACTGTCTGCAACCCGAAAAGTCATCCAATAGACAATCTAGCAATTATATAAGCTTTTGTCGTGTGTAAATATACACAAAGATATCAATAGAGAATATATACAAAGAATCTCTCTTGCTCAGCAAACTTGTATATCGATCGACAGGAAGAGAACAATCTTCTTCTTCTTCTTCTTCTTCTTCTTCATCTGCATCATTCTCTTCTCTTCCTTTTGCATCTTCTTTCTTCATAGTATATACATCCATACAAAATTCTATCTTATTGGCTTTTGCATGCCATCACGAGAATCTCTAAGGTTAATCAACTCGGTGAAAAGCATCATCGCTTTCATTCTCGTGCGATTTTTAAACTAATTAAGGCATTTAGAAAGGTTTCTTGGTGAACCAGAGAGCAAGACCTGCACCAACTTCTTGCGCAATGTCCTGAAGAATATGTGAACACTGCATTGAAAGGGATGGGGCATTCGTGCAGATAACGAGACAACGCAGTGCAATTCTAAATTGGAACGCAATTATAAAATCGGACATTATTTACATACATAGAAATACTTTGATGAACAAAGTAATTGTGAATTTAAATTCGATACTATGGATCAACATTTTCTTTCATTAGTCTCTCAATAAAAGTAACTTATTATCATAATGAACCTCAATCAATCAGTGGAATTAATCAAAGAATTGTCGTGCAGTATAATTAACATACAAACGATTTTAATTGCAACTTCCTGCATTGAGTTAATAATACAATTCCCATTTTTTATTAACAAATTAAACTACTTAAAGTTTTTTAATGTTCTCTTTTGGATTATAAAACAAAAGACTTGATAATCATCTGGCAAAATCTCTGTATATAAACTCGCAATACCGGAATTTCGTTATATAGTGGACATAGAGTTCAATTTAACACCAGAGATCTCGACCGGGACCTGGGTAAAGGAAGAGTCAGGACAAGAGAAGGGAGTGAAAAGGAACGTGATGACACTCGATAATGTCCACATGAGGGTCCTTATTACAGCACACGGTTAAAGGACACCGAGAAATACTACGGGTTGGAAGAGACTTTTACGGATTTCTCTGGTGTCCTCTGTCATCCCCCTTTCCCCAGTTGTTACCACATAAACGATATCCTCGTCAGGAAGATCGGCATTAAAAGAAGCCGCGTGAGAATAAATTACAAACGCTACCGCTTCTTCTTCTTCTTTTTTGTTCGTTTTTTTTTTCTTGCATGATTATTTTTTCACTTCTTTTCTTCTTCCATTTCTTCTTCTTATCGTTGGCAGGACCAAACACGGAAAGTTGGATGATATGAATGTCATGATAATTCTTTCTTTATTCTCTAATTCAGAATGATAATAAAGGGGGGAAAAAAAAAACAGATTTCTACTCACCGGATTTGCCGACTCTGGGGCTGCCGAGGACGACCACCCTGATCCTGTTGACGTTAGTCATCCCACGATGATAATTCAGGTATCGTTTGATCCACATGTACACATCATAATTTGTCCATTCATTAGTATTCTATTTCTTATTAGCAAAAAAAAATTCACTGATCACCGTCGAACAGAAAATGAGGAAATAAATTGACACTGATATTTATAACCACAATCACTTTTGTACATTAATATTTATATCGTGGGTAGCAAATATGTACGTTGTTTATCTCCTCTTGTATTTGGAATGCGGCAATAAAGTCACGAAGTTGAACATATACGAAACCGCTTTGTAATTATTTCCACGCGATGGTGGAGGTGGAATCACTATGGCGTCGCCAGGTTAAATTATAACTTCCTCTTCAATCCTTTCCCTCTCTATCTCTCTCCCTGTATTCCTTCAATATTATTCTCTTCTCTTTAGTTATTTTTTATATAATTTTTCCACGTGCCACTCATGAGTTGTGCGCAAAGACGACGCAATTCTTGCTTGTATACCCCTCTCACTGACACCTCTATATTCTATCTCCTAGTGGGGAGCACCACTATGACGAGCAATCAAGTTGCAAGGTCCTGATGAGCCTGCGGTCGGAAAAATTTTTAATATCTTCACTTGGTATTTTAAACGTAAGGGTCGTGGTAACAATTCACAGACCACAAAAAATTCTCAAACTTCAATCGCGGCAAAACTAGCGTGAACACAATTATTTCAATGTTTCAGCGATAAAACAAAGAATTTATTTTTAAATATTATTTTGTAGAATGAAAATAAAGACAAACGTAAAATAAAAAAGAATCGCACTAGACGTGAATTTATTTCGCACTCAAGTGTGAAAGATAATGCACAGGAGACGGACGATGTTTCTCACGTTAAAGGTGCCAAGACACCCGTGGAATCTTGGTAATAGACAGTGAATCGTCGTCCGTCACGTTGTTGGTCTGGCCGAGGCGCCACTACTATGTATCCCACCAACAGATATTCTCTCTCTTTTTTTTCTATTTACGAATGGCGCGCGCGACCGCCTTCGTCTCGTTCCAACTTGCGCATATACACCAGTACCAATTCAATATTGTATGTGTGTACACGAGCGCTTCACTTTCTCTGGATGATCGCGCGCAGCAGCATTGAAGCTTCAGGCATACTGACGGGACGTGCTTGAGATCCCAAAATGCTCTGAGTAATAATGTAGGAAAACCTTGACCACCATCAGCTGTGCTGTCAAAATACGTCAATTCACTGCAACGCTGCAAAAATCCAAATTAATAATTAATAATCAATCATCCAATCTCATTCTCACTATATAAATATTTCTCAATCTTTCAATTATTTTCCCAGTTTAATTTTCACTTTGGACATTATTAAAGTCAATCGTGTCAAATATTCAAATGCACTTTTATCTCCTTTGTTGATGTTATTATTATTATTGTTTTTGTTGTGCATGAATTTGTGTGTGCATGGGTGTGAAAGGGGTGGTGGAAAGCGACTTTCAGCACGGGTCATTCTCGCAAATATTTTTGCAATAAGATGCAAATCGTTATCGATACACATCACGGGCGAGACTAAGGAATGCGGCGTTTGTTTATCGATCGCACAATTATTTATTGTTATTTGTCCTTTTTTTTTCTTTCTTCTTTTCATTCTCTGCATGATAATAAACAAATATATACACTTCCATCACGTACGATCAATGCGGAAAATTAAAATCAAAGACTGATACAGAGTGAAACGAAAAGTGTGGTGCTTATTCTTTCATTGTCGATAGTTTTTTTCCTCAAAACATTTCATGAAAATATGTCTTTAACAAAACTCAAAAGTTTATGTTAACAGCAAAACGTTCATTTACCATACATAAATAAAAATTTGCGTGCTCATGCACTGCATACAAAATACACATCTTCAATTGAACAGAAGCGCCAATAAATTTGAATGGTATGACAACATGCGAGGTGAAAGATTGAGCACGTTAAGAATGACACATGTCGCAATATTAATTTTACGCTCTAATGAATTTTTCGATATCGTGAGAGCTCGTTTCACGAGTTTCGCTGGCGAAAAAACATCCGAGTGAAGTCGAGGAATAACAAGAGTACAAGAAAGCAAGAGCAAAAGAGACAAGAATGAAATGGAAAAAAAGAAAAAAATTGAATACACAAACGCTCGTATGTGCGTATGTCTGTTATGCCAAGCACCGCTTTCGCTTCAGCTTCTTATCAAATCTATATGAGATATACATCTCTGTTTACCTCACGAGAAAATGCACTGCAAATCCCGAAAGTCTCTCTGTCACTTCAAGTAGGCCAAAATTCACTGACGATCACAATTTAATATTAAATAAGAATTCACCAATCTAAAATTTTTCATTTAATTTAAAATTTAATAATTATCACTCGCGTTGTACTTAGATAGTATTTTTCGAGCTAACGTTGTTACTTTTCATTCACAAAAGTATATTATTCACAGAAATAATTCATTCAAAATAAACTCAAAAAATAATTGTGACGATAGATTTAATACTTTGACAACATAATAATGCACAACCACTCCCGCCGAGCGCTTGCCGGCGAATGCTCGCATTCGTCCCGGCACACCACCTAATATGCACTACCGGCTACACGCGCTTTACTTGCGGCATCGAGAGCGCCGCCGTACCGCCAACAACATCGCGCTTGTATGTTCACACCATCAAGTCATGTGTGACGATGCATTGCCATTGTCATTCTTTAATTTTAATTCATTTCAATTTCATCATCTGTTTTTTTCTCCATAAATGTTTCCACATTTCCAGTACCACAAAAAATGCAAAAAAAAAAAAAAAGAAAAAACATATAAGTGAAAAATACGCTGATCTGATAAACAAGACAAAACATGATGCACCTAAAAACCACGTCAAAATTATCGTATGCGTTATCTCAATGAATATAGTCATGACTCACGTTACAAACAATAAATTCCAGTAAAAATACGCATATTCTCTGATGATTAATTGAGTCTGTGAGAATATTAATGTGTTGTGTGTGTGTGTGTTCGAATGAGGATTTTATTTCGCGCGAAAGCACTATTGCCACCTTAATGTGTGATTGATCATCGTTCTTTCTCCTTGCTGGTAATCATTATCATCTTTTGTGCTACCACATTATCGATAACATTGAAATCTTTCTATGCATATCTACATTATCGACGTAAGATTAATGATACCGGGCAGCGCCACTACTACTGAATGCAAGCTGATGCCCGCGAAAATTAGAAAATATATGTATCCATGACAACATGAGCTAAATTAACATATAAATAGATGTCTCTAAGCTATGAGTAATATGATAAATCGATTCTCTGATAATACTGCAACTTGAAAAATGGGTAATGAAGATGTAGATTTGATAAATATTCAAAAATCATCTGAAAAACGTACACTGCTTGAGAAATATGATATTCCAATTGAACATTTGTCATACGAGTATATAACGGAGTGTAAAAATGCAAAGGAACTCGAGAGAATTGTACTTATTTTACGGTGAGTTCAGTTTAATTAAATATTGCAAAAGATGTGATTGATTTTTGGCCATATGCAATTGTGTTTATTAGATCTGGTGAAGAAGGTTTTTATCCAGACTTGAATAAACATGCAGAAGAACGATTGGCTGCAGTTAAACCAGAAAGTATTGTGCTACGAAAAGCCCAACCTGTCATCACGCGCAACATGTTGGACAGAGGTGAACAACTGGAGCTCGACACCGATATTAATAAATGGATGAGACATATGCATCTGAGAGAAAAGGATTTAAACGATGGAAAATTATTGAGTCACAATGAAGCTGCTCCACAGCCGGACATTAGGAAAATTACTACAAGACCCAATTCATCCAGAAAATCATCACGAAATACAATGAAAACTAATCGTATTAAATCGTGCGATTACAAGGCATGGGATAAGTACGATGTTGATACAGAATTGAACAGAATTGATTTGAAAGAAGAGCAAAGACAAAGTCAAGTGAAGAAAAAACAGCAGATGGGAAGGGAGAAAATGAAAGAAATGTCACGTGAAGCAATAGTGAATAAATGTATGAAATAATTTAAACAATTTTGTTGGATGGAGGGTAAAGATTGAATTGAATATTTCAGTGACTTTGACTGGAACTGAATTGAGTGTGCTGGCAGAGCAAGAACGAGAAAAGGGTAACGAGGCTTTTAAAGCTGGCGATTATGAAGAAGCTTTACAGTTTTATAATACTAGTCTGATGATTGATTCTACGATTAATGGATACAATAACAGAGCAATAACATGTAAGTATTCATCTCATCAATTCTGTAAAATCGTTAAAAGTGCTGTTGATTTGTAGATATCAAACTCCATCGTTTCGATGATGCTGTTGGAGATTGCGACAAAGTTCTCGCGATGGATTATACTAATATAAAAGCACTCTTGAGGCGAGCATTGGCTTTTGAAGAACTGAAAATGAACAAAAAAGTATATAAACAAAAATTCGTGCAATGATTAATCTCTGGTTGCAACATTTCATCCAAGCAAATTCTTTTTTCTAGGCTTTAGCTGATTATGAAATCGTACTCAAAATAGAGCCCACTAATAAAATCGCGATAGCAGCAACCAAAAAATTACGAATTCCATGTGAGTCGAAGAAAGTCCGAATAAAAATCGAAGAAGATAATATCGAGTCTAACATTGTAAAAATAATTGAAACATCGAAGAATGAGGACAAATTGGAATATGAAATATGCTTTTGTGATAGAGCACCAACTTCATCACATTATACAAACCCACTGCCACATAAAAAAAGCAATTATTGCTATGACAATTCATCATATTCGAACAATGATAAAAAGAAGCAGTATCCTAAATCACAATCTATTTTCACACATGTTGAAAAATCATTGAGAAATTCTGGTTCTTCTGGAGTCATAATTGAGGAACTACCAAATGATTCTATTGAGAATATAACAGTTAGTTCACGAGAAGAGAAACCACATAGTGAAACAAATGAAAGACAATTGAATTTCGGTCGAGGCGATCATGCTCGTAAAGAATTTGATGGAACCATTAATTCGCCATACGAATTCATATGTGCTTGGCAATCATTACGAGATGACCCGGATATGAAGTTACATGCACAACTGCTGAGAACATTAACACCAGACAATTTAGAGTCAGGTGTGTAAAATGAATGCAAATTCGAATGAACTCACATATATAAACGAGTATTTTTATAGTTATAGGAAATAAATTGGATGGTCCGATGTTCAGTACAATTTTGCATTGTTTGCATCGACACTTTACCAATCCCAAAGATGCAACACTACTCCAGAATTTCTTGATAAATTTGGGCAAATTGAAACGTTTCTCCATTGTCAGCATGTTCATGGATGAATCCGATGAAAAAGGTGAACTAGATAAATAATAAAATAATAGCTCCATCAAATCTGAAAAAAAAAACATGATTTTTTGTTTTTCAGCTCTAATCAGCATGATTACATTCTTGAATAAAGAACAAGTTCCACTTGTGGCGAGTTTATATAAAATTTACAACATAAAGATTCCATAATGCTGGGAGAAAAAAGAAAATAATAATGAATATAAGTTTACCAAACGAAAATCTATTTGAATGTATTGTCATCATTGTGTGTCGAATATTTCATTATTCCCAAGAAAAATGGAATTTACCAACAAGCGTTTGTTGCAAACAACAAGGGCGCCACCAGCGCTGTATTTTACACACCGCCATCTTGATTGTAATTCTTCTAACTCAAACGCTTTACAGCCAATGAACGACGCGTATTCGTCTATGGCATTAGCCATTTTTATTTTCCGTCTTGTAAATACATCCAATGGTATTTGATGTTGTATGATATGGATGTGTGCGACGTGTGTGCGATGGTAGAGGAGTGAGGGGAATTGAGAGTGTAGTGTACTATGCGCCATCTACACAGCACCTCCGGGACTTTAGTACTTTGGTACGTCGCGTACTCTTCCGTTCGAGTAGCTGCTTGTGACATTTTTTTCCGTTGCCTGCAAGATGTTTACTCGGTTTAACTGTGAAAAATTGACCGTGGCGCCCGGAAAATTAGAATACGAAAATGCGATGGGATTATTAACGGGAGCCCAATAATCGCAAGGTACGTGATTGATAAATATGTGAAAGGTTAATGTTATTCCGCGGTTGGTTGGTTGGTTGGCTACTAAGAGAGAAGTTGGTCGCGAGCGCCCAGGCGGGGGAGAGACCCCGTGTGTGTTTATAGCCTACAAACCCTGACATAGCAATGGCGTTTCTCGCGCCCCCCAAGTTCCCATTCTTTCGCCACACTTACATCCCAACCAATATCTCATTATCAATAACCTCATTTTCATCATATTCTATTGTTTTTCTAACAATATGAAAGTTTTAACTTTTTATACCCGGGCAGCAGTCGACGCCCGGAATTTTCACCGTCGGTGAAGAAGTGCCCACGTCGGTGGTTTCCCCCCTGGTATATCTCTGTCTATGTATATGCAGGCGTGGATGCATGTAACTATGTATGTGTATATGTGAGTAGTGAATGCGTGTGCGCTCGTGCTTCTTCTCTTCTTCACCCAGAGTGGACAGGAGCGGTACGAGCGGTAATGAGCGGCACGCCATCCTGCCCCGCGACAACTTCACCCAGTGCTTATTTTATTCAACATCCTAGTCACGCTGTTGCTTCTCAACATATCGAAGCTACACATGCAACACACTCACTCCCAATTATTTTGCATTATCTTTGTTATTGAGCAATCGCTCACCGGTGTTGGATTCTTACCAGGAGGTGAATGGGAAAACTCCTTCCTGGCGAATCATCACTATTTTATAAAAATTCCAAAACTTGCATTGTACTTGGTGCAAACACAAGTTGGACTACGGTCATACAACGGCGACGACGACCACGACGACGGGGAAAAAAGGGAAAAAGAGAAAAAGCGTGTATGTGGTTGGCGGCAACGGGACGGGCGGGTGGAAAAGGCGGGGCGGTGTAAAAACAATTAAGTTAACCCTATCGTTTCTCCTCGACCACGTCAGTTCGTTATCGCTTTTGTCGTTCAGTATGAAGGAATATGGTGAAATATTTGCGAAATCATGTCGTTTTCCTCTCTTTATTTTCCCTCTTTTTTATCTGTTATTATTAAATGAACCAAAATGATCTCGTGCTCGGCGAACTTATTATGTGTAATGTGTTTCCGGGAAATTCGGTTAGGTTAAGAGAGGAAAATTGAAATGGCATGAGTAAGCATAACCTGATGGTTGGTTGTAGTGCATTGTCAGAAAATGAAAATAAGATGAATTAGAATTTTAAAAAAGACTGAATAAACGAGAGAGGAAAATAGATATTGGAATGTATGAGTAGTTTGAAGAATTACTACTCGAAAAATTCTTGCATTCCCGTAGTTTATTTATTATTATAATCAGGTTAGTACCAAGTCCACAACGGGCTGCCATGGATGATGAGGAGCGTCTTGAGGGTGAAGAGGAAATGGAGCTTGATGAGGCTTCCGATGGTGATGATGATGACGAGGAAGCCTCGGGAATACCAGTGTCACCAGCTAACTCCGATCAACTTTTGGGAGTACCACCAACTCCTGGCAGTGGTACAAAATTATTAAAAACTCAGATGCAACTGTTATCGATATATATAATAAGACTTAATTAATAGGACAATGATGACATTATTGTTTCTGTTTAGTTACACCAGATGAAGTTTTTCATGATTCTATGCGATATCAAAAGTTTCCGTTCCCTGGTGGCAAACCTTTGAATATCAGGCGTGGTCCTGGTAGACCAAGAAAAGAAAGACCACCAGGTTCTATGAGAGGTAGCGGTATCCGCCGAGCATTTGGGAGAGGATCGAATAGGGGTAAAGGGTACGTTAATTTTCCATTCTTCTAATCATATCCGAGTGATATATTTGATAGGATGAAAAGAAATTTGAAAACGGCTGATTTCAGGATGGGATATGTAAGAGGTATACCACGTCGGACGAAAAGCAAAGATGACGATACCCATTCAGAGTCACAGAGTCCATTGAGACTCACTGACGATACAAATATCGATGGGGAACCGTCTGGATTAGATAGATCAATGCCAGCACCAGAGGAACCACCATACATCGCTGAACAATGGTATAAACACGTTTCATCCAATATCGAAGTGCTTTATGCTAAAAAAAAGTTATTTTCTATCAAAATCTTGACAGTATAATTTAACATTAGATTTCTTTTGTTATCTTATTCTCATTATTCATATCTCCGTTTCTCTATGATTAAATAGGCCCGGAAAAGTATGTGCATATTGCAATTTGGGGGAGAGGAGTCAATTGGGACAAGGTGAACTTATGAGATTATCGTGTCCCGATGGTTTTACACCAGAGAAAAATGCTAATCGTGAGGATACATCAGACCTGCTTATGGATGTGTCTTCCACTGGTGATAAGAGTCCTCGTGGCGCTGGTGGAGCTGTGACTTGTCGTCGTCAAAAAAGTCTGGCAAAATGCAGAAATTTAAGTCTAACGAATTTTTCGGAACCAGTTGAAGAGTTGACAATTGTTGGTTATTTGGAGGAACCAGATTTGGCAATACTATTCGAACCAACTGGACATTATTATGTTCATCAATCATGCGCCATTTGGACAAGCAACAGTCAAACATTACTCACGGATAGTATAAGCCCGACGATAGTACAAGCGTCATCACGACGGTGTGCTTATTGTTCACATTATGGAGCTGGTATACCTTGTAAAGTGGGATCGTGCAATCGTTACTTTCATTTGCCATGTGCCGCTGCATCAAGTTGTTTTCAAGATATAAAGACATTGTCACTATTTTGCAGTCAACATCTTGGGCAGGTACCTCTTTTGCTAAATGGTGATGTTACATGTATGCAATGTTACGGAATGGGTGACGTGTCAAACCTTGTGATGTGCTCGATTTGCGGCGCACACTACCACGGCGGCTGCGTTGGTTTGGCATTGTTACCAGGCGTAAGAGCTGGCTGGCAGTGCGCGGCATGTCGAGTTTGTCAGGTTTGCCGACAACCAGAAGAGGCATCGAAAGTGATGTTGTGTGAACAATGTGACAAAGCATATCATCCAGGCTGTTTACGTCCAATTGTCACTTCCGTCCCAAAATACGGTTGGAAGTGCAAGTGTTGTCGTGTCTGCACTGATTGTGGTTCCCGTACACCGGGCGCAGGGCTATCATCGCGCTGGCACTCGCACTACACCGTATGCGATTCGTGCTATCAACAAAGAAATAAAGGTTTTTCGTGTCCCTTATGTAGAAAGGCGTATCGTGCCGCGGCTTATCGTGAAATGGTGCAATGTAGCGCGTGCAAAAAGTTCGTCCATGGTACATGTGATCCTGAAGCTGATCCATTGACATATCAACATCGTAAGGAATCAAAACCAGATTATGAATACATATGTTTGCACTGCAAAAGTACAGCCATGGTTAAACGTAAAGATAACATTGAGGATTACGTTGGAGGCGGCGATTCAAGTTTGACTGCATCACAAGAGAGTCTTTATGGTGATGGTGATTCATCTGAATTTGATTATCAATACGAGGAGTCTCTCTATTCAACGGGTCTAGGTAAGGGCAAACCATTCTGTGCGTCTAAGATAGCAAAAAAACGTTTGGGCTTATCGGGTGTTATTGGTAGACCAAAAGGTGTCGGTAAATTAGGATATCAAAAGCGACAGAAGATGAATGAATTTGGCAGAAAAAGGGGGCCAAAGGCAAAAATGCGTGGAATATTTGGTGTACCAGGTGTTGGATTACAACGTCCAATTTCGGATTCATTTTCTAAAGAAGAAGAACCAGGCGTTGAAAATCGTTTGGTTTTGTGCTCCGCCAAAGACAAATTTGTTCTAACACAAGACATCTGCGTTATGTGCGGCGCTATTGGTACAGATTCTGAAGGTTGTTTAATTGCTTGTGCACAATGTGGTCAGTGTTATCATCCGTATTGCGCGAATGTCAAAGTCACCAAGATAATATTACAAAAGGGCTGGCGCTGTCTTGACTGTACAGTGTGCGAAGGTTGTGGTGAACGCAATGATGAGAGTCGTTTGATACTTTGTGATGATTGTGACATCAGTTATCATATTTACTGTATGGATCCACCATTGCATTATGTGCCACATGGAACATGGAAGTGTAAATGGTGCGCATTATGCCAGACATGTGGATCTAATGATCCAGGATTTAACAGCAGTTGGCAAAAGAATTATACTCAATGTGGTCCGTGCGCTTCACATAATGCTTGCGCCTCATGTCAGGAGTCATATAATGAAGGCGACTTAATAATTCAGTGTATTCAATGCGAGAGATGGCTTCATTGTGCTTGCGATCATATAAAGACTGAAGCGGATGCTGAAAAATGCGCTGAAGAAGGCTACAATTGTATTTTATGTCGGCCTCGTGATGTACCACCACCTCATATCTTATGTAATTTACCCAAACCACAAATAACTAAGTATCCACGTTCGCCACCGCCGCTTGTACGTAGTCCGGAAATTTATCGTCCATCGCCACAGCAATATCTCATCGATGGCGTTTATCTTTCAGAAACAGGCATGCATCACATCAAGTCATTGACATTCGAGCAGCCACAGATACGCAAAAAAAGAAAAAAGTTATTGCCCGTCATTGACAAAGATGCTGATATTATGGCGACCATTGAGTCGGTGGTAGCGGGTGGTAGTTTAGATAACTCACTTGAGGACAATGGAAAAATGATCGATCTCATGGATGTTAAAGATGAACCGTGTGAAGTATTGAAGGAAGGAATGGTTTGGGCTCCGCGTGGTGATCAACCACCGCCTGAAGGTTTTAGTATTTATACAACAGAAACTGGTACGGCGGTTCTGAGACGTAAACGACAACGAAATTTACAAAAACTTGGTATTGGTGGTTTTGTTGTGAGATTGCGTGGTACAAGAAAAGATAAGGACGATGAGGTTGAAACAGAAAAACCTATTGAAGGGCCGGCTAATATTGTGTCAATAGGCGAGGATAAACCCAGGAGGAAAGTACAGCGGAGGAAACCAAAGACCAAACTCTCTGAGTGCTTTCCGCTCTACATGCAGGAGGCATTCTTCGGCAAGGATCTTATGGATATCACCAAAGACAAGGATCCGAAAAGTAGCAGTGACTCAGACAGCGAAAGAAATACATCGGGTAATGCAGATACAATTCAATTGTCGCAGGACGAATTGAAGGCTATCGAACAAGTTAAAGCAAAGCATGACAAAGATGAAGAGGATGACCAGCATCACGAACATCATCACCATCATCATCACAAGTTACCAAACGATGCCCATGTTAAAAGGGAAGAGATTATCGATGATGATGGTAGTGATACTGAAGCACTTGGGGATATATTGCCAATTTCATCGGATTTACTTGATAGTGATTTGGTTAACACTATCATGAATGAACCTGATGAAGATTTGGCGAAAGCTACGGAGGTGTTGGATGATTTGGAAGATACGCCAGGCCCGAGTCGAGATGAGCTCACAGATATTCTGAGTCCACATTTCAATTTGGAATCAATGGTTCGTGACACGGGTCTGCCAAATATGGACAGTAAAGATGTCGAGGAGATATTCAAAGTGGTTTTAACAGACGAATCGCAGGAGTCTCAAGAGTCGTCCGTATTTCCGATGCAAGCACAAACACCGCATACTCAATCGACAACTACACCTCTTGTATCGCCATCACCTCATCCAAGTATGCAAACGGGTTTACCACTTGGGCGACCTCAAGTTACGGGACCACTACCAACCGTTGGCCAATCGAATTTAAATTCGCCAATGAGCTTCCCTCCACCATCGCCTTATCATTCCGAGTACAGCAAGTAAGTTAATTAGTTTGGAATCTTGTGAAATTTATCTGTGAACAAATAATTTAGTATGACGTTGATGCATGATCGTACTTGAATAATTCACAGCAGTCCACAATTCAGTCCCGCATTCTCTGAGCCACCGAGCCCTTGGGTGAATCCTGATGAGGAAGGCACGACTAGCACTGCTGGTGCCGCTATTTCATATAATCAGCGAAGCAATCTTAAAATGGAAGCAGACGAGGCTTTGGGAACTGGCGCCACAATTTCATCCGTTCTCTATGCAAATATTAACCATCCCGAATGGAAAACTGATTATCCAGGTATGTATTCCAACAAGAAATTGTGGAAGGAAGTAATCAACTTATTATTACTCTGATAATTAATTCGGTCTTTGAATTTGCAGCATGGTCGGAGCGTTGCAAACAAATATTCAAAAAATGGCGGGCATTGCCAAATGAAACGAGAGCGCCATATCTCACCCAAGCTCGAGATAACAGAGCTGCTATACGTATGAAAAAAACACAGCAGGTGAGAATTCATTTATTTATACATGCGGGCTACGACAGATCCGAAAAATTGTACGGGACGAAACAAAACCAGATAGAGGAAAACAAATGTTTTATTTGCATATTTTTCATTTTTTTTTGTTCATATCAATCTACGTATTCAACGTAGCTGAAATATCTCTTCGTATACCCGAAGTTTTTCTTGTGCTAACTCATAAGTCAAACTAACAGCTCGAACGTTTTTGTGTTTTTTTTGTGTTACGTCTGGCGTTGAGTCGCTGTGTACTGGAGTGCCCGGTCTTTTCACCCTTTTGGGGCCATGCAATAACGTTACAATGAATTGATCATCATATTTTAACATAGTAACTCTAATTGGATACCATTTGGCCTTGGTTTTATAATGGTCAGGCGTTAAAAACGCTTCTATTGAATGTTTTATTGTCGCGGAATCAATCTGAATGTGTGGCCGGGCACTCATTTATTACACGTGCAACAATTCGCTATTTCCCCCCCGCTCCCCCTCAATCAATAACAATGTTTTGAACCACTTTAGACGTGTTGCCTATATTGAAAATACATTGAATTATGAGCATTTGTTGATGTCCCCCTTGATATCGCCTGATCCTCTGTCGTACCCCATCAAAAGAAATCTCAGTTATCCTAATCATAAATTGATGAGAAATAAAGAGTCGATCGTGTGAAAGGATAAAGAATATGCACTCGTTAGAGCAAACAAGAATGTTGAAACGTAAACCAAAATTTAATCATAATGTAAAAAGTGTGTGAACGTGTGGCACCCGTTGAACCGACAGATACCCAAGGATTTACCAAGCACAACCCCAGTCACTGCAACAAGCGCACTCACCACCATCACCACCAAACCCGTTACAACAGTGACATCGGCTCAGGCATCATCTGTAATACCAATAGGTATTACAACAGGGCAAAAACAAATTGGTGTTTTGGCATCTGTTGGTAATGATAAAGTACAAGAAAAGACAGGACTGGCAACAATCGTGACTGGGAGTGGAATGGTAGCAGCGGTGGCAGCAGCTGCTGCTGCAACTTCATCATCATCATCGTCATCATCTTCATCGTCATCGTCATCATCGTCAGCGTCTAGTACAGGATCGAATACGCCAGTGATTGGCAGTCATCTAGCGGAGGTGTGTGCGGTACTGGGACCGCCGAGGCAGCTAACATCAACCTCCCCAAGCCCATCCCCAACCTCTACCACAAGTTCATCCTCATCGCCACGACCTAGCTCCGTAAATTCTATTAATTTCATTAGCAATATGACGCACCAAGAGCCTAACGGTGGTTGTGTTGTGCCACCAACGAAATTATCACAGTCGCCAGCCCCCACGCAAATTTGCACAACACCAACTGCTTCTTACTGCAATACGTCAACCGGTGATGGCCAACAACAGTCATCAACATCCCAACAACGTTCTCCTGCATCCGCCCATATCACGATTAGTTCAACTACTATCGCTAACAGCTCGAGTGTACTCACACAGTCGTCCCAAAATAACACCACAAATGGCGCTATTGTGGTGGCCGGCACTGTACGCCAATTATCCTCGGTAGATCATCAGATTAGAGTGCTCACCCCGTCAGAAATAATGCGTACCCTCCCTTCCCTCAGCCAGGAGCACTACGACCCGCCACCCACTGCAATTATTCACACTGTACCTGTACAGAACCCGGCTATGGTGAGCCACCAATAAATGTGCCTCTCTAGTGTTTTTTTGAATTTACTTTTGCCTTGTGCGAAATTTTATATCGGACCCATAGCTATTTGATTTTCTATTTCCTATATATTTTCTTATTCCCATCAGTATCAGACGTCCAGGTATCATTAGATTGGAAAAAAAATAATAGATTTTGTCATTTCAATTTTTTTTCTTATTTCCAATTGAAACGATACACTTTTTGTGATTTTTGTTTGTTCTCTTTGTTATTTGGAATGGCCGGTATTCGATTTATTTTGAGATGCAGAAGAAGTCATTGAAATGTATTGTTGTTGGTCGACTGATTCGATATTTAATGCGACGTCATATTCTTTACTTTTGATTAGAAGTTTATTTAGTTCCTCCTGTTGTCCCATGAATGGTCGTAATTTTGATGTCCATCTATGTATCGATATCATATGTGGCATGTTAAAGACACCCGGTAGCACTCTCCTTCATTCCTCCCATTGAAATCTATTTTCCTGATTCTCCACATCCCTCCATGATTATTACTAATAACATATTTTGCTTTTTACAATTATTTTACCTCATTATTATTATTATTATTGTTATTATTATTTTACTTTTTTACTGGGCAACTGTAGAATTGTGCATTTTTTATGTCAGTATTTTTGTTGTGATAATGATTGATATCATGAGATATCCGCTTTCTCTACTCTACTTTTCATTCTATAAGACGCTTCAAATTTAATCTCTTTCAATTCCATCTTCATTTTATTAAACAATTCATACATGAATTTCTCTCAAGAATATATGTTTAATCAAACGGCTAGGGAACATTATATGAACCTTCGAATTACCGATTCAAGGAAAATGGTCTTCATAATATCTTGCACGTATATTGTGATGCGACGTAAAGGGTGTAGTTATGATATGTATCTATATGAGATATCAATCTTGATTGTAACGCGTGTATAATTTGGGTGCGGTTACAATTTTTTTCCCTTATTCTGAATGGTGGCTGGATACTTTTTGTTGTCTTTGTTTGCACAAGTGGAACAAAATCAAAACAACGTATCAACAGTTTATTATTTATTTTACAGATATGTTTGATTACATGTAACACGTCTTTGTTGGTATTCTCTCATTTATTTTCTCTTATATTTGTGAATGCTGCGGTAATTGGTGTATAATTTTGGCAGATTGTGTTCGACGCCTTCAGCAAACATGAAAAATATTCAAATTTTTTTGATCATTCCATCTGATGAATATCAACAGGAAATAATAGAAACATTCTCATTGAACAAACATTTGTATATATGTTCACTAGTCACTTTATATGCAGATGGAATGATCAGAAAAAGATATGAGAGAAAGAAGAAAAACCAGTGGGTATAATTTTGTGACCGTTTAATAGGAACAGGACAGACTCGCCAATCGCGATCGTACTACCAGAGAGGCAGAGCAAGAGCGCCAATGGAAGCAGCTTCAGGCACTCAGGCAACAACAAGCCCAATTACAACAGCAAGTTATTCAGGAGCAACGTGTCCATGGTACATATTGTATGATTCACAATTCATCAGTTTATCAATTTTCTTCAATCCATCCAAATGATAATTGATTTTCTTCTTCAATATCAGCAATGGTACGAGCACACAGACCAATGGGAGATGATGGCACACAAATAAATACGGAAAACAATGTCGGTCTTACAACTCAACTTCAAGTTTCCACATCACAAGTAAGGATAACATTTCAATGTCGACATCATCGATCGCTCATTCAAAACATCTAAGGAACTTGATCTTTCATTATTTCAATTTGCGACAGGATGGTAATCCCGTAGGAGCAATGGCATCACCATCGCCAGGGTCCCGTGGGACATTTGCTGCCCCACCGATGAAAGTTAATCGTGGTGGTGCACCGCAGAGTCCACTCCAAGGCATTCCACGGCTACCGAGTCAGCAATGTGGAACAGTGACGCGACCAGTCGGTACACCGATTCGGCCAGGCATGCCCAATACTTTTGCTCAACCGCCGTCGCCGTTCTCACCACAAGCACCACAATCGCCCCACGACTATCCTCAATCGCCAGCATCGACACACTCGCAGGATCATTTTCAACGTTTCGACAGCGCAGACAGTTATAATCAGGGCAACCAGACACCGCGTCCGATAATGCCAGGTACACCTACGTACGCGACATCACCAAGAAATGACGTATTTTCACAGCCGCCAGGCACTCCGCGACCTTTATTCAATCCCCCAACACCACGTTCTTCCACCCATGTCTATGCTCCATCACGCACTCCCGATCCTTATAGCAATCAACCTCTTACACCTTCACCAGCACCAAGCTATTCATCGCCGAGGCCGGAATTGCGTCAGGATATTCAAGCTCCCGTTGAGGTATTCAGTCAACAGCCTGAAGTCAATCGACAGCTACGTGATTTACTTCAGCGCCAACAGTATAACAAAAAACTGGAGACCATGCCAGGCAATTGGAACCAGGATAGTCAAACTCCATCGGAATCTGTTCAACAACAATTTGATTCCAGTCACGTTCAATTGCCTCAGCAGTCACAACCGACAACCAATAGTGTTGAAGGTACTTTCAGGCATCCATTACCTCCGGGGATGCGGCCAAGAATGCCACTCCAGTTGAATGTTTTCATTCGGAATTCGACAGGTTCGTTTGAACATTGATATTACTCAGTTTTTTCCAAACAGCCATCTCATTCTTAAATTTCATATTCAAACTTTTATGCTCAAACAGGCAATGTCGATGCAAGACTTCAGGGTATTGATCCACGAACGCGAATGCTCCTTCAACGGCCGCAAGTGCCCGGCGGAATGCCACAACATTTTCCAACGCAAGTACAGGGACAACAGCAACAGGCACTTCAGCAGCGTATGGTGAATCCGAGGAATCCGATGACAGATCAATATGATCTTATGCAACAGCAGCAGCATCAACAACAACAACAGCAACAGCAGCAGCAGCAACAACAGCAGCAGCAACAACAACAACAGCAGCAGCAGCATCAACAGCAGCAACCACAACAACCGCCTCCACGATTTAATGACCCCAATCATAATCACAATCAAAATATGGGACAGCGGATGGTACGCGGCCCGCAAGATATGGCACAGGGTGTGAGAATGATCAGTAATCAGACAATGAATCGATCACCTCTGATCCCTCCGAATGTCAATGATAGCCCCACCACTCCTTCAGAAGCTTCCGAAATCCCTGAAAATGTGACAGCTGAACTTGAGAAGCTTGAACAGGAAGGCGCTCCCATGGTTGAGGTCGAGGGCGTTAGTGCAATATTAGGAGACTTAGCAGACGACGATGACGAGCTTCTCGGTAACATGATCTTTTACCTTCCAATTTCATACTCAATTTTATTTCCCACTTTATTCTTGATCATATTTTTCTCACGATTTGTTTTTTAATTAATGTAGCTGAAATGGGAGCCGATTTCAATATCCTCGAATATGCTGATCCTGAACTAGATAATATAACCGGCGGTGAAAAAACAAATATTCTCGATATGGATTTAGAACAAGTCGAGGTCGAGACAAAAGATGAAAAACAGAAGAAGGAACACAAAGACGAAGAACAAAAATCCGAGGATTTGTCGGGTGCTCCAACAACTCATCCAGACTTGAATGGGACGAATGGTCAGAATTCTGATTCTTCTGGGGTGGAGGTGCAGAATGCCGTTGCTACGCCGGCACCGACGATGCAAACAATGGTTGTGGCGTCTCAACCACCACAACAGCAACAACAACAACAACAGCAGCAGCAGCAACAACAACAACAGCAGCAGCAGCAGCAGCAACAACAACAACAACAACAACAACCGCAGCAGCAGCAACAACAACAACAGCCACCGCCACCGCAACAACAATCCTCCCCAGCGATACTATCTCAGAATCATTCTCAAGCAATGGCAATACAACAGCAAATGCATCAGCATGTACAACAAGCAGCAGCTATGGGGCGACCGATGCCACCAGGAACCCGGTTGCTTTCACCCGACGGCGCAATTGGTGTTGTCACATCGACTAATACCGTCACGGTGAGCTATCCACCAACATTTCCTGGACACCAACCGCGGCTCCCTCAGCCTCATCTGCAACGTGAGTTGATTGAATTTTCTGCAGATAATGACATTTAATGATGTGTTTTATCTTGATTTTTTCCCTGTTGTAAATAATAGTACAACAACAACAACAGCGATTGGGAATGAGATTAACCGGTGTATCTGGTGTACCGGGGAGAGTTGTGTCTGTAAGTCACATGATCGGACCAAGAATGCCATTAGCACCACCACCACCGCCGCCACCACCGCCTTATCCTGGACCACCACCACCATATCCAGGGCCTATTCAGGTGTGTTGAACAATCGATAATTCGATATACTAATACAAATGTTCACTTGGATTTTCTGCATTGCTTTCATCATCGAGTTCAGTATACACTATCGAATGATTTTGATCTTATCATTGGTAATATCAGTTCAACTCAATTTTTTTCAAATTTAACCTCGTTACATCTTATATGGCTTTATACTTTTGTAAGAGGATCACAATTTAATAATTCCGAATGACAAAGTAAATTCAAAGCGATTCTGGTGATGGTTTTGTTAACTAATGGAGAGTGTACTTTGCTATTTTTCAACTAAAAATAGGGCATAGGTGGTAATCATGTTATGCATTCAATGGGAATCTAAACAAATCCTCAATGGTCCATTGACATGAGTGCCACCTTGTGTCGAAAAAAAATTTGAAGTGAAGACCCATAATATTAATGTAAAAGAAGTCAAAAAAGAAAAAGATAAATTAATTTGCCGCCAATGTAGGCAGTAGAGTAAAACCTGATTAAGAGTAATGGCTGGTGTAAACGGTGTTTTGGCCTTGGGTGTTTGCAATGCATTGGTGTTGGTGCATGTCTAGATGGGGCTGTGCCCAGGTGGGCGGGGTATGCCGCGACCCCCAATGCATATTGGGCACCAAGTGCCTCTCCCGGGTCCACCAATGGTCCCAGTCGTTCATGCGGGCGTTCCTCCAATTGTGCCACATCCACACCGAAGACCCCTGCTTCTCCAGGTGAGCAAGTCTTGGGGCATTTAACCGCACACAATCCAAATTTAAATACAAATTGATATTACAGCTGCTATATCATTCATTGAAAATGATCGTAATGAAATGGGAGCAATGAATATGAGAAGCTAATCTCTGAGCATACAGATTCATAGATTTAGATCAATGGGACTGGCTGTAGCAGAAATTTTATATTTGCATGTTTCATTTTCCTCTTAATATCTGTTCATGTATTGACGATTGAATATTGTTCTTAAACATTCAATCGCCTGCGTAATCAATTAGAACTAGCTTTAACTGTCAGCAGTCATGTTCGCAGGAGCAACCGTTGCTGCTCGAGGATCTGTTGGAACAAGAGAAACGCGAGCAAGAAAAGCAGCAGCAGCAACAGCAGCAACAAGTCGATACAACAGCCACAGGTGGTGCGTTGCTTAGTGATAGTGAATTCGAACGATTACGAGCTGATGTTCTCGGGTCAAGTGCTTTGGGATCACCACCCCAAAGTATTGTGAGTGGACCGGGCAGTGGTCCGCTTATTAGACCACCAGGTAAGCCAAGACCGCCGTCTGCTCCAGGCACACCATGGCCTCAAGTACCTGATGCTAGTAAACTCGTAATCCAGACACAGCCACGACAACCAATAGCGACACAAACACCACCAGAAGGTATGTCACCAATTTCATTTATGCAAAGAATTAGTGAGTTGTCGAATGTTATTCAATGTACAATTATTATCATTTATATCATTCCAGCAAGAGCCGCGACTTTCAACATTCCTCAGTTGCCAGCGCCCCCTGCACCACCCGAAATTATCACCACCGAACAAGATCGTCAAATTCAAATCCAGTATGAACAATGGTTGAACCATCAACATCAGATACTCTCTCAGCAACAGAAATGTTACGAAACTGAAGTGCAAAAATTACGAAAAATTAGAAAGTCGCTTAATAGCAAACAGCGACAACTACGTAAATCTGGAAATGAATTGACGGAGAATGATGCTGCTGAATTGCAAAGAATTTCGGGTGAGCAAGCGATACTACAGAAACAGTTGGATGCGAGTAGAAAACAAACACGTCAACATGGAATGTTGATTCAAGAATATCACAGTAAACAACAACAGAGGCAAGCACAACCACAAACGAGTGAACCGTGTTCTCCTTTGATGTCTCCGTCTCAGCATTCATCGCCGATGCATAGTCCTGCTGCGCTAATATCTCACAGTCCTGGGCCTGGCAGTGTGCCAAATATGATCCAACATTCACCAGTGACATCCATCATTCAACACAGTCCGAATCCACCAATGTTGCAACACAGTCCGGGCAATCAACAATCAGCAAATCCTGGTACTATGTCACCGCACAATATGCAACCATCACCACGAATAGGCACACCACATTCTCAAGGTGAAGAAAGTCCATTCAGTCCAGGAGCAATGCCCTCGCCGGGAATTTGTGGGCCAACTGCAACACGTATGGCATCACCACAGCATCGTGCAGTAATCAGTGGCAGAATTGCTACAAGTCCAGGTACATACTCATCTGAAGTACGTACCACGCAACAGATAATGGGCGAACAAGGTATACGGTTGCAAAATATCCATCAGAGATTTGTCCGACCCCCGGCCATTGGCGAACTCGGTCAACGCCCAAGACTACAAATGCAGGGAGGCATAATTTATGGACAACGATCACCACTAGGTAGTCCACAACCGACGCAGCAACCTATGATGACGCAACAGCAACATCAACAGATGCTTCAACGTCAACAGATAATACAGCAGCAACATGAAGTTGGAACAATTGCACAGGATGGTCAAACTGTATTGAATCAGCGTACATTACAAATGGTACAGCAAAGGCAACAAATGATGCAGCAGCAACAGCAGCAACAATTAGTTGCCCAGCAGCAACAACAACAAAGACAACAGTTCATACAAATGCAACAACAACAACAACAACAACAACAACAGCAACAACAACAACAACAGCAGCAGCAACAACAACAGCAGCAGCAGCAGCAACAACAACAGCAGCATATCATGCAGAAGCCACCAAACTCACCTATGGTATCTCAACCAGCAAGTTCACCTAGTCCTCAGTTACATTCACAAATGCAACAAAATTATGGGCAACCGCCTAGCTCACCAATGCCTCGGAGTCCTATGGTACAACAAACAATGGGTTCACCAATGTTGCAACAGCAGTTAAGTCAAAATTCGCAACCACCAAGTCCGATGGGCAATAGAGTCCATCCACCACCTACATCACCAATGGTTTCGCAATATCAACCTCCAAGCCCAATGGCACGCAATCATCCTTCAACGTCACCAATGTTGCAGCATCAATTGAATAGCCAACATCATCCACCACCAGTTCAGACGCCAAGTTCGCCGATGCCACGGAGTCCAATGGTAGCAGGATCGCCAATGCAGATTCAACGACGGCAGTCGAGTGGTAATAGTCCAGCTATGCCTGATCGACCTCAAAGTGTTGAGAATCCCGGCACACCTCGCACACCACATACGCCGCATACTCCGCATACTCCGCATACTCCTCACGCATACAATGCATCACAAAATTCGGGTGGACATGCTGGTGAACAGCAGCAACTACAATCCATGTCACAGGAACAATCTAATGTATCGGTGGATCAGAATCAAAATAGAGGTGGAGGCAATCCTCATAATCCTCTGAATCCGATTCCGCTTATGAGAAATTTTGGTCGGTACGGATACTTCAAGTTGGGTTTACGTGGTGGGTCACCAATGTGGTCAGCTAAACCCGAATCGAGTAAAGGAAAAACAGCTGAACCCCGCATCACAAACACAACATCTGCAGCTTCCAGTGTCGATGATAAACCGAACACGTCAACAGTTGTACACCGAAAAACGGGTATTTCACAATCAAAAATGAATAGTTTAGTATGCGCCGATTACAATGATTTCGACGATGATTCACATACTCCACCACAAACACCGCCTACATCAGTGTCAGATGTGAAATCTGTTAGTGGATCTACAAGTGTCGCGTCCAATCTTTGTAGTGGCAAATCAACATCTACCTCATTGTCGTTAGGCAGCCCAAGTGATAAACTTGAACCGATACCCGATACTACCGATTACGACGATGACAAAACGATCGTCAACGAAGAGGTGACATTAAGTTCGACAGCACAACGTGACAGCGATGATATGACTGTGATTGAAGAATTCGCGGGATCAGAGTTGGTTGATGTTGCACTTGGTGCCCTTGATCCTGATATGCAGGAAGAATACGTTCTCTTTGAGCCAGACATGGTTGTTGACTTGTCAGTTGACAGTAATGATTCATTGAGTCATGCTTTAGTGAACAATAGTAATCAGAGCCACGATCTTGTGCAAATTCTCGAGATAGAACAAGCCAATGTTGATGATCAAGTGCTCAGTGATGATGAACTGCTGTCGACGCAAACTCGAAATAAAAAATCATTGCGTTTAGATATCATGAGAACATTGCCAAGTGGTAAACGCCTTGTCACTGTGACAGACACGCCTGAATCGCCTGATCAGGAAGAAATGAATGTGGACCCATCACCTGACACATCACCCTTCATGGATCACACATCAGACCATGATATTTTAGCACTTGTTGCTGAATCCGAAGTGGTGATTATTGATCCAAGCACCAAATCACCGGAAGATAATTTGTTTAAAGAATCGTGTGGTGAAGACGAGATGGACAGACCTGAAATGAACTCTGATTTTGATGCTGCGCCGAAGACATTAGAACTCACCAAAAATGACGGAACTAAAACTATTCTCGAGATGAATGAGAAGAAGAGTTCATCACAGTTTAATTTTATAGATGATACATCACCCATTCACGCACAATTGTCAAACATTGATCAAGTAGACATTGGACATGTGAGTGCTGAGTGTAATATTGGTTCGAGTCCAGCAACACCAACAAGAATTTCAAACACAACTAATGAAGTAGTTAGCACCATTACAATTTCTGAGAACATAACTGATTCAGCGACATTGACCAATGTCACTACATTCAGCATTACAAAAGAAATTGAAATGACTTCCTCGAGCGATAATCAAAATCAACCAATATTGCCTCCGTCAATGGCAAGTATTGTAACTGATGCAAAAATCGCTGCCAAATTATGTCAAACTGCAATGGAAGTATCAGCTGTGAAAGTGCAGAAAATCAATTCTCATGATACCATAGAAATATTTGACACCGCAAACTCGAAAACTGATTCAATCCCAGTCAAAATGACTGAAAAAAATCCAGACAGTAGCGAAATGAATATTTGTAGTTTATCAAATGACAGCATGGCACTATTTTCTGGGGGGATGGATAAAACTGAGACAGTAATGAATTCAACTAATCTAACAATCGCTGTCAATCCAACTTCTGTCACATTATCAAGGCCGAAAATGTCGATTGTCGATATATCATCCAAAGAGAATATCATGTCAACCCTAAAACCAAGAACAATAGATACTGACACAATATCATTGAATAAAAATGAAGCGACAAAAGGAGACATCAACGAAAAATTACAGAGTGAAACATCAAATTTTAATTCATTAAGCAATTGTACGTCTACAAGTTCAGAAATTATATCAGAGACATCATCCACAGATGATAAGAAATCGGATCCACTCAACACCACAGACGAACTCGAGAGTATGCTTGAAGCTATTCACAATCCCGCGGAGAATATCTTAAATGGTGAGAATAAAAATATAGATAGTCATTCAGAACTCTCGCCATTGAAACGAATGTCACCTGTGGCGGACGAAATGTCTTTAGTGAATATCTTGGAGAATGATTCCGAGCCGGTAGTAATGAATGAAAACAAAGAAGAGACATCGAGTGAAGATAAATCTCAAATAAATCTCTCACCCACCGAACCAGTGAAAGAATGTATGACCAATTCGCCGATATCAAGTGAAAATAAACAACAAATTGAGGTACCTTCCAATAAATCATTCTCTGATAACGTCAACACAGCAAATGAAGTAGATGAATCTTCCGATGATATTTTAGACATGCTACAAAATATCATCGCCTCTAAACCGGAAATGGCTAACTCGAATATTCTCGATGACGAAGAGAGAACGAGAAAATTAGGGTTGATCTATCAAATGCCAACACCACTCGACACATTACCTTTGAATATTCTTCAAGACTCATTAATGGATTTGGATCATCCAATTTCTGAAAATGATCAACCTGAAGTATCTCAAGATGACACTAAAGTCACAAAAACTATAAAAACAACGACACTAAGCCTGAAACCGGCGGCAGTAACGAAAAAGAGTCCGCCATCTGTCCAGCAGTCGACACCAGTTGTCGTTAGTACTGTAGCTCAATTGCAAAAAATTACGACAGCTGTGCCTCATCTTTCACCTTTGTCGAAACCTACAGAATTAACGTCAAATGTCGACAATGTGACACATCAATTACGAACACTTTTATCATCATTTCCAGCTATTCATTCGCAAAGTTATACGACTGCACAAGCTGCTCTAGTGACCATGGTTTCATCCGTTATGTCGATACCCAAAATTGGGAATGTTGTAACAGCAACAACTAGCTCCTCGTCAAATTCTGTGAGCACAGCTCAAACAGGCATAAATTACAGACCTCAAACGACATCAGCTATCGCTTCGAGTACTGTATCATCGACGAAATACTCCGCTGACACGACAACTACATCATTACCTATGCAATTGAAAGATAGTGCAGCCAATGTGGTATCATCACTGAGTAAAACGACCAGTACGAATGAGTCATTTCCACGTATTGCTACAAGCACAGTTCAATCACAATCAATGGTTAATTTACCACCAGCGCCCACATCTGCATCCAGACCGGCGACCAACTCCGGAATTTCAATCACTTCAAACGCAATGCTCAATGCTATGTTGTCTGGTACTACATCAGCAAAAAGCTCAATAGCTGGACATCGTGCGAACACCATCCTCACACAAACGAGCAATCTCTTGAGTTCAGTTTTGCCCACAGCGGCTGTGCAAAGACCTCAGAATTTACAAACAATATTACAAGTAAGTTCATCATCTCAAGCTACACAACCGCGTGTTGTTGTCAACTCGTCATCCTCGACTGTGAGTACTTCATCAATTCAAAGCACAAAAACCATTGCTCCACTGACGGTTACCAGCGTGGCAAACACAATTAATGTCACCACATCAATTCTCCAATCGACATTGTCACAAGCGCCAACACTCTTACATTCACAATTAACGTCGGGTCAAAGTCAATATAAATCTACGGGTATCTTACCCATCGACAACAAAAGTAATGAATTGGAAAGTCATGTGCAGAGTACGTCTACGAAAGAAAGTGATGATTCGAACAAAATCCAAGTACCAACGACAAGAACAGAATTGGATAATACCAAAGTCATAAATTCACATCGAATGGAAGAGTCGCAGAATGTCTTATTGAAACAACTGCTCCAAAATACTGCATGTGCAACGACAAATTTAGCATCTAATACATCTCCAACGTCGAGTTTGCCAATTGTACCGTCTTTGGAAGCCCAATTGGCCCGTCCTGTACCACCAACGCCATCAGCATTGCTTCCACCGCTATTAAATAAAACATCTGGTCCGAAACCTGCAGCGGCCAAGCAAATTTTAACCCGAGAAACATCGTTCGTATCGCAAACACCACCATTGAAAACACAAAGTCCACCTATCAAAGAAGAATCACCGAAAGCAACGACACCACCAACTTCTACACTGCCCACAACATCAGTACAGTCACCAGTTCAACGAACAATCGAGACGGTGTCGAAACCATTGCCAAGTCAATCAGTGAAAGTTACGACAACTGTTCAGAGTAGAATACCAGCATCGGTAGTAAAACCAATTGCCACTATGCAGCCAAAGCTTGAACCAACAGCTTCAGCACCACCACCACCACCACCACTCCCCAAAATACCACAACAACAAGCAACTGTGAGTCAACCACCGCCATTAGTTAAGACGCCATCAACGGAAGCGCTCATATCCACTCAAGTACCTAATCAGAATCAAACTCAAATACGGACATCAACAGTACCGACATCTTTCACGCGGCTTGTCCCACCTATGAATAAACCTATAATGACCACATCAACGATCAAAACCGTTCAAGCATCGTCACAAGTGCCCACTAACGTCCAACCATCGTCACAGCCTTCAACACCTATTGCTACAACTCCACCACAAACGCCACAACCATCGACACCGACGCCACCGTCTACTGTACAAAAGCCAGCGCCTGTTCAACAGACGCAGCATCAGCAATTACAACAAGTACAACAAAAACTGCCGATTCAACAGCAAGGGGCGCAAACAAACACGATACAACCGTCAGTGCCTCAAACGATGGCTCATCAATTGGGCCATCAAATTCACCTACCACAGGGTGCAATTGCGCAACACACAGTGCCTTTAGTGGAAGTTAAAAAGGAAATTCTCGATGAAGTATTGTCTGGCAGTACTCCAAGCCAGCATTCTGATACCAAAGACTTTTTAACTGCCAAAGAAGAGCTTATGGATGGATCAATTGATGACAAAACTGGTGAGTTATTATTACAGTTATTCATTTAACTTCAATTTTAACGGGATATATTTTTTTCTTCTTGGGTGTAGATCTCAAAAAATTGAAAAGACGCCAGTATCAACAGAAACGCAGGCAGAGCCAGGGTAAAGATGCGTCAGCAGCGCCACAAAAGAAACGTTCGAGAAAAGTGTCAAGACTCGATGAGGATTATGACACGTTTATTGACAATATAATGGTTCAACTGCGTCAATTACAACCAATGACAGTGTTAGAACCTCTGTTAGGACGGAACTATGGAGTCTGTCCCATATTTGGCTCAGGTGATCTTTCTAAAGTTGGTAGTCAGAAGGATTACAATCCTCGAACAGGTGATCTGACTGGAGTTTACGGTGTCGCACGAATTATAGGAGTATCTGATCATTATAATACACAACCATTTGGTGAATCGGAACCGTTGCCACCTCAACAACCTGTCTCAACACAACGTGGATTCTACGATCAAGAATTTCCCCCCCTCAAACTCGATGATTCAATAGAGAAGAAGGAGAATTCGTTATCTATGACACGCGATGTAGACACTCCAGATACAATCGTCAGTTCATCATCGCCTGAATGTGTAATACCAGAATTTGTTCATCATTTTCCGGGTTTGAGATTGATTGAAGAGGAATCAGACGAGGAGTCGGATTGGTTGAAAAGAGTTTCGCCTGTGATACCACTTGTTTCACCTATTCCGATAAGACTAAAGCCAGCTTATATCAAAGATATGGCTAAACAAGATAAGGAAAATTTGGGCGCAACAAGACTCGGAAAATCTCCGCCAATGGCACTCAGAGAAAATGGAAATGTCACGGTAACGCTTACATTAAATAGCCAAGCGGCCGATGATATTATGGGTGTTCTCAAAGATTTGGCAAATATTCTCAATATATCACCACCGAATGGATATCAAATTGTTGAACGTACCACCACTCCACCCAGTCAAAAACTGGGATTGTATAGAACCAAAGGAAAGGATGGGAAAGAAGGTGGTAAGTAATTTAAAAATTCCTTTATCGCAAATTCATCAGTTTTATAATGTAATTTTGTTTATAGCACCGATTGATATCCAGAGTATCCTCAATGGGGCAGCGAAATTCTGTCGGCATTGTGATGTAGTAATTCTCAACAGTTTAATCAGGAAAAAAGTATCGGACTTGCCATTTTTGAGTAAGGAGGAAGCTGAACCTGGCGACGAGTTGTGTTTTTGTTCGGCGGCATGTTACATGCAATTTGCACTTATTCATCGCACACCTATAAATACTCAAAGCAAAGCTGCAGCTATTGTTGATCATTTGTGTCAGAAGTCAGAAACAAAATCGCTTGATACTTCTTTGCGCAAAAAGTTACACGAGAAAAAAATGATCGAGAAACAGCCAGTTACATTAACTGAAAATCTTTACGCTGAACCTATGGAAATTCACATGGATATTAAAATAAAAACGGAAAAAGAAGAATCAGAAATGCGAGAAATAAAAGAGGAACAGTTGCAAACTGACGACAAACGTCCGAAAAAACACCCGGCAAGTGAAGAACTATCTCACGAATTGTCAGGCATACAACCACCAGCGAAATTATGGCGCGGACTACGATATAAACTTTGGAGTATGGGCATCATCCAACCAGCGACAAAGTATAAAAAACCGTCAGACAAAGACATCACAGAAATGCTATTTCGTATGGGTGTGACCGTAACACCAGCCAAAACTGAAGACAGTCGTCGTTGTATGTTCTGTCAGTCCCAAGGCGACGGCGCTGCCGATGGACCTGCACGTCTTCTCAATTTTGATGTTGATAAATGGGTACATTTAAATTGCGCCCTATGGTCCGAAGACGTTTATGAAACTGTCAATGGAGCATTAATGAACTTGGACACTGCATTACAACATAGCCTCGTGCTCAATTGCATCGCTTGCGAAAAACCTGGTGCAACAGTGAAATGCTTCAAAATGCGATGTACAAACGTTTATCATTTGGGCTGCGCCGTCAAAGATGGCTGCGTCTTTTACAAGAATAAAAGTACATATTGTTCACAGCATGTGCAAAAAAATGAAAAAGACAATGAACTAACAACATTAGCAGTTTATCGAAGAGTCTATGTAAATCGGGATGAGAACCGACAAGTTGCTGCAGTAATGCATCATTCTGACCATAACCATCTATTACGTGTCGGTAGTTTAATATTCCTCAGTGTTGGACAATTATTACCACACCAATTGGCCAATTTCCACACACCCAATTACATCTATCCAGTTGGATATAAAATTGTTCGTTTTTATTGGAGTATGCGGCGTCCTAATAAGCGATGCAGATACGTTTGTTCTATTCATGACGTGTCCGGACGGCCAGAATTCCGAGTTCTCGTACAAGAACCATCGCAAGAAGATGTGGAACTGCGTGACGCGACGCCGCGTGCTGTTTGGAGTCGAATCCTTGAACCACTCACGGACTTACGAAAATCTACTCACAGTGTCCAATTGTTTTCGCGTTATGTTTCGGGTGAAGATCTCTTTGGCTTGACCGAACCAGCGGTCGTGCGGGTACTCGAAAGTCTACCAGGTATTGAAACATTAACAGATTATCGATTTAAATATGGACGAAATCCGTTGTTAGAGTTGCCGTTGGCAATCAACCCATCTGGAAGCGCAAGAACTGAAGCAAGATTGAGGCATCAACTGCCATGGAAGAGACCACACACACAACGAACTGGATCATCGGCTCGTGCGTCCTTTGCACCCACTGCTACAGTTGCCGGTGAAGTCGCCTGCCCATACTCTAAACAGTTTGTTCATTCGAAGAGTTCGCAATACAAAAAAATGAAGCAAGATTGGCGTAACAATGTATATTTAGCAAGATCGAAAATTCAGGGGTTGGGACTTTATGCCGCACGGGATTTGGAAAAACATCAGATGGTTATCGAATATATTGGCGAAATTATCAGAACAGAATTGGCTGAAATGAGGGAAAAGCAATATGAAGCTCGGGTGAGTGATTCATTGTAGTACTTGAATAAAACTCTATCTTAATGTTTCTATTTCATGAATGAAAATTAATTTACTTTTTTTATCAAACTATAGAATCGGGGAATTTATATGTTCCGTTTGGACGAGGAAAGAGTGGTTGATGCAACGTTGTGTGGTGGACTGGCACGTTACATAAATCATTCATGCAACCCGAATTGCGTTGCTGAAATTGTTGAGGTTGACCGCGATCTTCGAATAATAATATTTGCAAAACGGAGAATCTCACGTGGTGAAGAAGTGAGTAAATTTTTCATTGTAATTTATAGTATATAGTTCATAATTGTTTCTTTACGGATGGTAATAAACATTTTCGTTCTTGAATTCTGTTTTCTAGTTGGCATACGATTACAAATTCGACATAGAGGATGATCAACATAAAATAGCGTGTTCATGTGCGGCGCCCAACTGTCGCAAGTGGATGAACTGAATGAAAAAAAAAAGACTCGATCCACTGTTGTTATTGTTGCTACGTTATTGGATAGGTTTTACGGTGGGGATTGATAGGATATATATATATACATATATATTTACATATATATCTATATATATTATAGACATATTATTTAATTTGTAAAGTGCCATTGCAGTTTGACTAATCGATTTATATAGTGAAGTTGGTGCTACACCATCACAACATTCCTCCAAAGTTGTACAATATTAGTTTTTACTCTTAAAATGAAGTTGGACACGGAAATGATAAAAAAAAATTTGAATCACTTGTATATTGAAACTGTGACGATTTTTTCCCGGCGAAAGTGAAAAGTTATGGAAAGACGTGAAAAAAAAGAACACTTATGTGAACTAATGTGGGCGGCGATATGTGACGGAAGATATGAAGAATCAACACATAGAAAAATGTTGAAACCAATTCAGTTGTTCATGTATGTAAACAAAACAAAAAAAGTTTGTATCTTTGTATGTGAAGTGGAGGACCAACAGGTAAAAAGAAAGGCGAAAGGTTTTCCACGTTGTAATATAGTAATGTTTATTAATTATTGCATATACATTGCACTGTGTCTGTACATAGGTAGAAGTCCAATATTATTTTGAATCACAAGAAAGTTATGTAAAATAACAGTACCTAATGTAGAATTATATACAATATAACTATTCGATTACACAATAATGAATCGATAGAAGAAAAAAAAAAAGATTTTATATCCTGTCCTGTCGACACGCGAATAGGTATATTGCAATGAGACGAAAAAAATATATCAACTGTAAGTACTATCTTTTTCGGAATACCTGATTACATGGGACATTATTTTCTTGCTCTCATTGATTAATGAGAAATCGATCATGTTACACGAAATGATATTTGTGAATTCATATGACTAGAATCCATGAGTATTTTTACTGGAAAATGGAAAATAAAATAAAAGTAATTGAATTAAAAAAAAACAACAGCATTTGTATATGTGATGAGTCTAAGCTTTTATTTAATGTAAATGATGAGCTCATATTTACAACCATATTTTGATACATTCGAATACATACATTCAAACCACCTACTTTTTACCACACATGTTTGATTAATACTCTCAATGGGAGGATGAGGATTGTAGAAGGCAAGTATTATCCCGGGATCAAGTATTTTTCTCTTGTGGTTTTATATGTGCATTTGTACGACTCAAAAAGAGTAATTATGAGGAGAATCTCTCGAAAAAGGCACCAATTCCTACGAATGTGCGTTAAAAAAATCCGTACAAGTATAAAACGAAATGTATATTGAAACAAACATTGAATATTTTTCACATTTAAATAAATATCTAAATGCAATTCTTTGGCATTTATACGCTTTTATAAAATAATTGAATACTTAGAGCAAAAAAATATTCTTTCTACAAATTCGTAAAATCTCAGTACATGATTAAGTACACGAACGAGGTACAATATTGGTTTGCATTAGTTTATCTATTCTTCATTGAATTTATTATTGATTTTCACAATAAGAAATTCTTTTATCATATATTTAGGCTTCATTTTTTAGTATTTATATTTAATTGACAGATAAATTACTACTCAATTAATGTCCATTTCGTTCATTCAATTTGGCAGATGAAGACATTGGCAAATCGAGAAAAGTGATTGTTTCATATCACGTTTAGTTTTACGTATTGTAATTAATTCTATTCTTAAAATCTACTGTCGAGCAATCAGGAATCCTGCAATGCTGATTGATGTTTACGATGTCGTCAAGACGTCCCTGTATGCATGCAACAAATTAATAATGTCTATTATTATTTTACATCCTCTTTCTTTTAAATGAGAATTATCATGCACGCAAGTATAATCACTTTATATGATAGATCCCCAATTCCTGTCATAGGTATATACATATTCTGGTGAAGCAGTGTGTCATCAGGTCATTATTTCAATTGCATTTTTATTATTCTCATGGCGTATTGCAAATGCAGTGGGTGAAGGTCTCCAGCGCAGTATTAACATATATTTACTGAATGTGTTTAAACATCATGCACATGCAGTGTGTAATAATGAAATGATCAAGTCTAGAAAATTAGGTGTAAATAAATATTCCTAGTGTTTTGGAAAAAAAAAAAAATATAGAATGAAGTGGGAAATTATTTTCATTCATGCAGTTCATCTCAGGATATCTAAGACAAAATACTTATTGAAAGTATAAATACAAAAAATTATATCGTTCATGAGGGACGAACATAAAAACGGTCAACCTAAATTTGTTTGGAGACATTTTATCTTTATTGCCATATTTCAGCTTGATAGGATTTATAATAATTATATTATCCACATATATTACAGCTTTTATATATACACAAGGACCTTTCTATACACTAAATATTCCTTATTTCTGTTGCTCTTACTTTCCTGCCAGTAGTTGATTTTATGTTTAATATATTATCTTTTTTCCACTTTTATGTATACAAACATCCGTCGGATTATAAATTTGGGAGACAGGATTTAATACCTATACTAATCTACAATAATCAAAAAATAAATGTCGCTTCATGGAAAACGAATGTATGTCGATGAGTCCAATTATATAGTTGACGTGTCTGAGTCTAAGAGATGATTGTATGGATTATCATTAATTATAATTGTTATAATAATAATTATTATTATTGCTATTATTTTCAATATTCATTAACATTATTATTCCTGCATTCACCCGATTAGGCAAAATTTTGAATATGCTGTTGTTAGGCTGCTAGAATTGATGCATCATATGGAAATAACACTATGAAAAGTTAAGTATAATCACTATTGCTTGCATTCAATAGCTGCAACAAACTGCCAAAGCTGAACTTTATTTTTGATTATCACTGTTTTCCTCTGCATGTATTTTCTTTTTTGTTACTAGTAAAAATGAATTTAAGAACTGAAAAATCACTCCATAATGTCTAATGAAATAATTATGCAACAAAAACAAATTTCGTATGTAGATTTGTAAATTTTCCTGAACATATTACGGAAACACAAAATCCTACTTTTCTTATTTTGATTGGCAGTGGGACATCTTCGTGAGATGAACGTCAAACACGTGATTCGTTGTTGAAAAATTTTTTTATCTATATCTTGTTTCAAAAAAAAAGACAATTATCACGTCATTTGGACTTCCCACTGGATAACGTCTTTTTTCATTTCTACCTGTTCCATATCGTCAAATCGTATTTATCTATGTAATCCATTTCAAAGGATTCCAATTTTTTGTATGAATAACTAATTACATTACATAATACTGCAACAAAGTTTTGAACAATTATTTTTTATAAAATGCTACTTCAAACTACTGTTCAACCGCAGTTTAATAGTCTTCAGATTACGAATGGCCACGAAATTATTCCATTAGTAGTAACACTTAGACATCCTACGACCACCAGCTTGACAAGAACAATAACAAAGTCAATTTTCCTTGTTACCTGATGCTAACAACAGAAACTGCTGGATGTAAATGTCACTGTGAAGACTCAATAAAGAGCATTTTTGATAATGCTTTGAAGACATAACATCCAATACCATCTTTAAGAAAAATTGGTTTTGGGAGTTGAGCGTAAAATCAATTAAAATGGAATCATTTTATACTATGAAATTTGGTCAACATTCATCATTACTTTCTTCTTTTTTTTCCATCTCTATCCCAAGACGCGACCTTACTCAAAAATTTCAATCAAAGTTCTCCCTAACATTCTTTTCTTGTAATTCTTGTGCATAACTTTCATATTTTCTCCTCTATCCACTATAAAAACATGATATAAAATTGCGAACTGAATACCCGAGCTTTCGTATGGTAGTTATCTATAGAATGAACCGTGGTCATCCCTTCTTCTTTCACTAACTCACCACCGCTAAGATATTCTTTGGCCTTTAAGAAAAATCTGTCAACGCCTATCCGGAATGAAACTCAAAACGGACTAACAGAATGAGAGTACCTTCACTTATCATTTCTAATTGACACGTGGTAATTACATTCTATGGTCGTTATAATAAATATTTAAACAGAGAATAATTGTAGATATTGTGAATCGTACAAAAATAATATCTATTAAAAAATGACAGATCAAAACATATCAGATCTCCTTTTTCCTTTTTTTTTGTCGATATACAGTCGAGAATAAGATCAAAAAGAAACATGAATTTATAGCTCTTACCATATAAATTAATAAGAATACAAGAAGAGTTTGGTTGTTAATGAATGTTAACAATAGTACGCATAAGCCAAGAGCCATAATAAATTTAGTATAAGAAGTCACATATAAACAATTACATGAATTAATTTTTGATAAAAAAGACCAGCACCATATATCGTATACATTAATTATCGTGAATGCAAATCTAATAACAAGAAATTATTGTATCAAACATCAATAAATTTTTTCAGTTCTTTTTTTACATAGGTGACATAGGTGAAAGATTTCCATAATTCGCCATGAACTTCGGACTTGGTTTCCATTGGCCGAGACGAGTTCAATTTCTCTTTCCCCAACAAGGCATAACATCGCGAGCCTTGCAAATACTTTTTTAAATGGTGATCTATTGATCCGATTTTATGAATTTTGCATTTACCGGCGAATCTGATAAATATCCCGGGCTAATCGTCAAAACAAAATTATTCTCAGCGTGTGTGTATCCGTATGAATTTTTGTAAACACCCACTCCCCTCTGTTCGCGTGAAAGTCATGAATATGCACTTGAATAGATGCAAAAAATTTGGATTGACCTATCATTATAGTAAATGAGCGTAATTAGTATATGCCTATTAATTGTTCCAGGTTATTTATTATTTGAAATCCGATGTTCTTGTGCTTAACGGGTATGTGATGATTATTTTGTTTATGCATAAATGGAATAAATTCATTCTATATCACACACGTCGGAAATACACCCATGACTCGTCAACCAATGTCCCCACTATAGTCTTGACCGTTCAACAAATTTCGGTTGTAAATGGCAGCCCTGTAACTATACCTATTTGTTGCTGGACGATCTGGTACTGGTGGTGGCACTAATCCAACTTCAGCATTCAATGACGCTCCTGAGCCTTCGTCAACCTCACCAATGCTACTCTCAACCAATGAAGGTTCAACGTCTGTAAACGCCAACCTCGAACGCAGTAAATAGGAATATGTTTTGTACCTTTTCAACTAGAGTAAAGTGACAAAAAAAAAAAAAAATGGTAAAATAACAAACATCCGAAATTGATTGAATATATACAGTAAAAATTTTGAATCATTGAACGAACCTCATAATAAAGGTAGGCATCTTTTTCTTTATAATTTTGTACAGTGAGCGCTTTGGCCCCACGTTCCGGCGGATGTCTACGATGATCCTCAAGCTCGGTCTCCAGTCTATTAACCCTCTCTTCATGGTCCCGTAATTGTTCACGCTGAAATAATAATATGTTATTCATAATCGTGTGCGAGAATAAAAAATGAATGTGAATGAATATTCATGTATTCGACACGGCAAAATATCAGCGTAGGCATGTGCTCCTGAATATATATACACATATATATGCATGAGAGTTGGATTACATCATTGATGACATACGAACGACAAAATATATTGCACTACTCCTCGTATTAACATTGGAACAAAAAGGTAACATAATTGCTTTTTTCTTCGTATCGTTTGCACCTGATTGAATTGAAATGAGTGCATGCAGTTTACGCGAAGATACGAACTTATTGAAACGGAGTTCGCCTCAGTGAGAGTGGAGGAATGCTTGCAAGTAAAAGACAGAGAATCAAAAAGATTATTGACGTCACTTTCAATATCAAATGAGAGTTAAAAGACGTTAGAACATTATTTTTATTTTGTTCCCAAGAAATGAAATCGATTTCCATATATCTTGCGACTGGTTTTGCACTTGGTATGATGCTTACAGGCGCCAATTTGGTGTGACTGCATGGAAGCAAAGGCCGTTGAAACTTTCGTTGAGAACCTACCGCTCCTGCGAGAGGTTGACATGAGAAACTGGCGCAAACAAAATTAATCGTGTCGATCCATGACTGCAATTCTTTAGAGTCGCTACAAAAAAAAAAGGAAATATATACATTGACGCAAGCAGAAACATAACTTTTATAACTATCTCATATTGCTTTAGAGAAGGAAGAAATATACGATTTAATTTTCGATTTAAAAAAAAATGTTAATATCAAGTTACCTTGTTTGAAAAAGATACTCTGCCTGATCGGCAGTCTGGAGCCTGAAAACGTGTTGTTTTTTCGTATAATCCGATGCTTTAGTTGCGAGTGCGTGATGAATGCGTATTGCGTTATGCAAACTGTCGTTGCGGAAACCATGCTCGTCTTTGTGTAAATATAAAACGAGTTCTCGTAATGTGCAGTAATACATTTTCCAACCACGTTTGCCAAATGGAGCTGTAGTATAAATTCATATCATGTTGTAACAATAACAAATGTAATAATGACAATCATAATAATATAATTCATCAAATTATATCACTTACTCTTTTTCCCATCAGTGTCGTAACAACATTTGCGCATGACGTAGCCTTTTTTGAATTCAGTTGCACCACTAACGTTTGGCACATCAAGGAATGGATTGCCCGATGCTGCTATCGCTGGTATTTCACCAGATTGGGCCACCTGTGAAGCTGTATCATCGCCTTCCTCGTCCCTGTGAATTAGAGTAAAGATGATATACTGAAAAACTCGATTCTGTTGTACTCAAATGATTTTTTTGAGAAGCAAAATCCAACTCACAACGCCCATTCAAGAGGATATGATTTGATTGCGGTGTAGAGCTGTTTGAGCACCTCACGTGGGAAATTTTCACCGTCATTAAGTTCAGAAAGGTTCTCAATAAATTCGAAACATGACATTTTCCGACCAATGTTTTGGCCATGAAGATCAGTATTGAGTAGCATTATAGCACAGGTCAGAGTATGAACGGCATCTTTAAAATCAAAGGAAAAATTAATGTCAAAAAATGGCGGAAAAGAAAGTTTCAATTTCATTAGGTGAAAATATAAATTTGTTACCTTGCGAGTTAAAAGAACCAGGATTACAATCTATATACCGTTTGGAGAAGTGTACAAGTACACGTTCTCTTTCTTGTGTTTCCCCAGTTAACGAGAATTGTGCGAGGAACTTTCTGAGTGCCACGTCCAGCGTGTCCCCATCAAAATTAAAGTACCTGAGATATTCTTCAGCTACAGCACGAGAAAAGTCGTTGCTGTAATGTTTCAAGGAGTAAAATAGAATGAATGAATAGTGATAAAAACTTTTTGCAATCAACTAATTGCTTGCCATTACAACTGGACAAATGAATGTTTAAACCAATTTGCATATATACTTTTTACTAAGATGTCGGGAGACGTCAGACTTTTTGAATCCATCAAGTGAGTATAATCTCTTAGCCAATCGTACTGCCGACGGTAGATCAACCGCTTTTGGACTGTAATGGAAGCTGTGGAGGCTCTCAATATCACTCTCCTCATCGGCCGATTGTGGTGGCGATTGTCCGCTATTTTTCTGTTCATCGCATGAACCAACATGTACTATTTCTCTTTCATCCTCGCTCTCCTTCAACTCCTTAACACATTTACGGACATTAAGGAAATACTATCCAACAGAGATAAGGCGAAATGAAAAAGAAGAAACAGACTAATTTTTTTCTCTCTCTTTAGATAGAGCAAGTATACGGTAAAAAGTAAAAAATCAACAAAATAGATGGCTTCCAAATAGACAGGATACTTCCATTCAACAACGGGATACAAAATCAAAATGGGACTAGGGGAATATACCTGATAACCATTAATGTCAGTGTTGCCTGAACTCACGCCAGATGATGGACGATCCGCGGCACCGCTACTACGTCGGCGATTGTGTCTTGGACTGCTGGTGTTTCGCGCATTTGATTCCTTATCCGGCCCTTTAACTTGTATCACTATTCGATGTTCACTACTTGTATCCTGATTATATTCCGGATTTTTATTAAGTCTTCTCTGAGGTGGTTCGCTCGCGAGTATCGTTGAATCACTATCACTTGGATCACTAACCATCATAATATCACGTGCACTAAGAATATCCATCGTTTCTTCATCATTGTAATCTGGACTTGACATATTACTAATTGCCTCTGATTGACTCAAATCACCATTAGTTGGATGATAGCCACTGTTTATTGTTGGATTGTTTGCACTATTGAAGGCATTATTGGTTGCATCACCCGTTGACAAATGACTGTTGGTAGTTACGTTGGTTGTGGTTGGCAGAGGAAATCTGCGCGAACCAGAATTGGAGGACATCACAGATGATGATACTGATGTTGGTGATGCAGGCGATAGGGAGCGTTGCGGACTTGTTCCTTCGGTTGATGAACTACTTGATGATTGTGACGAGCTGCCATTCTGACAACATGAAGTACGATCAGATGCTGATGGTGAGCTCACTGGCGCGTTATATGTCCATACAATTCGTTCGCTTGACACACCTTGTCCACTATCCGGTCGCGTATCCAATAATGTATTAAGACTTGATGTTACGTCATCGTCAATGTCAATGTCCACTGCGCTCATTGATGGATCTTTTTGAAATTGTAAATGATCTTCGGATCTCGATGTCCTTACAAAACCACTTGAATAATTGAAACTTGATACATTAGATTTTGCATCAATGATATTTGGACATTGATTAGTATTGTCTCGTTTGATGTTCCCAACTGGTGATGTAGTGGCTGAGTTTGAACCGCCACTATTTGTTGTCTTATGTGTTCGATGATGACCCAACATTTCATTAGGACTTGTTGGTACTGAATTATGATGATGATGATTGTGGTGGTTATGATGTCGGTTAATATAATGATTATTATATCTTAACGAGTCAACTTTCTTCTGGTACTTTGGTAGTATGCCCGAGCTTTGTTGGGTGCGTGAAAGATTCAACATCAATTCACCAGTCATCATATAAGCCTCAAACCTATAAAATTAAATTGGATATAATATATTCAGTTATTTCTGTTCTTTGAACTAGTCTGTACTAATAAAACGAAATTGCAATTTACCTAGGGGTATTTTTTTGCCGATTAAATTTGTCACCTGACAGGGGCTCCCATTGAGCGCGTTCCTCCTCTTTGAAACTGTCGGTTGGCGGAAGTAACGCCTCAAATTCTGACGAGCCCGAGGCATCACTGTATGTTCCATTACTCTTAGTTGCATATTGACAAGCACCAATTGGTGCTTGGGGCGAACCAATTGGTAGCTCTGGGGAATTTGACTTTCTACAAATTCTTTTCTTCTTATCGTCACAATTAGTCCCGCTGATAGAATGCGAATTTTTATCCACGCCCACGCGTGGACAGCTATTGGTCGACACGTCGGCCTCGCAAATCGCCTGTCCAGGCGACAACAGCCGTCTCACATGCGCTTTTATCGCTGGGTCTGCAAACGTAAAATAGTTCAAGTGACATATCAATAATGATAAAACAACCTTAAGAAGTAAATCTGCACTACAATCTTGTTCAATGCACATGTACTCAATGTGACCCAAATAAAAAAAAATTCTGTTCTCTCTTCTACGATACATGTACCAACATAAAAAATATTTAAAAAAGAAAAAATGATGCGTCATTCAATTTCCTATCCTGGGAATTTAATTAAATATAACACGATAAATGATATCGATGTTTCGAAATGTTCAATTACACACATAAATTTTTCCAATCGTTATATATTCATGTGTAAATTCATTACCATTTTTTATTTCCGTGCAAATAAAAGAAACTATTCAATTAAAAAGTTAAACGTGCTATAGCACAGTTGTATGACTGTATACGTGTTGTCTCAATGATATTCATGTTTTTTCCATTTTCGTCTTCTATTCTATCCATCATTTTTATTATTATGATGAACTCACCCCGTCTCAGTTTGAGCGTGACCGGATCCGAGGACAATCGTAAACATTTGAGTACTGAAATGAGAATAAAAGGAAAAAAAAATAGATAAATTAGTCCATATTAAAAATATAAATGAAAAATATCGAGACACCGCAGCGTCGAAGTACAGAGAGAGACTGGGTGTGGAGCACACCACGACGTGGCTATAGATTTCTCTCCACTCGATCTTTCGCTGTCTCACTCTCACATACTCTCTTGCTTTTTTTTGCTTTTTCTCCAGATGACGTTGCGCCTGGTCGACGCAAAGGCATGTACAGACAGCTGCACGCCCACCACGGCAATGAAAGTCTAGAGCTAGCGCCCGACTTGAGTGCGTTAGGTCAGGAAAGGTCGATGCGTTGCGCGCGCTTCAGTGTCCTGATATAAGTATGAGGCTTTATCTCGAGGATTAAAGCTTCATGTCAGTTGGTAATGGGGGACCGCAAACACAAGGTGGGGGGAATAGTATTATCTAAAGAATATCTCGTGGGGTTTGTTTAATAGAGTTTAATAGGGTAAAAGAATTTACAAAGAGGAAGTACGGATTTTCCTAGTTATCAAACCTCAAGAGTTATCACTAAGTTGCAGATTTTTTATGAAATATGCGAGAAGGATAAAAATAGTAATGAAGAAAATTTACCCTCATATAAAAATTTTTATTTCATTTTGCATAATGTAACTGTAGGTCCAGCAACGTACGTGACTAATCAAAAGCGAACATTGACCGACAGTACATGAAATTAGTTGAAATAAATTAAAATAAATGTGAATGGCTATTTCAAACGATGCTTTCTGCTCATTATTCCAATTGTGATTTGCATGAATTCACCGGAACGTATATTTGCAATACGTTTTAGCAATTCGATTTTGTACTTTGGTATATGAATGCATAATCCAATGATGCGAAACTTTAATTAGTTCAGCACACAATTTTGCAGTGAAGTATATATATATAAGTTCGGTGATCATTGCAATATTACGAGTTGAATTAACTACTTTTTCTTGTTATAAAACTTGTTCTCGATCTATTTTTGTTTCTGAACATAAATTCCATAGACTCACCTTCTTTGGTGCTAAATCGGTTGATATCAACGTCATTCACCCTCAATATGACATCGCCAGCTTCGACCTAAAAAAAATAGAAAATCCTATGTGAAATATAACGACCAATAATATCAAAAAATAAAATCATCACACATACAAATTATTTCTCAAAATCAAACAATAGACTTGGTGACTAGTTTTTAGCTTTCACTATTCCACTATCACATTCTATGTGTACACCAACAGAAAATTATATTTCATCTCGCCCCATTTTGCTTGTGCTCTTGTCATGTGCACCCCACGCATCTCATCAGCGTTGTCTAGTTTTACTATGTATATAAACTCTATTGGATAATATGAAGCAACTGAGAGCCCAAGTTCGTGCATTGTCTGGCACGAAGCGTAAGTGCACAATGTGACAGGTACAAGCATTAGCGCCGTGAGTCTACGTCCACAGCTCTCGCTTGTACTGGTGATATCCACGTCCATTAGCGTGTACTGTCGCGGATAGAAAGGATATGAGGGTGGGCAGTAGAATGAGAGCAAAGGCGAAGCAATGCATTCATGACCACAGTTCGACCCACAATTATACATTGTGTTGTTTCATTGACGTTACAAATGCACACGTATTTGGTGTGTGTTCATTCTCGTAGAGTTAATGATGATCAAAGAGGTCTCATTATTGAGGAAATGACAGCAGAAGGGAGACAGCGGAAGTAATTTAATCGCAGTGTATTCAAACACCTGGTTAGAGAATATTTCCCTCCTATCCCATACATCATTTTCTCCCACAATAAAAAAAAAAATAAAATACATTGTGACATTTTCATCCAGTGATGAATAACAAATTGACTTTTGTTTTTCGCATTATTCAACAGTCGATTGGTTTAAAAAGCTAATTTATCGCTTTGAAAAAAAGTTCACAGTGTCCCATTGGAGATTGCACAATGTCGGCAACATCTGCATACAAGAACAATGTGTTCTCACCAGTGTTCACTACATAGAATGAAGAAGCTGAAGTAACATGTGTATACAATATATATGTTTATGTGTTTGGTAGTGTATTGCAGTCACCCAGCCGCAAAATTGAATCGTCACGCCCAGCGACAATATGCCACGCGTGATTACAACCCGTGACCCATGATATAGCTCCACATATGTACAACATGTATTCATATGTATATATATGTATACATATGTACATGTATATATGTATGTAGAAGAAGACAATGATGAGGTGTATATGTATATAAGTTTGAATCAGTTGATCCGAAACAAATTGATTTATCAATTGAAAAACCTTTTACTTGTCAATATTTTTTAGTATCTTTCAGTTACTTTTGATTTGTTACCTCAATGTTTTCGACTAAAGGCTTATACTCCACATAATCAAAACGGTCACGTATCGATTCATTCGCGATACAGCAACAGCAGCAATAATGTTTGCACAAACTGAACATGGAGATGGCACGAAGAAAAATATGTCACACCTGATTAATATTTTATATTAGATAATGAATGAATAAATATGAGTATTATTGAACGAAAAACACTTGAACATTGCATTACGAATCACAAGAGCACACTGCTATGTATACAATGTGTGCTTTTCACAAATGTTTTTTTCATTCTATATATATATTATTAGCTCGATGCTGGTACTGACTGCAGCTGCCAGCAATCTTATTTTTATCCCACCTGACATTGACTTTCATTCGTAAATATATCTGCATACATACAATCACACGTACAAATATGTTTACTCGAAGACAAATTTTGAAATGAAATTCAATTACATTTCTTCCAATATACATATTCATCTTATATATATATTTTTATTCCACCTTTTCACTTATTGTAAATAATAATTATTCTTATGAGTAAATTTTTCTACAATAAATTGTCCACGTGTTCATTTCATCATTCTTTTTTTTCATGACAATCTCTGTGTTGTCTGTTAATTCTTTCGAACAGTTTGAGGGCTTCCTATTTATATGTGTGTCAGTGAGTTTAGTTGTGAAATCTTAAAAGCCCAACAAAATAGCAGCTATATATAAAAAAGCTGTCAAAGTACTTTTTCCAATTTTTTTTTCTTGCTAGTCATATACCAACCCCTCTATCTTGCATTAAACATAAAGTACCTGACATACTTCAAGAATGATTAAATCCTACTTTGCAAACTCCTTCTATCCATCATCAAACTATATAATCGATACGGTTATATTTTATATATATATATGTATATATATATCTATGCCGCAGTAAAGGAACGTGACACCTTAAATTCTCTCATTTTTTGATAATAATGTATGTGCACAAAATCACTGATGCAATTACTAAGTCAAAGTACTTGGCTGAGAATTGGTGGTAAATATTTTATGACACTGGCTGTCGAGTTTCCAGACAACTCCATAGTGAAATCTTGAATATTGTACAAGAGAAAAAGCAGAATATCGCCCTCACGACAAAAACAAACAAACACTTGAAAATGTTATTGCAAGAGAAGCAGTCAAGAAGCCTGAGCTGTTTTAGACAATATAAATACACAAATATAATATCTAATATAAATGATTTTCCAAGATTTTTTATTAAATACAGAAAATATAAAATTCTGCATAGCTGTTATTTTAGTATTATAGAGAGATATTGTCCCCTATGGTACATTCATCTATTCCGACCATCAATATTGGTGGACGATATTTTAAACTTGAAAAGAATATTTATCGGATATTATATCATATCGTATAGAGGACGAGGTGAAGGAGAGAGAGTGATGATAAATAGAGCAGCGGAGGGACACAATCCCCATGGTCATGTAACCAGACACGATCACACTTTTGCGAAACTCGAGCCCCATTACCATTCACCAACTACCATCCATTTCCGAATAGGCCATGATATTCCTTGTCAAGTACCCATCAAGTGGTAATCAAACATCCTTCGAACACTCAATTCATCCCCGAATGAATAAACAATTGAACAATACCAATGATAAAATAAAGTATCGTGTTATAACATGTGAAATGTATGAATAATGAAATGGGACTGTGCTTACAATGTTCAGACACCGCGTAAATCAATGAGTGAGTCATTTAATTCATTGTGGCATTGGCATATCAGAGATACAATGTAATATAACGTGTGTGGTCACGTGTCTGTGGCGTGTCGGTGTCAACACACACGCGACTTCCCATTGACAAAGGCCAGGGGCATTCAATTATTATCATGCGTATGTTGTGTGTGTTTACGCCAATGTCACGCCAGGTAGGTAAGAAGTTAACGTACTCACAGTTAAACCCCTTTGAAATCATGATAATAAATCATATATTCTTCAAAATTACGTGCATGGATACATTCATTCATGATACTAATACGAAGCCTCGAACACAAACGTTGAAACTAACGAGTAACATGGGATAAATGAAGAAAACTTTTGCTTTTACTTTCACTCTTTTTCTTCTGTTTTCCTTTATTTCTTCCTTTTCTACTACCGCAACGAGAAGGCAACCAATGGTCACGTCATGAAAGGTAGCACGTGGGTGGAAAATCATGATTCTTGTTGGTAAATAATAGCTTCATTGTACACTTCTCTTGCTTCCTTTTGATCGATCGTCTTTTTTTTCTTCTCTCTCATCTTTGCTTCATACTCTTGCCGTTTATCCACACAGCCATGTAACCGAGGTGAAAACTACGATGAGCGGAAACATTGCATGTTGCAAATGCAGGAAGAAGAAAAAATCATCAATCTAAAATAGCTTCATAACATTATTCAAGTCAAATATTCACGTGAAGCTCAAATAACAATCTTTCATACATTTCATATTTCCAGGTTGTACATCGTATGCATAGATTCATTTAAACGCATAATGCTAACTGGAATTGGATTAATATTTGATTGTATTTGAGTTTGCGATTAACACGCACATAAACACGCCCTTAGCTCAATATCCTCACACCAGTCGACTCTGCTATTTCTCCAAACAATCACGTCCACCCAGCACCAATGCAGGCACATGCAATCTCATGAATATTCACTGTAGTTGTATTTTTCAGACTCGAAAGGAAGCATCGATCGCGTTCCTCTTAGAACAGAGTTGATTCGTAGTAGGTAATTAGTCATTGTCAGCTGCACACCCAAATTCATTCTGGGCGAAACGTTTTTTCAGACGATTACATAGTGTCATCTAACCGCCAATTATTTTCATTCGAAAATCAGATTTCAACTATGAAACAATCACAATCATCTATATTTAATCCAACTATAATTTGTAGTGTTGTCAATCCCATCAGTATTTTTATCTCAACACAAGAGGAGCCAACTGTTACTAACTAATCCGCTTATAATGAGCTCTGCGTTCATAGCAAAATTGGCGTCGTGACGTCGGGAGTCTTTGCGGTCCAACTCATTTCCTCTCCTTCATCCTTCATCCACAACTGGCACTTCTCTCTTCTCTCTTTGGCAGTTGCACGCTCTCAACCTCACCAGTAGAATCAATATCGAAGTCTCGACAGAAACGATGTTGCCAACAACACCCACCTCATCGTATCCACGCTATCTCCAGCACACACACATATATATATATATATATATATATATATATATACAAATCCACCAAGAGAACTTAAAACTTCCTTTAATTATAATTCTCCTGGGTTGTTCTTTTCGTCAAACACATCACGGAACTTGTGACATCACATGCACTCAGTATGATGTTTTGTAAAAATGTTGGATAATCAACGGCTGGTGATTTATCAGAAATGCAATCCACAATTTTCCTTCGAACATTTTGTCGTTATAAGATTGCAAGTGCGAGTAGGATTTCTGTAATGTATTTTGTAGACTCATTCGATTGATCAATATGAGTAACTTGCGTCACTCACGATGAAAATAAATGTGAATATATCTACAATGTGAGACAGAGAAAGATAGTACTGGTAGAATTCTAGGATACACATTTGTGTCATCGCTGCTTTCCTCTATATTGTTTTCAACTCTCTCAATGGTGAGATTGGATATTCCATCATTTTTATTTCCTTTTTCCGCCATAATAGAGGATAATATCTTCGTTCGTCTTCTAGGTCGCAAATGTCTCTTCAATTTTACAGGCGAAGGAATAGAATTTTCACGTGACTAGAAATTGAAATAAGAATTTCTCATGTAGTTCGCAGCGTCCTCAACCGCATTGTTTTGCGTCGTTATATGAAGCAAAAGCATTCGAAGACTATTCATCATTGCGTATCTGGAACACATTTACTTTTTATCATTCACATTCATATGTTTCTTCCATACATATATTGAAAAACATCATTTGTTTAAACCAGTTTTGCTCGCTTCCTGTCCCATATCATCTGTATGTAATATTTTTAAAGCAAACTTTTTCAATTCCCTCTCAGTACACTCCTCTGAGAATGCGCTGCAAGAAAAGAGCTTTTCACCGCAACATCCTTGAAGAAAATTTATTCATCAGTTACTTTTATTCTTGGACCTTTTTTTCTCGTTTACAATTTTTTGTTGAAAATAAAATTAAAAAATGTTCAAGATCTATTTATTTATTTTTACTTGGATGTAAGTTATTTCCTGCCAATGTGAATATTCATCTTTCTTTTCATATGAATAAATAAAAATTTGTATGAAAAGTGGAGATGGAAGAAAAAAAATCCTATTTCTTCCTCTTCAACATTGAAAATGTGTTCAGAGAAAGGAAGAAGTTCTGAACTCTGTATTGATAGAAAAAAGTGCTGGTTTCATTTTGAAAGTATAATAGCGATAGATTTATTATATGTGAACAAATAAGGAAACTTAGTCGCTGGCTTTTCGTTCGTTACATTCAAACTTTTGCTTTCAGTTCTGTATGTTTGTATTCATTTCCACTGTCATGAGTGAAAGATAGTTACAAACAAAATTTCCCACAATAAGATTACGCCTGAAATCATAAATGTGTATGTATGTAACAAATAAATCCACATCTCCCCACACATTCACACGCGAATGTCTACTGATGATTTCATGAATGATAATATAGCTTCTACTGTGTACTGCAATTGTATGAGCCTTTCGGCAATGGGTTAATGACCACCATTCTCACCTTATTTTTCTCACAAATAAGTTCATTTCGTCTGCGAAACGCTCGGAATAATATAAAAGAACTATAAAAAATGATAAATAAAAAAAACAAACCAGTAAATTAACATACTAGGATAATAATTCACATAAAAAAAGTCGAATCCTAGAAATTCACTTCTGTATAGATCGCCCAGTAACGCAAATCAGCGCAGCCGCAATATTTTTCTCATATTCCAATGAATTCGTTTTCGAATTATCCGTCGCATCTCTTGGGATATGTTAGGGAAGTTGTCCTCTGATATGATCGATATCAATTCAAACAAATATCATCCCCAATCAATTCAAAGAGAAATTCCCAAAGCCAATGTATTCATTGACTATGTAAAATATACAATTTCAAATACTACAATGATCGTTCCACATAAATGAAATGCGCAGTGTTGTTTCTACTACACAGAAATCCAGTCTCATTCTACGTCAGCTTGAATAAAGAGTAAATAAATAATGGATCCAACAAAAATTCTATGGTTAGAAATGAGACAAGCAAACCAATGACTAACTGGAATTAAAATGGATGACAAATACGCAGAAGAAAGAATAAAAAGCAAAGTAAATAGTGAACGAAAAAATATTAAAACAAAAACTGAGTAATTTCAGAGATAATATTTGCAACAGTTTCAATGAAATAAAATCCAACCCTTTACCTATTTTTTTATGAACTCATCAAATGTCAATCAAATGTCTCTATTCTCAATTTATCTTTTATTTATTTAAGCAATTTTCCAGGACGACAATTCTTCACATCGAAATACAAACTCATGTAGTTGGGAAAAATTCTTTTGAAAGACACATCAATAGAATCGTTTTTCCTTTGATGAGTTGTCTAATACTCTTTCCCTCTCTCTCCCACCCTTTGTATTCCTTGTTTTCAATTAGCAATAAAACAAACCACTTGTTTGGAAGAATTTCATCCATGACAAAAGAAATAATCTGCAAAGCTTCATGAAAAAGTCGTCGAATAACTTCGTCAAGTGCACTCGTAAATTCTCAATGCTTCGCTCACTTGTCCTACATTACCTCCACCTATTCAAATGCACATACCTCAATATTATCTGTATATATATGTTTAATACATATATGTTTATATATATAAATGTTTATAAACAGGTATATACATATACGTATATTTTTTTTTCTGCATGAGCGATTTAGGGTGTATGGACGAGACTCTACAGACGAAGTACGCCGACCTCTTGAACAAAAAACAAACCAACAGTAGTAGTGGCAGCAGTACCCAGTACTTGATAAATTATTCCACATTCGTATCCACCAATCATCAAACAACCCTCAAAAATACACGGGCCTTTTATGATTCAACATGTTGAAATGAGAGAAAGCTTTCAGAATGCTATAGATACTCTGATTTTGTTTGTGTAAATATGTTTGTACATTGCAATGACACGTGTGTGTGTATGACCACACACATATGTGGTAACCACTCATGAATTACGCGGCAAATTGTGGCCTCTCGTGACTCGAATCAATAAATTCCAACTCCCTCACAAATTTATATTAGTAAATTATAAATGTTGAGATAATAGTACATTCATCTGCGTTATATCCTGAACTTATTTTATTTATTTTCTCATGCCACTGCTAAATTTAAAATTATACTTTTATCAAATTGCATTTTTTTTGTTCCTTTTGTTTCATTTGGTTCTTTTTTTGTGCCGAAAGTTTAACGGCCAATTTTATACGGTTGAATATCCATTCTTTTTTCCATCTAATCCTCCGACCTCCAGACGCCGTTACCCGGAAGCGGAAAGGCGTGGCGCGACCACCTCATGAATGGAAAAACATATTATTTTGAGAAAACATTCGAAGAACGTTTCTTTTTTGTTTTGACAGCTATAAAAATTCATACGTTTCATATACGATGTGCATTCCACGTTTATACTGTTCAATTAGCAAACTGCACAAAAACTGTACATAACTCAACTACTTGACAAAAAGAATAAATAAAAGTAAAATAAAATACTGGTATGAAGAATTCGTGAATGAATTGAAAGATAAATGAATGAACGTGAGAGCAAAAATATTGAGAATAAATTCACAAACACTGTGAGAAATAACATAATATTTTGAATAATCTGTCACTTCTATTTTGGAAATGTCTATATGGAACACAAACTTTATTGTCACTACTGTTATATATTTCCGTATTTCATAGAGTATTCGCTTAAGCTTGATTGGATATATATATTCGTAACTGAAGATGTTTGCTTGCAACTAATTATTATTGCAAGTCCTCCAGGTGTTGAATATTTTAAGTGAGGACATAGTCCAAGCGCTGGCATAAGGTCGCGCGACTAATGTTGCGAGAAAGAATTAATGAATTCAGATCCTCATATATTCCAACTTCCTGAACACAGACGTTATTAATAATTGAGAATGAAAAATACCTTGAGCATACTCAAAACTATCAGGAGAAAAATAAAATAATTCTCGACGTTTTTCGTAAACAATAATTGTTCAAACAATACACAACATTTTTCTCTCTCACAGTTAATGCATTCTGATGTTACAGCACTAGTCAGATAATCAAACAACATGACGTCAGTAATTTCCCATCTTATCCCACAGATAATTTACTGCTACGTAGTTGACTCGCTAGTTTTCTCTAAGTATACATGAAGTTATATGAATATATTTTCTTGCACATGAAAAATATAAACTCGACAACGGTTTCAATTTCTAACTCGTGTGGACGCCAATCGTTTTCCAGTTTTTTTACTTTATCTACCTCTCGCACGCAAACCCAACAGAGGAGGAATAGAAAGACAGAAAAATGATCAAAACGATAAGTAAAGATGTGGAAGTGAAGAGAAATAAAAAACAATGGAAAGTAATTGTCTATAAAAGATTTATATAAGTAAATACTTTTTTCCCTGCACGATATGTTTATATGAGTGCGTGTAAATGCGACATCAAAGATTGCATTGGCAGACTCACCGGAAGTGAATGCCAGGTCAAGCGTAACGATTAACCCTGTTGCGCAATTTATTTTTCTCAATTCAAATGTTAATATACTTATCGATTTACCTACACATCAACATATGATACATAAATATATTTTTATTTCATTGTGCAGTTGGATCGACATTTATTCAGTCTAAAAAAAAACCCAGTGTGAGTCAATGAAAGATCGTAATCTTTTGCATGTCGCACGCGCACAGCCCCTCCCTCTTTCCGTTAATTTCTCACTTTTTTCTCCCTTGCAATATATTTTCTTGAAAAATAAATTCACTGCGTCAGATAATGTCGATCATTAGTCTTCAACACAACAAAATATCTAGTTAATCTATAGATTCAAAGTGCCACCCTAAAGGATTCCAAGAAAATCGATTCTAAGAATGTTTTACGCCATTGTTGCAAAACTCCAGTGCTTTACGTGCTATTTTTATTACTCCCTAAATATGTGAGCGAGCCTCAGCATGAAATCCTATGCAGGAATAACAACACCAGAGGGAAAGCAGGAAAAAAAAATGGAAAGATAAATATAATGATTTATATGTTGCAATGTGATAATATTATTCCCCATCATCAGACCGTTGGTATATAAAAATGAATTTGAGAAAAATCCAAATACCCAGTTATTAATGATCGGATATAAAAAAGAAAAGTCTTTCACTGGATATATATGAACAATCCACTTTATTGTTTCCGGCGTTATCCAATGTGTTGGATAGGCACCAACGCTCTTTATACTTCAGCTATATTTCCTTCCTCACTTTTTACCATTCGCCAACGATCTCCATATTCCGGTCATAATTAAGCCCAAAAGCCGGTTGGTAAACCTCTCCATAGAGGTTTCCCAACAGGCTTTATCGTTGGCGCAATTAAAATCTTTGCCATTTACACTGTGCCAGGACAACGAGAGGAAATAAAAATGAGGGAGAAAAAAAAAGATGTATTCCGCAGAAAAAGAAATGGAAAATGCCTACGTATATATAATCATATATACGAGGTCGCTTCACTCCTCCATAGTCCACCCTTGCATCTAAATTTAAATCTAGCTCTCATCTTAACCTCGTCGTCGTTGCCACCGTTCAAGTTTTCTCGCCATGAACATCCTATCCTACGATACTGCGCAAATATATCAATGACAACAACATGACGATCCACTTTAAATCATTATCATTGACACTTAGGACTAATAATTTTCAGGATTCAGTTCACAAACTAATTCCAATAGGATATCGAGTGAACTAATTGCCAGTTTATCTGGCCATCATATCAAAACCCATCAAATATCTATCCTGAGTGTAATCTCCAATCTTTATGTGCATGACTGTAACCAATATTGCTTCAATTCGATCGAACCAATAACTCAAGCTATGAGATCTGTCTAGTTCATTATAAAAATGACGTAGCTTGCAAAGCTCAAATTGTGTGTGCAGAAGAGACTTATAAGGTGTGTCATCACATATATGCACTTTATACACGGACGTAAGAAAATATCAATGAGACTCGGGCAAACCCACTCTCATTCTCAGATAGTTTGGGCCGTGACCGAGTGATCCATTCTTTCACTCTGCATCTGCATTCACACTCATACATCATCTCATTGCTAAGAGCCCATTACTTCATATTATCTCTCAAGTGTACGCTTTTGAATGAGATTTCAACACTTGGATAACAATTAAATCTCTCAAATACCTGTGACACAAACAACATATTTAAAAATAAAGTAATATTAAACATCAGAAAAAAATTGCAGTCATTATATTAGGCTAAATTTTGTACTGATCAAAGAACTTATCAAATATATTACACATGTTGCAATGTGAACCCTTAATTCAGTGTTGATTTGGCAAAAGGGCTGTGTCTTAGAGATGGAAAAAGAGAATGAGAGGAGAAATGATATTGGAATGTGACCGTTGGCGAATATCTCGATGCCGCCCAACCAATCGGCATCATCCGGCACGCAGAACGCGAATACGTCGCGTCCTTTACCTGCCCACCGTCATTGGATAAGGAATAGCATGAATGTGTTGAACAAGCGGACAAGGCAAAACCAGAAGAAATAAATATGGGGTAAGGTGAGAGTGTGTGAGATAGAGGAATATGTAGTGTAGTAACCTACTGGGTCGATACTCTTGTAATTGGGTAGTGGAGAAACATGAGGATGATCGTACAATACAAATAAATAGTAAGACAAATTCTTCACCTTTCCACATTCAGCTGCCGGTGAATTCTCGATAATGTCGTAGATGACGTGAGGTAAACCGGCGGTGCCGAGAAGTGAGAATCCAAAACCCGTAGTGTCGCTCCTGTTAAGCGTGACCAGCAATTCCTCAGCCATGTTTTTCACACCACAAACATTGATCCCAAGGGGCGACGGGAAAGGTATTACGAGGACACCAAATATTCACCACCACTCTCCCATCAGAATTTTTTGTATTTGTATATACGCGTGTAATCAGCGATAAATAAACACACGTACACACACACGCCGTTCACGCATACACAAATTCACAAGCGAGTGATATCAAAGACAATTTAAACCACATAATGAATATTTTTCAATGTCTCTTACTAGTTATGAACTTATCTCTTTCCTTTCAATTATCATTTCCCGCGTGTTCAATATTTGTGACCAACAGGAGAGAGAAAAACAATTCGACACGACAGAAAAAAGATGACGCCTACTTGTTTCGTTTTCCTTCATATATAATACAGTTTGTGTATATTATTTCGTTGTATTTATGTTGCTTGTGCGTTTCGCACGCACGATTTTTCCGTCCAGTGGACAAGACACCAGATGAGAGAGTGAGGGTCAATGAGGGCCAGTGAGGGCTACTGAGATACTGAAAGTTCGATTTGTTAACCAACGAGAATGTTTGTCCAGGGGGATTCAACTCCTGCGCGCCCTCGCACGCCGTCTCTTCGTCTTTCTCCACCACCACCACCACCTTCTGTTTTTTCTTTCAGTTTAATTCTTTTCTTCTCACTCTTGTGTCCACTTTCTTCGTCACTCTCACTGTTTCTCTCTCACACTGTAATAAAACGCCGTATTTGCCTTATTTTTCTCTGCCATGTCATTGTTTTTCTTATTCATTTTTCTTCATTCCTAACCACACAATAGACAACTTGTCCAATTTAATTTTAATATATATTTGTATATTTTATTTTTCACCATCAGCATTACCACCCCGCGAGATTTTTGCAAACGCCCGTTGAACGCGCAGCACTAAACGCGCGCAATTGACTATGGTGTATGCGCGAAATGTCGTTATTACCACAGTGTGCCGAAATAATATAAACTGACATACGCGAGTACATCACACACACCTTTTCATACCGGCGTTTGCTCGCTGACTGGGTGGCGCCACTGATCACACATCCAGTTCATCTCACACCATTTGTGTGCGCGCAAACGACGAATACATGCGCGCGCACCAGCTGGATTATAATACCGAGCTAGTCAATTTCATGATGAATATTTGAATTTTTACCGTGATTTCTACTCACACCATATATAATTATTATTGTTATTGGCTATAAATGGAAATTGATGTGGTTGACCATGAATTTTTAATAAAATACATTTTTCATCAAGTGTATAATGACTTTTTTTTCCAATAATTATTCAACACCATTGAATTAATTTATTATTTAATGAGTAATAAAATTGATGGACTAAATTCGAAGGTTGTAGGGAATATAATTGTAGGTATATATTCTAATAATGCGGGAAAATTTGGGACTGTCTTTGAATGATTCTAAATCTTTCTTGTGTTTACTCAATCGAAAAATGATCAAACTAGAAAAAAAGGTTTGCCGTTGTTCTTCTTTTGATTCACATTGTAGTGTATGATTAAATATGGAGCCGATTGCACACCTTGTGAAAATATCTCTGCCAAATTATTTGTCTGGATTGCCAATTCCAGATTCAATTGGTGGATGGTTTCGACTTGGAGGTACAAAAAACATATGCTCGATATTTAATTCAAATATTTGTTGCTTTATATAAAGTTTATTAATTTGTTAATGATACTCAAAATATGCAATAGAGAGCATATTGCACTCGTCATGTTCGCCGTCATTTTGCATGGAGATGATGCGAAAAAAAAATTTGTACGGTATGAGATATTAATGGCATAATGTTTACTTGTTCAATTTACAGTGAGAGATTGGCTGTCTTTAGTCCCACCAACAGCACTGCTGGCTGGTCTTGGTTACATGTCCTATCAAGCATTTTGTCCAGAAGCCAAGAAAGTAAGCAAACACCTGTTTTCCGTTGGCTGTTTATCCATATACATATGCATCTATATATTTATTCAGTCTTGAAATACCTTGACATTATCATTACCGTCACTTCTATCTGACATTCTATGCTACTAAAGTTTGATATTATAAGTTGAATTATTACGAGGTATTCAACTGCTTGGCTATCAGATATTTCATTCAGTGAAGGAGCATTTATTGACGATATTATAATGTATTGATGTTTATTATTATATTTCAGGCAATAAAGTCGCGTGTAAATCACAAAATAAAGAAAGACGTTGCCAAGGTTGTGGATACGATTGATGTTGAGGATATTACTGAAAAAGCTGTATTCTGTCGTTGTTGGAAAAGCGAAAATGTATGTTACTCAATTAATTGCATTTGCTTTTGATTCTGTTGAGAAGAAGCGAAGTTAAAGAATAAAGATGAAAGTATTATAACAGGCGTGATTGTTACATAACAAAAGTAGATACGCGCTCTCATAATAATTTTATCTGTGTCACTCACATTCTGTGTAATCACTCAATTGCGGCGTATGATATTACTCGATGCATGAAATCGTAATTGTTGATGAGTTTACATATTTGTGTTGAATCCTTCAGCTCAACAGAAATGTCTGTTCGAATCTATTGATTTTTGTCTTATTTTCAGTGGCCCTACTGTGATGGGGCTCATGGCACTCACAATAAAGACACCTGTGACAATGTTGGACCTCTCGTAGTCACCAAGAAGAAATAAAATGTGTGCTCATCACGTATCCATTGCCTCATACTTGGTGCGTTTTTACACATTACAAATAAAATAATTAATAGTCACATCGTGATTTTTGATAGTTCACATGTTAAATATACATGATGGAATGAACAAAATATTGGATTTCATTGAAATGGAAATAAATAATTGTATATGTTACGTATTCGCCAATCGTTTGCTACGCGATACACATCACTTGCCAATTCCATCAATGCAGCATTTTGTTCATGTTTTTGAGGTTTTTTCTTTTTTTTTCTTTTGATAGAATTATGGATTTTTGCCTGTAAGTAAATATAAGGAGGCGAATGTATCTATTTTTTTCTTTCGCAACGGTTTATACGGGAGCAGAAAAATAAATATCAAGTTATTATTACAAAAAATAAAATGAATTAGCATCATTCATCGTTATCCTGTTCTGAAATCATCCACAAGCTGTTTTACTGTCATCCGTGCATGATCTGTTGTTATAATTATTGTTCACTAACAAAAAAATTGACGGAATGAATTGTAAGCCATAACACTGTCGTAAATGATATATATTTTGAGGTATAAAAAACGGATTACTAGCAAATGGGAGAGTTCGAATGTCGCACAGCTCTCTCCCATCATCTTTAAGTTATTCTTCTTCTTCTCTAAACATCATTTTTTTTTTCCTTTTGTCATATTTGCAACGCCATGTGTCTACCTTATCACAGATCCACGCATATACATCGTATTGTTCTTTTATCGGCAAGGAAAAATGGTTTTCATAACTCAAAATTATTGATATCATTCGAATCAAAATCGTTGACGAGAAGTTCTCGGTGCCCGTGCAGATACCTTTAGAGTGTAGAAATAATTGTGAATTAAATGTGAGGAAAACATAAAATTGATAATATTAGCTGACTTACTCTTGATATCGCTTCCAGCCAATCAAACCAATAAAGGCAGCCACGACAACTGTCGCAAAACCAACTGCGCTGATCAGACCAATGACACCGGGTGGTAATTTTTCCTTACTTTCGAGCGGAATCATGTGTAAATGTTTTTTCATTATCTCTTCACGCGTCTCTAGAGTTAAAAATGAGTCTTGAACGGTCGGTATATTGAAAGACTCCATCGTGCTGCTTTTTACAGGAACGATGCTCACATCTAATCAGCAATGTTTGAGAAAAAAATTTGGAACGTGTATAAACATCCATATATATTTGATGGCCCTTAACTGGACGCATGATCTACCTGTTTATGCATTTTGAAAAAAATTGGCATCTACGGGGTGCCATACTTCCAGTTAGAGGTTGATATAAATATTAATCATCTACCAGTACCTGGAACTTTCGTAGCATTTGTGCCATCACCTCCTACAAAATATGTGTCATGAGTGAATTTTCTTTGAACATCCAGTGGCAAGTCCGAGATGCTTCGATCAGGGTTGTCCGGGAAAATGTTCACTGGGTCAGTTGCATGCTTTTCATATTCACCCATTCCTACACTTGAAGTTGTGATATTTATTGAACTGATCGATGGAACTGAATGATGAAAACAGAACGCGGGCGTATTACAATTTTTGTTTATCCAAAGTACAAACCAAATTTCTAGTCTAATCACCAATTGTAGTTGTGTTTTGTGTCTCATTGGGCCTTATAGAATCATCATCATCTTTTGGATGGACAAATGACTCCTCCATATCTTTAGCTTCAATCCCTAATGGAGTGTTCATTCTCGATGAGAAATTGTGATCAGTAATTATAGGAGCATTTGTATTCGATGTAATTGTGGTTTGTTCAGAACGCAGTGACGAAAGGTTCATTTGTCTCGAAATATCATCACGCACAAATGTCCCAGAATCATCATCCAATAATAATCTCGGAGTGTGTAAAGTCATGTCCATTTCCAAATCGACTGGCGCCCCACTCACTACAAAATTTCAATAACAAAAAAATTAAAATGGAAATTCACACATGGTGAATATTTTTTTCAATGTAATTAATTTTCCAAAACGTTGCAATGAGTCACACGCAATTAACTCACTGATTGAAGAAATCATCACCGATTTCACTCTATTAACAGTCTGAATATCTCAAACATGCTCAACATTAACTGCGACATGGTTATACAATAATTAAATCATTTTTCTAGTGGTAATTATTTCTAATCCTCATTTAGCAATTATAACGAGTAATGGAGATTAGCCACAACTTAATGATGATCACCAACGACATTACCGTCGCGACGAAATCCATAATTATTATAAAGGCGACATGTATCGTTCATTTGTCAGACGGAAGAACGATCAATTCATCAACGTCATGATTCGGAAATTATTTGTCACCCTCATCACAAATGGCTATTGGATATTGATCATTTACTGAGTTCGGTGTATAATAGTACTAAGCTTACCATAAAGCAATGGAATAGTCAGCAGTAATAGTGAAGCAACAGTTGCTATTGTATTCATATCGAGGCTGGAATTGGCATCCCGTTTCATTCCATTCATACTTGAGAGTTAGGCCTCGATCACAAAACTTCCAATGACTTTTCAGCGATTCCTGAAATACATTACGGAATGTAAACAATGATAAATGCAAGTAGCATTAAACCTAATGATCACATACAAATATTTCCTATTCCACTTTTGTTTTTATTTTGTTTATTCTCCCGCTCAACTGACAACTTCCCGCGACCCGTTGAAATTTTAGTTGATTTTATGCTTCGCTATAATAAGGCAAATGAATTAGCAGGGTTTCATCGCACGCGCAGGTAACCACTCCACTGGAAGCCGGAAAAATAATGTCACGTTTGCAATATAAATTCTCCAATCGCAAAGTTTGATATTCTAACTATATGCATTATATACTCAATTATGCACTCAATGGACTTTTCATTGGAATGAAACCTTTTTTTGCTGTGAGATCTCGAGATCAATGTCATGGGGGGGTGGGGGGGATATGACGATGAGAGAGCATTGAAAAATGGCAAATAAATTTCTCCCCTGACATTATGGAATTCCAACTTCGAATACATTTATCTCGTCATTCCGATTACCTTGAGGAATTTGCCTTTGAGTCACGTATATTATCTTGATAATTTAACAAGTTAAATTTCGAAATAACACATACATATATATTATACTATAAAAGTGTTGTTCTCACCTTATTCTCCCGGATTTATAAAGGTATTTTCTTCTTCTTGCTAATAAAAATATTATATTACTTCAATTTTATTCTTTTATTAACTTTGGGAATATTTTTTCCCATTAAAAATTCATTGTGATGAATACCCTGCACGTTATTTATCCAAATGATTATGTTCCCAATTTACGTGAAGAGTTACTCGGCCGTATTGAACTTATCATTGTTAATATAAACAAAATGATTATCAATTTGAATGGTTAATGAATTTGTGTGAAATGTGAAACATAATGCGTCACATCTCAGCTCACAATATTTAGATATCGTGGCAATGAATACGCGTCTCCTCTCGATGCCGAGCGGTGTGATACTGAGAGAACATACTGAAAGAGAAGCGAAAAAGGTGTATAATTGTGTGTGTCTGCGTGTATTTGTTCATGCACTGGAAATTGTGTGTGTATGAGATCTGGTAAAGGCCTAAGACTTGAAGGCGCGGGGTATCGTCTGCATGCCATCGGGTACCTCTTGCTGATGACGTGCTTCACTTCCTCTGGAACACAAGACCGGCTCTTGCATCTTCGTGTCTCACTCTCCCATGCATATGCAGTAATATATTATTGCTTTGTATCGAAATTTTTCCGTTGGAATTTTTGATTGGATGTAAATGATGAATGGTAAATGAATTGTGATAAGGATAATTTGTATGTGGTTGTGCCGCGTCATAGTTGTTTGCGTCATCTGCTATAACATAATTTAAATACCCGGAAAAAAAAACAAGAAAAAATACATATTGAGGATTCACCTATTCCTGACTCACAACTGTGCTGAGTCTTGTCCAATTGTTCCGGTTTGAGAATTTGCTTGCGAGACAGAGGCATTTCGTATCCGAGTTATGACCCAAGCATCTGAGCATATGCGAAACTCTTTATAGTAATATAAGACGTTATTTACTCTTTTGTATATATGTATACGCGGAAGAAGTTCTTGTGAGATAATTTACACTCGTAATATATTTGTCGCAGAAGTTCAAAGGGGATTGTGAAATATCTGCTGTAAAATTTTTTTTTCTTACTCTCCGACAAAACATAATAGTTTTATTTGTATTTCCATGAATTTCAGAAGCTAATGCAGGATGAATAGACCGGTTTGTGTATAATTGTACGAGTGAGAAGGAAAAGATATAATGAATGACAATATAAAAGAGCAAAAATTAGGGACTTGAAGAAATCGCGATTAACAGGTACACTCGACGATGGCTTTGCGTCAAACTAGAAAGCCCTCGAGACTAGGTAACGTGATATGCGAAAGAGTTTTTTCGATTTTTTTTTCTTTCCTGTGAATGAACGTGGGGGAGAGTGATCCAGTGTGACGGTATTCCCACGGCATGATCTCGAGTTCAAGTACTCTCAGAGCTATTGAGGAAGGTTGAAGTATGCCAGTGGGTGCGATAGACGTTTCGAAATATTCATAATAAGGTAAGGGTTTCTGAAGATAAGAAAGAAGGAACAAATAAAAAGAAATTCAAAGGCAGTCAGAAGAATGAGACGTTGTAATTAATTATTTTTAATTGCGGAGTACGTTTTTTTGGAAGACGAAAAAAATGTGATTATACAAACAAAATCAATTTCAACACATCATGAATGAACTGGCATCGATCTCTGTTTCGTTCCTTGAGTGATATTGAATCATAGAATCGCATAATTAGAAACGGGTTTGTCAATTCTCCTCTTCGAATAAATTATTTTTCAATGAAATTATGAAACCAAAAATATTCAACTGTCAGTTATGCACTTTCACTAAGGCACAATGATGATAAAATTGTCCATTCTATGATATACTTTTATATTTGATTAGTCGCGGATGAAATATTGATGATTAACATTCATTCAGTCACATTCCCACATCCGCAGAAATTATCACATCAGTATTGACTGCAAGCACATATCTCAAACGATTTCATGCCACTCAATCAGTAATTATCCATCGATAGCACTTCATATCTAAGGATAATGAGCAAAAATGTAGTGAAAATAATATACATTCTGTACAAAAAATCATTTTCCCCATTCTTTTTCCACAGATAATTGGTAAAATTCAACAGAAAAATATATTGGTGTACCATCTGTATTTGTTTGATTCTCCTCTACTTCTGTTCACTTATTTTTCGGTGTGACATTATTGCCTTCCATATCCTCAACTCAATGCCTCCTTTCAAGTTCAATCTTCGCAGGTCATCACGAGAAACATGCGACAGAATATCGTCGAGTGTGTATTCTTCATAGACAAACTGAAATGACAAGTGGGAAAGAGATAAAATGAAGCGACAACATAGTTATTTGTTTGTTGATACGTGATCAATGCAAACTGTTTCATTGTACATGTGACGGTAGTCACTTATAATTACCCTTTCGATTGACGCATCGCCGATGCCAAGACCTTGAAGCCATCCAACGAGTGCAGTGTTGTCGATACTCGACTGGGAATTGTGATCCGTCACGTTAATTTGAGGTACAAGAGGTAGCTGTGGCGATGACAAAGTATTACCGCCGCATATGCTTGAATTGTAGCTGGAATATTACAACAAAAGATAAAGATAAAGCGATGAAACAATTAATTTAAGTCAATACGTGGCATTGAATTGAGGAAAAAAATTACCCAGACTCTTGTCGCACTAATTTTCTATTTATATCTTCACACAACTGTGTCAAACCTCCAACTTGTGCCCCATGATCTTCCAGAGCATGTTGTAGAATGGTATGAAGGGCCTTTTGACTCTCTAATAATTCATGGAGAAGTCGCATATTTTCTAGTCTGAGTGCTCCCATTTGGTCACGATATTCGCGCCAATATTTGCTGTCGATCAAATCAACATTTTTTTGTGATTTTATCGAGTTTACTGTTGATACACCGGACGTTGAGCCCTCTTCAGGACAATCTTGGCCTGATTGTACACGTTCCTGATCAATCAAACCTGCGCCAAGTTCCGGTGATAATACCGTTATCGCCGCTTGAACAGCATTTCGGACTAGATTATCCAGCGCAAACATCCAATGTGGTTTGATACTGTGCATTCTCAATACTTCATTAACTGCTGTTTGAAATAAGTATGTTGCCAAATGTAAATGATTTATCGTTGTTGAATCAAAGTCCAATTCATCTTTTAATGTACGAAATGCCGAAACAATTGCTTCATGATTTTGATCAGATATGTATTCACGTAATCCACGCATCAATAATTCCAAATGTGCCATTTGTATAACAGTTTCGCCGACATCCTGATGAATGTTACGCATCCAAACCTCGCATATTGTCGTCTCATCTTGGCTCAATACTTTTGTGAGTGTCATCCGGCGTTGGCTATCCTTTTTCAATAAATAGAATCCTTCCTGTTCCTCACCAGGTTTTTGTCCAGGTTGTCCAGTCAATTCGACTTCTGGTGACAAGAGGCCACCTGATGAACTTCTTCTCGTCATTGAACAACCCGCTGTTCCAATTTCGCTCGTTTCTATCGATGGAGTACTGCCTAGTGTGCTATTTGTAAACAATCATTTGAAATTGATGAGTCAACACTTTCACAGCACGAATTATTGTTATTTTTCAGTCTTTACTTAGTACTCAATCAGCAAAAATAAGGTGAAAAACTATAACACGATGTCAGTCAACAGCACTACATTGAATTAATACGAAAGTTAACCGTAACCTCTATTCTAATTTTATAAATATAATGTGTTTAATAATCCGCGCCAATGATGTTGTAATTGCAGAGTTGAAATGAAATCAAACTAATTTTTAATGTTGATGTTTGAAACATGAGCAGAAAATTAAACTAGTTATCGTACCTGTTGAAGGACAAGCAAGTAGCAGGCATACTGATTGGAGACAGAAGATGGGCTGGGCAGCGATCTCGCAATGGACTTGATTTCGTCAACACGCCGCTGCATACCACACTTTTATATTGTTAAAGTTCATGTTACTAATTTCATTTAATTGATGACAGAAGGAACGGAATTTTTAAATGCTGTTATTACAGCCCCGAAATTATCATCAAGCCCAAATCAATAATTTAGTAAATACATTTATGCATGTGTAATTTCGACAGTCAATATAGATACGTTTGCTCTATACCATTCAGATTAAGTAACAATCCAAATAATTCAAGGTTGCACTAGTAATGGTTCAAAAATACAAAATCAAAAAGATACGTATACTACCAGCACCAGTAGATTAAATTGATTCCGTGCATTCAATGAATATTGATGATTTGATTATTTCATCTAAATTGAACCATTCTATTTACCTATCGTCTGATTGCGATGCTTGTATCCCGGTTGTTGTAGCCATGTGATTGTTGTTGGATTTGTCACCTTTACCAGTACGCTCAATACGATCGCCCGGTACAGAAATACTTCGGCTAAAATCAGGCGGCGCAGCCAGGCGTGACGTTTTTTTCTTTCTATAATGATATGGACAAAATCACATCACGATTGTATATTAAAGAAGCTGGAAAATTGTTATGTGTATGGAATATAGATAAGTTACTCCGTTAGAAATGAATCGTCAAGTAATTCAGCTGCACACGATCTTACGTCAGGATCGGGCTCGAAACAACGTAATATGAAACTCTTGGCACGCTCTGATAATTCGAACGGGATTTCCGGATGAATCTTGTAATATCCCACCTAAACATACATGTTCATATATTCCACCTTCGCATAATCGGTGCACAAGTGAACGTTAAATTATAGACATGAGAATAATTCCACACCCACGAGTTTACCTTGAATACTGCTGCCTGCGGGGAACCGAGTTCAATGAAGGGCGGCTTTCCCGTCGCCATTTCAACTATCGTACAACCCAATGACCAGATGTCTGCCTTAAAAATTTTTTTATTCATTATAATTCCTCACGTATATTTTCATCAGTACAAAAACACAAGTGATAGTTACTGGTGCTCCATATCCACGTTGTCCTTTATCGATAACCTCAGGCGCCATATATTGTAATGTGCCAGCAAATGTTTCAGTACTCGGACAGAGACCAGCTAATCTCTTTGACATTCCAAAATCCGATATTTTTACGACGCCACTGTACGTATTCACTAGCACATTATCACCTGAAAAATAGTTTCAAGTGTGTCAATGATGAAAATCAGTATTATCACTGCGTTTTTCAACAAGAATTTATCATTCAATTTACCTTTTATGTCGCGATGAACGATTTTCTGATCGTGCAGATATTTAAGTCCTTCGAGAATTTGCTTTGTATAATATGATATCGTCGATTCGTTTTCTTTTAATGGACCCCACTTTGATCTCAACAACGCTGATAGACTACCTTGAATCAAATAATAACAGTTCTATTGCAAATATTTAGAGTTTAAATCTGGTAGCATAGTTTATTTGATACACTTCACTGATTCTTTTCGAATCTTTATATTGAAAATGGGAGAAATGGAGCGTTCAAATGCCATTCATGATTACCTCCTGGGACTTGCTCCATGAATATCTTGAAGTATCCATCTTCACTAACGGATCCTAAATACTGAACAATGTTTCTGTGTCTCAATTGACTGTGTAGTTTAATTTCCTCATGCAATGGTTGTACATCACCCAGATTTCTTTCTCGAATTTCTTTCACGGCTATTCGCACTTGTGTATTCAAATCTCGTGCAGCGAAAACCACACCGTAAGTGCCTTTACCAAGGATAATACGTTTGTTCTGATCATCAAGTTCATATTCATATTTAATTTGTTCATCAGTCATGTATGCATCTAAATTTGCAACCATGCCCTCTTGGTCGACAGTCATTTCTAGAACGAGATCATAAAATCTTTGTCGCCATTCAGCTGAAGGGAAAAACATCTGGAAGTCATCAGAATTTTGATGGACATATAGGAAAAGACAGCGTTCATCTCGCTTATACAGGCTCACACTGCGAATCATATTAGCAGTAAATAACCAATCGTGGACTTGCTTGCAATCATTTTTCATGCTATCGAGACACAAATTCCATATTTGAATTGATTTTTCTTCTGCACCAAGATTCACATTAACGTAACTGGGCATCAATATTTTTGTTGGTTCCAGGATTAAAAGTGGAAAACGAATACTATCACCCACTTCACTTTTCGTTGCTTCGATGAAATAATCCATCCAAAATTGAAACACTTGCTCTTCAGGTGATACCTCACCATCCTCATTTTTTTGTCTAAATCTGTCAATTAATGATATATTTCCTATCGTTGATTTCAAATACCAATTTGGTGGTTTGAGTTTGAACATACATTCCGCAGCTTGCAACGCTTTCGTATAATCCTCAGCTAGAACACTGATCTCAAAAAATGTTGCAACGTCCCAATATTCTTTTAAACTTGACAAACTTCCTTTTTTTCCAATCAAATTGTTCAATACCATGCCAATGTGTTGTAGTTCTTCGCTCTTAGAAAATTCATTACCAGCAATAACGAGAAGTGTCGCAAGGTTTACACCAGCATATTCATTTGGCTGAACTTCAAAGCCTTTCCTATACCAATGAATAGCATTTTTCAAACTCTCCTGGTCTGTGTGACGACTCTCAACAAATTGGTCTTTATAAATTCGTCCACAAAGACACAGCATGTCTGGCACATGATTTTCCTTTTTTTCAAGTGCTTTTTCAATAACTCTTACTGCACGCTCACGATCACCTTCTTTATTTCGTCGACTAAGTGCAAAACCATAAAGATAACAAATTGCCGGAGTATTTATATAATTTTTGTGATTTGGTATTGTACGTAAATCATCTACAAGCTGAACCATGGCATCATATCCTTGGATTTCACGAAATGAAATGAGAACATTTAGCACTACTTCACCAGATAATACATTTGGATCATCTAAACGTTTACGCATATTGTACAAAACTTTAGCCAATTCTTCGCCAGAATACATTTCACGTGCTTTACGTAGATCAGCGAGGAACTTTTCCTTCATGTGTGCTTTCGATTGCACCTCAACATCTTGGAAAATTTTTTTCAATCTTAATGTAAGATGTTGTTTAGGGTCTATAATTTCTTCGCCACCGCGATTTGATGTTAAAGTCGTAGTTACACAAGTACCACACTCAAGAACTCGATAAGACACAAATGTATAACTACCACATGATACCTTTAATCGAATCGTTGTCTCGCTGTCCATATCGTTGTATAACAAAATATTTTCCTTCATTCCAAAGCTTTCTCTCACACCCAGATGGTAGAATAGTGCAGATTGTTGCAATTGGATACTGAGATCAACGACTGCTACATCAGCATTATAAAAAACATCAAGCACATTTGTCTCGCCAAAGTCGAGTTTCTCAAATTGCACTATATTGATGTTGGCATTGACTAAAGAACATGCTTGACGCACTTCTTCCAACGCCCTTTTTCGTTGTGTCAAATGTTCAGCTTGTTGTAAATCTATAACACATACAACTTGAATTCTAGGTCGCCCGGAAATGGTTGTATTCCCTGATACATCGCTGTGTGTCCCAACACTGTCCGTGCTCGAAACTCCATCAACAACACTTGTATGAACTAGCAGAGCTGGAAAATAATAAATCAAAGTTTATTATTTCTTAACTTATCAATGTTGATCAGACATGATGAGAATAAATTCCTTACCCGATACTTCTTGAATATCACCATAAGTTGATGGCATTTTGATTGTTTTGTTATTCTGTCGCTTCAAGGTCAAATTATCTGAGAGAAAATAAAAGAAACGATACCCTGACTGTTTTTATTTTATTTTCAATTTGAACTTGAACTTATACTTAAATTGTATAATTGTTATGATATATTTGAAAGCCAGCAGCGTGAAAAGAGAAAAGGATAATAAAATTAATTTGGAAGAAGAATATCAATACCGATTAGTATGTATATACATTGCAATGTCAAGTACGGAAAAATCAAGTTTTAAATAGACTCACTGAAGGATATCTCGGCAGAACACAAAAATTTTTAATTGCTGATGCCAAAATGACGAGAAACATTTCGAAAATTATTGAATGTTCCAGCTGCAATTCTGTTCGTTTGTAGTTTATTATAGTTCACTACAATTTGATAATCTAAAAGAATTTTCTAGAGTTATTTCACATAAATATGATGATCGTTACTTAGTTTTGAGTTTCGGCAGCCGTACACTTACGTTATTAAATATTGTATTTGCAATTTACGTCTGATAACTGATTCACCGGACATGTTATCCTTTCCATTCAATATGTTTATTATTTGCAGTGCTATTGCATACAATCCGCCAACGCAGGAAATAATTTTATTGAGCTCAGAAAAATAAATTCCTCAAGATCGTTCAAGTGATAGGACAAACGAAATATACCGACTGAAAATGAGCATTTGTGGTGTGGAGCAGTGGAGAATGGCGCATGGGTGGGGGAAAAGCATAAACATATAGAGAAATGCTTTGAGTGTAACAGCAGTATTATACAACTGTATTGCTGCTGTATAGTTAGCAGGCTCAGGCTGGGGTTTACTGGCAAGTAACTTTTCATATGCTTTCAGCGCCTCTCTATTCTGTGGTGCTTATGAAAGCTCAGTTCCAATCATCACACTGCCAGTAATAGAGAAAACCGACAGAAATGATAAATTTTCAGAAACGACATTGATTGATCCTGGGTCTCTTGGTGCTCCACATAAATTCAGAAATTTTTTTATCATCGTCATCTCATTACTATATACATGTTGATAATGAACTTATTCATAGTATAGCAATACCAATCTGTGCGCGCCAAAAATCAACTCGATTTTGTCCAGTGTGCGCAACTCCGGTACTGCAAAAATCATCACCTACTCATTCATGTGAATATTCACTTGATCTATTCTTATTCCCACTATAACATCATTTTTTATGCTAACCTTTTTCAAAAATGTTGATGAAATTATATTGATTCAGATATATTTTTTCGCAACTGTGCAAATTTTTGATACATAAATGAGATTTTAACTTCATAATTGTTATTTGGAAGTTGTGCAATCGAAAACTTTCCACCGATTTGAACTTGCGCAATCCTCATACTGTAACAACTTATTGTGAGCAATCATTTGATTTGCGTAGATGAGCTAGCAATCTCCCGCTCGACGAATGTCGTGTTTTCAAAATACCGAAATTGTAAACAACACGTGATCAAATGAAGATGAAACGATCAAAGATTGAAGTGATTAATGCAACAGTAGAATCATATTTAAAACGTCGACGTTACCAGGTTATTTCATTTTAATTATCAATTATAACTTATGCAAATGGTGTTCATAGTCCACACAGAAAAGTTAACCTATAACTGTGTTTATCACCCGATTTTAGGATATCGATGTATTCCACAAATCTGACAGATATAAATGTATCACCAGCACTGAAATGGCACTGAATGATATGTCAGAAACTGGAACTTCAAGTCTCAATTCCATTGTCTTCAGTGCTATTACCAATGATGTTGTTGCTGCTGATCAGGCATACCAAAGGTTTTCACTATTTCCACACATATTTCAATGAATATGAGAAGAAAAATTGTTCATCCGCCACAAACTCCTATTTCAGAATGAAGGTGTGGATCAGTTCATTGAATAATGAAGACATAAAACTGGAGCTCAGGGGCCTGTTGTATCCGGTATTCTGTCATCTTTATTTGGAGATGCTCCATGCTGGAAACCCACAAGCCGCTATACAATTCTTGAAAGCGCATCAATGTGATTTTGTGTCTGATGCAGAGAAAGACTTTTTAGAAGAATTATCCAGTGTTTTTTCTATTCAGGATATTGAATTACGACCATTGGTAAATGCATTCAGAACTAGAAAGTACAAAGTTGATATATCTGATGAAGCTCACATTGGTCTCCAAAAATACCTCGCTAAACAGGGTCACGTTATAATAATGCAGGTGAGCATAACTTTGATGATGCTCCGTTTCGACAAGTATCAAAGAATGTAAAGACTGTTGACTCTGGTTTCTGTAGATTATCAATATTCATGTGACTATTATGAAGAAAATTGAGGACCCAATTGAAGAAGAGGATGATGAAAAGATTCCTCGTTTGGATATTGGAATAAATGGACATGTGGAACAGCCAGCTGGTACGGGAATCGATCGTGAGATGCGCGAGCTTCAAGAGGCAATCCGGTTATTGCGAAATAACCCATTAAAACCTCTAAGGATATTCAAGGTCAACAATTCTACTGAAAAGTATGTACCATCAATATACAGATATCTTTATTTCCAAATATTTGATGATCTCAATCGTCTCATTAGCGGGAGTTGTGCAAGAATGACGTCAAATATGGATAGGGTTGCAGTAGGATTTGGCACAAACGAAATTCGACTTTGGGGCATTGGCGATACGGTACTTATGAGGCCAACGTTCAGGCCAACACCGATTCCTCTAGCCATGGATGTGGCATCAACTAGCCGACCTCCTGATGAAGAGGAAGATGAAATGTATTTATGTTCGTAACGAATTGCAAAAAATAGACTGTTGTTTACATAATGGAATTTGTTTAAGGGAGGAGGCAGGAGCAATTATTTTACGAGGGCACACGGATATAATCCATGACCTGAGATTTATTAATAAATCGGAAATTCTACTTTCTGTATCTAGTGATAATGATATGAGAGCGTGGCGTATGAATGATTATACGTCGGCATCAGTTTACAGGTGATTAGAGTTTCGTTGTTCGCAATTGAAAAAGTTTTATATATATACATCAGCATTCCCTTATGAATTTTCAGTGGTCACAACTATCCAATATGGTGCATGGATATTAGTTTGTTTGATATACATATCGCAACAGGTTCGCACGATCGTACAGCAAAACTATGGTCACTTGATAGAAAGTTTCCATTACGGGTTTTTGCTGGCCATTTCATGGACGTGAATGTAAGAAATTAGATATTACAATCGACTAATAGATTATTGTGCATCACTATTGATTAATTGATACATTTTGTTTTCATTGTAGTCTATAAAGTTTCATCCAAATGCTCGATATTTGGCGACTGGTTCCGCAGACAAATCGGTACGACTCTGGAATAAAGACGATGGAAAATTGTTACGATCATACATTGGTCCACAATCTACGATATATGCATTAGCATTCAGTCCTGATGGGAAATACCTCGCAGCTGCTGGTAATTGACATTGTCTCTTTACACAGTTTATTTTCATTCTGCGGAATCGGAGTAACAAAGTTGAATGGATTTTAGGTGATGATCATAGTATTTTGATTTGGGATTTGGCAACGGATGCTCTTCTCAATGAACTAAAAGGTCATCAAGCCACGGTTATGAATTTGGATTGGAGTCATGATGGACAATATATTGCAAGCGGTAGTATGGATGGCATTGTACGACTATGGTCATCTAAAACTTACATAACTAATGGTAGTAGGTAAGTTCGAAAACAATCACCGATAAATTTTCAACCAAATGACATGGAATTATAATTTCAGTGGTGCGACAAATCCAATAACTGATGTCGACAATCTTCCAGTACAGGAATACTCAACTAATTGCTCAGCTATTTTGTCACTTCAATTCAATAGAAAGACTAATTCACCTGTTTGTATCGTGTCGGCGTGAATGTGTTTAAACAAAAAGTGGATAGGATCGAATGTTAATTCATAATTTTTATGCTCCTGATAATAATTCTAATTTTAATCAGCAGCTAATCATCCAGTCTAAGTCCACGACAAACGTTATTTGTCTTTAAAATAAATAACGAAATTACGACGATTGGATGATAATAGTGAAGATTTTTCAGCCGAATTGATGTGTATTCTATCGTTGAATATAATTTATTGATTTTCAAGATCGTAGTAGCAGGTTAACTCAAACTACCATGTTGGCTGTGGAAATGCATAGTATTTTTAATTAACGTCTTCGTGTATCTTTTAAGTAATGTTATGATAAAGAAACAGACGTCCCCAGAGATGCCCATTCATGAAAATCTCGGATAAAAAAACAAAATCCTAATTTTCAATTTGTCCATTAAATTGATGATAATGGAAAGTTTCAAAATTCTTGCAAATAATAAATCCCTTTGTATATATGAATTTATAGTTATCTCATGTTTGATACGTTTTTTTTTTTTTTTTTTCTTTATTTGCATATCTATTCCTGTAAGAACAACATTTTATTTGTAATAATATTAATTTTCGATGATTATTTTTTGTCCTGGTATATATATGTACATATACACCCTGTCCATCCGTTTTATACGAAATCATACATTCGAATGGAGGAAATGTTTTTTTTTTTTCGTAGGGCCTAATTCGTCTTCATGAAGAAGAACAGAAAAAAAAGTACAATGTTTTTGTTGTAGAATTTCGTTACTTCCAGAAAACCCTATAGAAAAAAATAAGTAAAAATTGCAGTAAAATAGATTTGTATTCATAGAAAAAATAATCGATGCGCTGAAATTACAACATTTAGAAATAGTATCTAGAAGTTGGCCTCAAAATAGATTAAGTAATTACAAATCTCGGGTTTGAAAAAAAATTCATCGTAATTTACATTCGGTATTATTACCAATAAATTGATGATTCAGAATTGTACATAAACTAAGTAGACAATTCTCATTCTTCTCACTCTTACAGTTGACTATTTACGTTCCGTCCTCTAATTCGCGACCAAATTACGTAGTATACATACAATTGATAGACTTACGATAAGCGTTATTATTATTATCAATACCATTAAAATAATATTTCCTTTTTCCATTGAAACGGAAAGAGAAAGATAATAATCAAACGTGGATCACTACAAGGACTGCACGCGTCGGGGGTTCGCTCGAGAAAAAAAAACCTCGAATCACAATGACATCAAAAATTACATGAAGAGAATCATACATAGTCAAATAATCCATGCATCGGATTAAAAATTTGTTACATAAACTATCGTTTATATCGCCCTTTGATCAGTTGCAGTGCCTTCGCCATTAACGGCGCTTTATTCTTTTTCATAATTCCGGACGCTACAAGAATAGATTTGCATGATTGAGAAATTATTTAACTCATTTACAATAATGATGAATATAATGTACTTACACGATGATTTCATTCGTGCCGATGGTGGAGGTGGTACAGAAATATTCGTTGGTGCATTATTCCCTCCTGTCAATATCTTTTTTTTCAAATCGGACGAGGACGCGGCGGTATTTGACGTCCCATACTTGGCTTGTTTTTTCAAAACGTTTCGTGGTGGTTTCACGATATTATCGACGTATGCCATTTTTGTTGATCGTGCTGGCAACGATTTGTCAATCGACTGTTTTATGTTGGCTGTGAGTGTTTTCAATTTGGCTTCTCGTTCATCCAGACAACGCTAGAACCGATTAAATTCCATGTCATTTTTATTGTCATATTCAATTGATTGAGAGTGGATAAATATGGAATGTTGAATACCAAATACATATCCCGCCATGACTCCATTTCCTCGCGTTGTTTTGTTCTGAACTCACGATTACAATGAAATTTCCACAAGTTATCTGTATCTTCAATTAGATATGGATTATGATGTTCAATCGAGAAAAGTTGATCAGCAGTTGCGCGCTCTACGACGGGTTTAATTATGTAATACGGTACACCACCAGTAGCTTCGAGTGATTCGATATTTTCTATTAGGACCCTGATACACAAATCACAGAGACTCGGCACACTTGTGTAACTGGTTTTATTACCAGAGTAAACTTTTGTCCTGCACAAGAATGAAGGAATAACATTAGAAAGTTTGTGTGCCGCCTTTTTTTTTCTCTCCGATATATTCACAGTTAATCGTGTACCTCATATTTTTCGCATAAATAGCTTCATTCAATGCCTTATCCTCTTCCTGTCTGCGATGCATGGCATTCATGTAGTTCGTTGGCAATGGTTTATAGTGTGGACTAATTTCGGGCAATGTAGAAGCCAGATCAACGCTCAATGGCTCCAATTTGACGTTAGGCGCCAACAGAGATAATGGCTGGAATATCAAAGCTATGTTTATAATTTGGTTGAAAAATGATTCAATTTCGGGGCCAGATAGGGGTTATTCACACAAGAGAAGTGTTGAAGGATGAAATTGTTAGGTGCCAATTGTTTGGAAAAAATATTACTTGATCGTCTTTTGTCGGTAATTTTTCAGTCTTCACTTTGATCGTTTTGGTGGGGGACGTCAACGACACCGATGATGACGACGAGGACGTACTCGGCTCCATTTTCATACTTTTTAATACAGGTATGCTTGGTGATGACGGAATTTTCTTTTTGCTAACGGCAGGGGTCATGCACATGCCAAGTGCCTCGGCGAAACTTGTTCCTGAAAAAATTTTGAAAATCGGTTAGAAGTTCAAAAACATATTGCGCCCCAATTAAAGAAATGAGGAATCAATGTAGTCAAAAAAATAGAGACCAGAATTGCAATCTATTCCATCGTGCCCATTGTACTTTGATTTCTTCTTCTTTTTGTCCTTATGTTCATGATTCTTACTTTTATCCTTCGAATCACTTGATTTTTTTTCTTTCATTTTCTCATGACCATCTTGAACTTCCTCACGATTTTTAGAACTATGTGAATTTGAGTTAGTGCTAGACTTTGTTGCATCACGCGTATTATCTTTTCTCTTTTCACTTCGCCTATGTTCTGATTTACTCTCACTTTTTGACTTATGTTTATCACTCGAATGCTTATGATTATCATCCTTCAATTTACTACCAGTATCTCCATGCTTATCTCTTGACGATTTTTCCCTTTTTGTTGCATCTTTGGATGTAGACGCACGATTATTCATAGACGGTGATTCGGACGATTCAGATTTAACTTTGATTCTCGTGTCGCACTCAATATCCGACTCTACAGATGTATCTGGCAAAAATTTATCTTCTTCGTCGACATCATCTTCATCATCTTGATCTGAGTCGTCAATTGTCGAGTTCCGTCGTCTCTTATCAATTATTTTGTCGCTCGAGGACGCTTCACGCTTTCTCTTACGATGTACATCATGACCATTCACTTCTTTGTGCATTTCGGTAGTACTTGAAACTCTATTAGATGACTCTCCTTTGGGAACATCGAGCTTGTTACTTTTACCTGTAGAACTGTGTGATTCATGTCTTTTCGAATGATGCCTGTCGCTTTTGGAGTCTCGTGAGCTCTTTGATTTTTTATCATTCCGTGAATCTTGTTTCGTATCATAACCCTCCTTAGATTCTGATTTTTCCCCCGATGATCTCGAATGTTTATTTTGATCAGTGCTACTTTCAGGCACAGCTTTTGTCACTGATAACTTGGATTGAGAATTCACTAATGATGATGATGACGATGTTGATGAATGTTTCGTAGTATGTTGTGATGAATCGTCTTTTCTCGAGTGACGACTGCTTCGTTCGTGTGACTCATGTGATGTATGTCTGTGAAAATACAACGGAACAAATTGATCAGTACAGAAAATATGAATGGGAGTGAAGTGAGAAAAGAATTTTACCGTGATGATCCCCGATGATTTGCGCTTCCGTCCATACCCGAATCAGAATTATCGCTATATCCTTCGGGGACATCTGGCAAACAAGCTTCATCTTCGTCATCACAATCGCTACTTTCCTCATCTACTACCATAGTTTTCCATTTAGCTACTAATGCTTTGGCAGCATCACCGACTGTTCCATCATATTTTCTTAATGCATTAACTGTTCTTCCTACACCAGTTTCCTGTAGATGTTGCACCGTTACTGGCAATCTATACAATTTCTGGATGCAGTGCAATATCTATATACATAAATGAAAAAGTTTCAATGAGAAAAAAAAAGTATTAATATACAAATGGCCTCCATACACACTAAAATTAAAAAAACAAAATTCTATCTTAATCATAGCAATATTTATAGTTATTGCATTACAATTTCTTTAAATATAATATTGACTTTTGCATAATGGCCTATTAATTGATAAAATATCGAGATTGAAATAGCTTTTTGTGTTTTGAGGTTATCCGCAAATATCTTAAAGTTCCATTGCATGATTAAAATGTTTTCTTCTTCCGTTTATGAAATATTATAACGAATTATATAATTATTCAAATTCTCACCCTGGACTCATTGTCGGCACATTTTTCAATACTTTTTTGATAATGTTGAATTTGACTGACAACAGGCATTTCAGACATATTGCCAAATGCCAGCTGTGTGTGTGCTCTCTATATATCTACTGCTACAGTCAAATAGTCGATAACAAATACAAAAACATTTGTTCACATGAAAGAAAGTCTGATAATGAAATATCATTCAATGTTAATATCATCTTTATTTTATATTATTTACATATAAATTACATGTGGAAATGTCTTTATTTTTGGTTTAACGAAAAGTTAAATTTACATTGGAATCGGGCATATGAACTGAAAATTGTAAATAATTATGAAGAAAGAAGAACCAACAAATTTTGAACAAAAAACCGTTACAAATTAAGTTTTGAAAGATGAACATTAATTGAATAAGAAAACGATTGGAAATGATACATAAATTGACGTTAATTCGTGAACATATAAAATATGGAATAATAAACATTCATCAATTTGAATTTTTGTCAGTGCCATCTAGTTTGGCGCGCGATAAGTACTATTGCCAACTGAACAAGATTAAGTTTCCAATGGGTCTCACCCGTTTGTGAACGAAAGATGCTTGTGCCTTGTGCCTGATAGTGATAGTTGTGTATAATATAACACACACGCACACGTCTGCACATCAAGTGACACTGAAGAAGCTAAACCACGCCACACACTGCCACGCCACTATCTGTGACACTGTTTGTCACTTTGTGATTGCCGTAGGGTTTGCGTGAGCATTTGGATCTGTTGTAACATCAGGTGACAGTACCGGTGTGTGTGCATCGCTTTCGTCAATCATTTCACCTACGCCGTATTCTTTCCGTGTTTTACTCTCCTTTTCACAGCACATAAATCAACATAAACGCGTCACTGAAGTTGATAAGTTGACGGCAGCGTGCGATAACAGTGATTTAATTTCTGAATTTTTCGTTATCCTGTCATATTGCATTTGATATTAAATAAAAATGTATCATCTGAATAAATTTGTGAGAAGCGCTTCAGGATCACTGAAGCAAATACCGATTGCTGAAATGCCGAATTTATTGCCGCGGGCTGCAACGGCGGCGATTCAAAATCGTGGCTATGCTGAGCATCAAATACCAGATCGTTTGAAAGACATTCCAACTGCTGAAAATCCGAAATTTTTCAACATGGTTGAATACTTTTTTCATCGTGCATGTCAAATTGTTGAAGATAAATTAGTGGAAGAAATTGGCAAACGATCCAAAATGACGATTGAGGAGAGAAGAAAGAAAGTTAAGGGCATTCTTATGTTGATGGAGCCTTGCGATCATATTTTAGAGACGACGTTTCTTCTTAAACGTGATTCGGGCGATTACGAGATGATATCTGGTTATCGCGCACAACATTCCACTCATAGAACACCCTGCAAAGGAGGTACATCTATACATATTCATACATAATCTTTTCAATCTTTAACAGTATTCTTCTTTTTTTCTCATAATGGATCTGCAATTATGATGCAACAATGTATGACCACTGCATTAATTATGTCTAGGATCTATCTGTTTATTTAGAAGGTTGCGGTGATGATATCTCAAGTGTAAGAGGAAGTTGAACGTATAAATAACGCGTTGGGTCTTGAACTGATATGTACACTCTTTATTTAAATTTATTATTTACACATTTTTCGCGGAATAGCAAATATCTGCAGTGATTTGTTATTAATACTCTCATATTCTGTTGTTATATGGTCATGCAGTAGATGACGCAACTTTTGATGTCTAGACTCGGACGTTTTTCTGTATGAACTCGAATAATCAATGATCAATTAGGACTTGACCCGATCGTTCATTGTCGTTACAATATCCGATAGAAAATGATCAGTATAGAACAAACAATCTTTTTTTTTTATCACCGTTCGGGTTGCACAATACAGACTCTAAACGCTAATATCACAAACATAGAAAATGTTATCTGAAACCGGTTTTTTTTTCCTTATTTTTCAGTCAAGAATGTAAATGATTTCGAAACTTCAAACGGTGTATCTCTCACGTATCTCGGGTTTCATTTTTTAACAGGCGGATGATTGTTAGGCGCGTATGTAATTGACAAACACAGATGTTTCACATTTGAGTCACATCTCACATGTTTATATATTTGGAATCTCAATTGACATTATCAGACCTTGTTATATTTCCATTTCAACCCATTTTATTTATCAAACACTTAAAACTTTAATTATCATGTGATCATCATGATGCAATCTGTAGATTGTAAGATGTATTTTCTTCTTGACAGTCAATTGATAGATCGAGTTTTGAAAGATATTTATTGTTGAGATGGAAATGAGGTCAGGCAGGAGCTTCAGTAAAAGCGGATTAAGCGCACTTACGTATGCTGCTCTACCCTATCATCAATGTCTAGTGTCTCAGTTAAAAATTATTAATAGATAGAAGGGACTTGGCTTTGGTAAACAACATTTTTTGTCACTGATATTGTACGAAATACTCACTTCGAACCGAAACACACAAATCAATCAGCATTTCAATTGATTATTATCGGTGCAATTGAGATGAATGAATTCAAGTTACGTTTTATTATTCTCTCCTTATGTGCAGTTGATTAATATTTTATTGTATATCAATTTTATGGTTTTGCTGAATCGGCTATTATATGGGAGAGAAATTTATTGAGGATAGTATATAATTGTGTTGAGTAATTGTCAATTTGGGGAATAACTATGTTGAACAGATGTTTCAAGTTGCAGTAGTTACTTGGAATCGGGCCGTTAAGACATAATAGGTCGGGCGGTTTGGCTGATTATTCGGTCATGCGTGTATACATCATCAAACATATAGCTATTTGGACAAAATTAAATGATTACGACTAGGATATTTTTGGATGTTTCAAAAACAAAATGATTCGTCATAGAACGTGGCAACGAGATGAGTCATCAGTGGAGGCTCGCGATAAGAATAACAATTTATCGCCGCTTATTGTTTTAGAATTGCACAAAATAAAACATGTTTACTTTCTATTAACTTTATCAGCGTATGAGTATCGTTAATTGAATTATTCAGAGTAAACATGTTCTTATCGCGAATGTGACTCGAGAGAATATTGTTTATTCATTCAAATCGCACTATTGAATAAAAGTTGATAATATCCATTACTATGATTAATTATGACGATATTTCAGGTATTCGGTTCTCGATGGATGTCAGCAGGGATGAAGTTAAGGCCCTATCTGCCCTGATGACATTTAAGTGTGCGTGCGTTGATGTTCCGTTTGGTGGAGCCAAAGCTGGTATAAAAATCGATCCTAAGAAATACTCCGAACACGAATTAGAAAAAATCACACGTAGATTTACATTAGAATTGGCGAAAAAAGGATTCATCGGTGAGTTTTTTATTTGAATTAATTCATGATAATCTTTATAATTTATTAATGTTTTTATATAGGACCTGGTGTTGACGTTCCTGCACCTGATATGGGTACTGGCGAACGAGAAATGTCATGGATAGCTGACACTTATGCTAAAACCATTGGACATTTAGATATAAATGCGCATGCTTGTGTAACAGGGAAGCCAATTAATCAGGGTGGGATACACGGTCGTATCTCAGCGACTGGTCGTGGTGTCTTCCACGGTTTAGAAAATTTTATAAACGAGGCAAACTATATGAGTATGATTGGCACAACACCTGGTTGGGGTGGAAAAACATTCATTGTACAAGGTTTCGGCAACGTTGGACTGCATTCCATGAGATATTTACACCGCGCCGGTGCCACCTGCGTTGGTGTCATTGAGCATGATGGATCAATTGTCAATCCTGATGGAATCGACCCAAAGGCGCTCGAGGATTATAGAATTGAAAATGGAACAATTGTTGGGTTCCCTGGCGCTGAACCATACACCGGCGAAAATTTAATGTATGAGCCATGTGATATATTCATACCGGCTGCCGTTGAAAAGGTGATCAATAAAGATAATGCCGGCCGTATTCAAGCAAAAATCATTGCTGAAGCGGCAAACGGTCCAACTACACCGGCCGCTGATAAAATCCTCATTGAAAGAAATGTACTAGTAATCCCTGATCTGTATATCAACGCCGGTGGTGTTACTGTTTCATTCTTTGAATGGCTCAAGAATTTAAATCACGTTTCATATGGCCGTCTTACCTTTAAATATGAGAGAGAATCGAATTATCACTTACTTGGTTAGTTGAGAGATGAAGAGGTCTAATTTTGCTGTTGATAAAGTCCTAATGTTTTTGACTGTATTTTGAATGATATACATTTTTCTGTTGCAATATAGAATCTGTTCAGGAGTCGTTGGAACGCAGATTTGGACGTGTTGGTGGGCGTATTCCTGTGACACCATCAGAAGCCTTCCAAAAACGTATTTCTGGTGCTTCAGAGAAAGATATTGTTCATTCGGGTCTGGATTATACAATGGAACGTTCAGCAAGGGTGCGGAAAAATTATTCTACACATATAATTCAAAATAACTATAGATCAATAAGTAATTCAATTGCCTTATAATCATTGGTATCATCTATTTTTCAGGCGATTATGAAAACAGCTTTGAAATATAACTTGGGTCTCGATTTAAGGACAGCAGCCTATACAAATTCCATAGAAAAAATCTTCACGACATATTCTGAAGCTGGTCTTGCTTTTTAGAGCATTTAATACAATTGAGAAATTACGAAACTTTTACACAACGTCGGTGATTAATAAACAATAATTGTTATAGTATCACAGCAAATACTCGAAAATGAGTCATCAAAGAATTCGCCGTTTTGCAAGAGAAACAAGATAAAAAAAGAAAGAGTACCATTTTTCTTTTTAATGCCACATGCATAACATAGCCATTATCGTATCAAGCAGCATCCATTAGTCAGTGTAATTACAGTCCTTCGCTCTATTCACGCCACGAACGACACAATCATGACGAATAAAACCGCCATTGATACGAGCCATTTTTTAATACACAACATTTCGAAAGAAATATCATTCATAGCCGAAATGAGTGGTTGATGTGATGATTTCATGGTCACCTCCATCAACTTTTTACTAGACAAATAAAAAAAATCTCAATAAGAGGCATCAATGTATCTTCAACATTACCAATTTGCGTTTTTGTAGCGCAAAATCAATGCACATGAACATATTTGTCAACCGAATGTATTCATAATGACGTCATACAATGCGTTATGTATTATATATACAATAATTTCACTTAAACTGTTATAGCTGATGTCAGCATATGTTAATATTAAAACAGAAGAGAGACGCGCCCTCACGTGCATTTAAGACACACAAATTCATTGAATTTCATTTCCTGTTTCGATTCAATCATTCAATATTTTTTGGACTCAATAAAAACATTCTTCATCAAGGAAATGCCGATGACTTGTATTACATTTCGACAATTTATTTCTTTATATCCATTTGTTTATAAAAGTGCATTTGTATTTGTATACTGACCACGATTTCGTGTTGTTTGGTAGTTAGCTAGTAATTGTTAAATTTATTCAGTCTCTTTGGCATCAATCAATTGCACTTCTGTGCGATTTTTGAGACATTTTGAACCTGTTTTATTCAATCTAAGTGTGATGTTTGTGGTGCATAATGCTGTTTTTTTTCTTTTACTCGTTGCAGCATGTATGCAGCATCAACAGCAGAAATGTCCTACGAGTGATTGTTCCAAAATTGACGTCCAACCATGTACCAGTGAAAAGAATATTTCGATGAGGGTGAGTTCAGTTGTCATAGTTCTCAAGTCATGAATGTGCTCACCATTCTTCTTCCATGTGGTTTCATCATCCCATTTTTTGCAGTCAGAAGAGACAATATCCAATTGTTCCAGGTATGTTAAATTCACTCACTTTACTGTAAGTACGAGGCTATTATAATTACTTCCACGAATTTTCAGCTCTTCCAGGTCTTCGATTGAAGCGACAACTTTTAGATCCATCGAATTGCCAACCAAACCACCATCAGTTGATGTGGATTCAATGTTAGGAGATGATCCACTGTCTTATGATAAAGGTGAAACATCCAATCAGTCAACATCTAGGCAAAGTACTGATTCTTCTGCTAGCGATTTTCATGAAAGAACACCTCAAGGCAAGGCGAATATAACTCTTCAAACAAAATTTTCCAACCCAAACCAATCGAGTTCAACAAGTTTGGAGAGAACGGTTACTTATCTAGCGCCGAAACAATTGGGAAATGTTGAGTCACCGGACAAAACACCCGATGTGTCCACTACATCATCAGGAATCAATGAATATGTTAAATCGCAAACAATAACATCACAACTGTATGTGATCACCTATAGACCTGTGACGAAATCAAACAACGACGTGTTTAACTACACCAGGTACGTTGAAGTAATTTGTAGTATTATAAGAACAGCACTGGTATTGATGGTTCCATGGATGATTATCACGAACTTCTAGGTCTTCCAGTAAACCGCCCTTCAAATCAACTACCGTACCACCATCACCAACATTATTGTCCGATAGCTTTTTAATCTTGGGAGATGATCCATTACCTTATGATAAAGGTGAAACTTCCAATAGGTCAACACCAGAGCAAAGTACTGATGCTTCTCCTAGTGACTTTTATAAAGAAACACCACAAGGTGAGGCGTATATTCCTCTTCCAACCGAACTTTCCATTCCTAATCGATCAAGCCCAACAAACTCTGAGGAAACTCCTACAACCTCGGATCGATTGAATGATTCCGAATGGTCCAATAAGACATCGAACGACACTATTGCATCAACAAGAACTGGCGAAGGTGCCCAATCGGAAATACAACCATTACATCCTCTCGACTTATCCGGGTAAATTGAAATTCATCATATAACATTCGCGATCACGTTATTGCAAGTAATTTCGTGGAATATTCACATTAATTTTTAGCTCCACCATTAATTTAACAATCCCTGATACTGTCGGGGTGACTACTGAAGTATTGACTCATGCTTTTGATGACGATCAAATGCTAGGGGATGACCCATTGGCTTCTGATACAGCAGGAACTTTCAATAATTCAACGTCTGAACATAGTATTGACTCTCCTCCTATCGGTTTTCATGGAGAAATGCCTGTGGATCAAGCATATCATCCTCGTTCAACAGAGACTCTGATTGACGATTCATTCACGACCGTAGAATCTGAGAGGAAGAATACCTTATTTTCCTTAAACCGATTTCCAAGTAGCAAGTCGTCGGGTGAAACATCCAACCGTACCGATACATCACTGATAATTGGTAACCATTCTCAATCGGAAACACTGGACCCACAATCTCAACCTGAGCTTACTGATGAAATTGTGGAAAAAGCAATAGAGGATGGTTATTCTGATTTCATAATGAACTATTCATCGGTGAGACATTGCTGCAATCATTGAAGGATGGAATTGGACTAAAATGTCAGTCATCTCGCTATTTTTCTTTCAGATCATTTTCGGACATCATGAAAATATCGTTACCTATCCAATTAGTATAGCAAATTTGATGTTATTATCAAGCTATGGAGCTTGTTTTCGTACCCTGCAAACTCTCGATACTACACTTAATCTATCACATGAACTTAAAAGTAATTGGCGGAACATCAAGTCATTCATGAATAAGCATTCGGTAATTCTTTTGATTCTTCCAATTTTTTTGAAAATTTTTTCAATGATAGATCAATTGAATTTTTTATTTGAAATTACAGATCACTATAGATGGAATGCTGGTGGGCCAGAGGATGTTCATAAGGAGTGATGTCGAATTGTCCAAGAGATTTTCAGAAATAGCGCGGGGAGTCTTCAATTCGCGTTTACAGCAGATTAATTTTGATAAAAGGGAGGAGGCTAGCGTAATGATCAATAATTGGAGTGCTAACCGAACACGTAATGTAATTACGGATGTTGTAAATGCTGGTAACGATTTTTATAAAAAAAAAATTGGATTCCAATCTACCTTATCTTGCTGTGGATTCAGTGAATTTTACTCTTTTCTAGACCAGTTTAGCAACGAAACTGACATGGTTTGGATCAGCGTGGCTTTCATCAACTGCAATTGGTTGGAACCTTTCGATCCCAATCGTACCAAGCAAATGGACTTTTTCTATAATGAAATTCACAGGAAAGTTTGGATGATGAGTCTTGAAACTCATTGTCGTTATGGAATACTAAAAGAACTTGACAACAGTACGTACGTCGAGCTTTTTATTGACAAAACCTCAACTAAAAATCCAATGAGAATGATCATCATTCTTCCGCCCGAGAAAACGAATTTATCCAACGTTGTGCCGAAACTCCCCAATTTCAAACTTGAAGATGTGAATGCAGAAGATGACAAAAATGCTCTCGTCAATATTTTGTTGCCCAAGTTCAGAATTAGGACGACCATAAATTTAAAAGATCATCAGGAAGCGGTAAATCTTTTTTCAAGTCTTTGCCACTTTAATTCGTCACAGTTCATCAATTTAATATATCAATTGTATTTTTAAATTGCAGATGGGAATAGACAATATATTTTCTGATATAGCTCTCTTTAAACGTATCACGAAATCGCGCTATCTAAAAGTGAATGATTTTATTCAAACGTCTGTTATCGATGTAAATGAGGGGAATTATCATCACGAAACCATCGAGAGGGCGCTAATAAACAATGTGGATTCATCACACATTCGTAAAGATTTCCACGTCAATAGACCTTTCATCATTCTCATAGCTAACAATCATATTATTTTCACCAGTGCACAAGTTGTCAATCCTACTTTATAAGTCATTCCAACTCTCATGTTGATAATATACTATTGTTCATTATTTATTACTCATGCAAGCAGTATTTATGGATACATAAATTCTAATAGAAGGATTATTATATTTTTACCACATATCAATAAGACAACTATTGAAATAAATCTGGCTCTATCTTGAATTTCCTTGTGAGCATATTACACGTTTACCATAATCGTATTTTTCTATCGGCTTCAACAATCGATAAATTCGAAGGTGATGGATGAATCGAATATTTCAAATATCATTGGAAAATTATTCCTGACATATGAAATCATGTAATATTAGATGATAACTTGTATCTTTAATTCTTACTGAACATACTACACTTCACGTTAACTAATGGCTCGTTGGTCTAGGGGTATGATTCTCGCTTCGGGTGCGAGAGGTCCCGGGTTCAAATCCCGGACGAGCCCACTCTCTTTCTTTTTCTTTTGCATAGGGATGAATTATACTTTTGATTTCCCTGTATAATCGAAATAGTTCAGGATCATTTTTCAAATCCTAAAGGTGTGGACGTGTCGTTCCTTTTTGGGTTGGCATAAGAAAATTCGTAGTTGTCTACTATACATACGTGCATATATTGTTAGTTCCCCGTATATCTATACTCGTTAACAGCTGATAAACACATCGAAAACGTCATGGCAGTAGTGTGGAATGATTCGAAAAAACATAGTGATAGAGAAAGGTTATTATTGATATTTATGGCCTATTATATCTTGTATTAAAAGTGCATTTAATATTCCCATAATATCATATCATAATTTTGCTTTAAATTTGCATCACTGTTCATGTTCTGTATGTTTTCTAACCTCATTGTTTCTGGACGACATTTGTACTTTCATTATTGGATACTTCTCATTGTTATTCATTTGTTTTCACAGATGGATTTGCATCTATCCAATTTATATAAATAGCAAGAAGACTCGTGCGGAAGGACGAAAATTGCCCAAGTCAAAATGCATTGAGAATCCAACTCACCAGGAAATGCGAGATGTTTTAATAGCAGCTGGTCTGAAAGTTGGTGTAGAAAATAAACTTCATCCAAAAGAACGTAGTAAAGAACCACTTTATCGTGGACGTATACGTGTCCAATTGAAAAATGACGATGGTACTCCATTATTATCGGATTTTCCGACGAGAGATTCATTATTGAATCATTTGGGCTCAACAATTCCTAACCTCAAAACGCGACAGGGTAAACAGAGTTCAAATGAACAGTCAACTCAACAATCGTCTGCGTCATCGAAAAAAGGAAAAGGAAAAGGAAGAAGATAAAACAAAAATTTATTTGTATTTAAAGTAAATTATGAACCAATTCCGATTCATTGTTCTGCAATATCAAAGATATATCGTTTTTAATTGTTTTTCATATATTCAGTGATGAATTTGTAGAAATATCTTCGAAACAGCATTCATGAAACTAATTGAAAGATATTAAAGACAACATTTCATACTATTACTGAATTTAATTTATCAATGGAACTTTCATTTTCAGTTCTCTCTTATTCATCTGTTTGTATCGCAGAGATGCTGGTATCGTTCTCTTTATTGTATCCGGTAGGTTTATCAGCGACATGCCGGTATGTGCTGGTGCCGTTGCTGGTTTCGGCTGCACAGAAGACTTTTCTGGTTTGATTATAATGTTCGATTGGATTGACTCGCGTGTTTCTGGGTCATTATCCTTACTCGTTACCGGTTGTGGACCACTCAACGTGATTCCATCATTATCATTGAAATTGCTCTCACCAGCGTTGGGATTGGCAACGCCAAGTAAAGATTCGCCAGCATAATTATTTCCACCAAAATTGGTGAAACCACCATGTGGCATGAACTGTTGATTCATCCCATTATGCATATTTGTATTTGGCATGCCATATGACCAAGCTAAATTATTTGCTAACGGCAAATATTCGATTGGAGGAATAGCAGAAGGTAATGTATGCAATGGTTGAACAATTGGTCGTCCCCAACCCGAAATCCTCGGTCTATACATTTGATGTGATCTCGCTCCGAAACCCGATGCTTGCGATACGGAAGGTAATAGATACGATGGATTCCGATGAGAATTACTATATGTTCCCCTCTGAAAAATTGAGTAGATTTATATCAAAGGATAGTTTGATGAGTAAAAAATTCATGATAACACTTACCATACGAGGCTTTGCAACGCCTTGATGAGGAACCCGCATCAGCGGATATTGAGGATAATTCGATGTGGGGAGATGAGTGATCGATGGTTCAATAAATCTATGTTGTAGCTGATGTTGATGATGAGACAGATGAACTTGAGCAGTGAGAGGTGTAACTTGCGCTATAGAATATGGATGAGCCAGAATCGCTGGTAACTGATCATGCGAATAATCATGAAGCGAAGTAGGAGGGACAACTAATGAGCGATAATAATTATGGGGTGATTGAATTTGATCAATACTTGGAGTGTTAAGTGCGTTGAAATTATTATAAGGATATACACTTTGAACTGAGCATGTCGGTGGTCCTAAAATATACTCCACTGTTGGGGGAGGTGTTGTTGGGAAACTGTCTACCGACTCTTCCTCTGGCGTCAGCAATTCCACAGTTGGATCTTCTTCGTCATCCAAACAACGTTGACAATCTGTAGATCCACTCATACTGCCCTCGAAATTCCTATGATTCCCAAGAATACGTGCGCCAACTTCTGGACCACCGTTCAAAAAATATGTCGCAACACGAAGAATATCACCTAAACAAACGATTGATTATTTAATAGTGGTTAAGCTTCGTTGATTATTTGAGATTATGTTTATTTCGTAAATTAGTATTTTACTCAATCTTAGACGACTGGAGTTAGGGCAGCACCGAGTCGCTCGACCAAGAATGTCATGCCGGATGTTCACTAAGGTGAGATTTTTTCCAGCAGCTTTCTCTCTAATTTCTTCGACACATTCAGTCGCTGGAAACAAAAATAAATGATAAAATTAAAAAAAAAAACACCTATGAAATAGCTCAGATTTACAGAATCGTTGAAACTAAATTGAAATAAGTTTTTACTTTCGCGTCCCTCATTCTCAGTGTGACATTCGCAGCTACCATCCAAAAATGATCCAATTCCACCACAACTTCCACACAGATCTGTGCAGATCTGTTTATCATCGTCAACTGATTTTTCACTGTCAACTACAATAAGAAAAAAACAGATACTTTGGGAATTTTTTGAATGATGCGTTTGCGGTGATTTCGGCTTTACAAACCTGTTGAAAATAAAAGTAATGTGAATGTGATGCACGCAAAACAAGAAATCGTCATTGCACTAATAAGAAATTAGAGTTTGGACGAATTGGAACTGGACTTACTACCGGCGAGCTCACGTCATTTATATATTCTTTGCTTCTGTGATATTGCAAAATGTGCTGATGATGGTCAATGTCATTGATACAAATGACAAATCAGACAATTCAAATCGTATAGCTGTTGACCAATGAATAAAGCGGCACAAATATTATGATTACGTTTTAGTTTTCTTATAATTTCAAATGAAGAAACTTATTCATTCACTATTTACTATAACGTCATCAAAATCATTTCTAAGAACATCGGGCATTTAATTGTAATCTAATTGTGAAATCATTTAATAACGCTATTATTTTGTTCCTCGTAGAATGGACATGTGAAGTGAAGAACATTGTATCACGATTCAAGCGTAACAACTGTATTAGCACAATGATCATCACATTACGACTTGGACATTAATCTGGATATAGGAGCATCACTCTTCGATATCGTGGGCGCCTGATATCGTTAAGCTGATAGCGGCCACCGTTGCTATCGTGACGGCGTGCTTCCCTATTGCGTTCACGTGCGGTTTGTAGACACATTAGTCCGAAATTATACATTGCCATCTGACGTATCGCTTGCGGCACAATGAGTCTTGCGTGTTACTGTACAAACAAAAGTTACAGATCATTATTGAGGATATTTCAACGAGCCTAAGGACAATTTTCTCAAAGCGATCGCATTCCAGCTTCTGATTGAAATATACTATGAAATTATCAAAGAGAAGATGGCGAAACAGAAACATTTTACATTGCTTTATGAATATATAGTACAATAGCACATAATTAAAATGTTTTTTTTTCTCCATTATAACTACGATGAATAAAAAATAGTTCAAGAAATCCTTTCTTTTATGACTTCTCATTAACGTAATGATTTCTTGTACATTAATTGAGTGGCAGATTGTCATTGTGCAATATAGTCACAATTGATGTGGCGGATTTGCGGAACTTCGTTATACAAAACTTATGCGTTCCTGATCGGCGCGGTCTCCGAGAGAGCCTACCTCAACGCGAGAGACGCGACCAAACCACTTTGAATTTATCTTATCGAGACGTATCCACACATTTAGGAATCAGTGTCTGTGATTCACAATACGGCTTCAATAGAAATCCCGCCAAGTTCATGTCATGAGTCAGGGACTGTTGAGAGATTGAAGAAGAGAAAAACTCCACTCAAATTCCTCTTACTCGTTTCCACTTCTATTTATTTCACCAATTTTCAAGTGGATTCGTCCGACGATTTTTTACAGTTCGACAGTTCTTCACTTCTATTATTCCGTTGCAATTAAAAATATCTGGAAATATTTTTTGATTACTCTATTAAAATTGTTTAACTTTCACCAAAGATTTTAGCATCATTTCAAAGTACTCCAACTCAATATGATGTAGAAGTAATATCATGAAACAAAACTTTTCTGTTGGAGATAGAAAAAATAATGTAAGAAAAGGTCGATAGCTTTTTGTCACAATCAATGCATTGTAGATTGAAGCTTTTGTTTTATCCAAGAATGGAAAAATGAATGCAGAGAATGAAGATGGATAAATGTTCCAATGAATCGGTGTTGTCTCTTATCAGTGAAGACAGTTAATTAAAATCTGAAAATAACTAACCATTACAAAAAACGCTTGGCAGATTAGAATTGTACCAAGAGTAATACAGTTGACTGTATTTCCGGTGAATGATCTTCGGCCTTCAATAATGAAACTTATTGAATGAATTGTATGAACTGGAACGTGGCGACTCGTTGCGGTAACGGTAAGAAATGTTTCTCACATTATTTTAATCCTAAATCTCATTCATACAATAAAAATAAATAAAATATGTTTATTTTTTTCTCTCTCAGTAAAAGTAATATTGCTGCTGTATTGATTTTTAGTCATTGCTTTAATGTTGTGAAAATCAAACATATATTGGAAGATTGACAACTAGAACGGAAATCCGTCTGTCTTCTGTCTGAAGAGCACTACTGTGTACGTTGTATTGACATACATGCATGACAGATAAATAAAATTCTTTTTTTTTCCAATTTTCTCTGTATCGAGGATTTCAATTGGGATTGGCATAACCCAGGACACATATCCATAAATAATCTCACATAATATTGAAGTGCCGGAATCATTAACACACTCAACCATATTTATATCCTACTGTAATAATTAGTTTCTCATATTTTGATCGGAAAATTCAACAGCATTCAATGTCTGTCAATTGTAATATTTTTTTTTCCCCATAAACTTGATTCAATTAATGCAAGTTGATAATAATTTGATTGGCGTGAAGAGGTGTTTCATCAGGTATTGAAGGAGATTCATGAAACGAGTACGAGGGTGACAGAGGGAGGAATGAAAATCTCGTTATCGTTGTGGCAATGTGTCATGAAACGTCGTTTGACCTTCATTAAAGTATGGAACATGGATATTGGGCGGCAGGAGAGTATACACATGCGCTTGGTATGTCGAACAGCAATGGGGCACGCGGTTACACGGGTATCATTAACCAGAGATCCGATTTCCCCATGTCGAATAGCCAATCAGCCATGTCAAATTGAATTTAGTTATGGGCATTTCCATATTCATTGGACTAGGATGATTTTCCCCTGATCTTGTGATCAACACGTCTGATTATTCACTCATGACAATTTAGACGCTATTAACAGATTATTACAGATTATAATTAGGAATGTTTTTACATTAAAAACATATAATATTGTGACATTGTTTCTGACTCACGTGTAGCTTTCATTTGCGCTTCGACTCACACTGCTATACGTCGACTTTTCTCGCTGGTCTGTGGCTTTATGGTTTTATTCGAGCGACAAATTGAACTAAAAATAATCCTTTGCCGCGGTAGACGAGCACTCATGTGTGCAAAGGTGCCCCTCGCGCTTCATGGGGGATCGTTGGTGAAGGCATATAACTATTGGCACCGTAGCAAGGGGAGAAATGTTAAGGGAATTGGCGCAGCAGCTCGTGTATACACCTTTACATACATATATATGTATATCCTAACAACTCTTTGAAGTCGCAATGTTGCCTTGTAAAATATGCATGTTCCATGTAGACACGTGTGTGTATATAAATTGACACGCTGTGACCTCTTGAGCAAAATAACGAGTCAGCAATATACACTTGTGACATACAGTTCAAAATGTTTGTACAAACATTTTCTATTTCTTCTTACTAGTTAGTTTGTAACACCGATGACAATGAGGCAATCTGTGGGGACATGTGGCATTTTCGTGGAATTTATTGAGTTCCGGTTTATTTCTTTTTATCATATGAGCTTCGAAGTTATTGGGTTCAACGATTCTTCAAACGATGAAAAATTGTTATAGAGTGAGTGAATTTATCCGGGTCCTGTCACATCGACTCATTCCTTTTTGCTTACTTTTAGTTTTTTCCACAAAACTCCTTTTTTTTTATGGCCATTCTTCTGGCTGATCGATCAAAAACGTTGTGTAAACACAGTTCAGTCACTGGAGCACATAGGTTACTACACATGGCCATCACACTGTGAATCAGTACAAAATATCAGTTTCATAATGTTTATCTATAATAACACAATGCAGCGATTACTCACGACTCAGTTGGTATGAAAGCCATATATTGACTACTGCCTGTACGTGAAGTTTCTAAATAAACAATTTATTAAAAGTATGGAGAATATTGAAGATATCAGACGGTATTTCATTCAGGTTTTTAAGTGGATTTTTGTGTTATTATCATGAGCAGATATATATTATCAGTACAACATTGTCTGCAAATAGCTTGAGGTTCAGAAGCAGATTGTACATTTCAGTGGATGTATGCGCGCACAAGGATCACGTTCTCGATTCGAGTTGTCTGAGACATTGACGCTAATGATGGCAGTAGAAACAGTATATTGTATCTCACGCTCGAATTCCCAAATCCAATTGTGCTCAATTGGACGATTGTGACGGTGGTTCGGATTTTCCTTTTATTCACGGAATTTCGTATTCGTACCAGAGCTTCTGGGAAGATTTTTAAGTATATTACAATTGTGATTATGCATATGAAAAAGTTATTGATTGTAGCAATTATTAACAATTATATAACTTTATTTACAGCTTCAAGATATTGTTGGTTATGTTGTATGCATTTGAACTTGTTATTCACTCTCTATGATAGATAAAATATATTGGAAGCAATGAGTGAAAATTTGTTACTGATAGGAACTGTTATTCGATGGTTCAAGTGATGTTCGATGAAGAGAACGAGGTCGGGTCATTGTTCATTCAAATGTTCTTCGTTGAGAGAAGACTACGCGTGGGGATGTGGCGACGCGATTGAACAGTGTGCGGCACATGGTTCGTCGATAATCGATTCCTATCGAAGCGTATATGCGCGAACGATGATCCAATATGATGATGTTTATGGACTCTTATTAATTGAAATTTTGATATTAAGTAATAATATTTCTCTGACTCTTTTTCACCTTTTTATGGTCAATAAAAGCAATTTTCAGTCTGCAACTACGGAAAGAGAGTAATTTTGGAAGATTGAAACAAAAGTCCAATTCTTATTGCATTCAATTTTCTCTTTTCATGATGAATCGATGGAAAAATTGAAGAAAATGCGTTGTATTTATAGTTTGATAGATTTAAATAATAGATGAATATTCAAATTTTCAATAGACAATGCGTTAAATGTTCGGTCTTGTCCCTTTTTATTTCGCATTGGAGATTTCAGGCTTGCGATGATCTCGTTGTATTAGGGATGGGTGAAAGTAATCGTTTCTTGATCATACTTTTGGTGTGAATTAAAATAACATGATCAACTTCAACATCAAAACTGTGAAACATTAAATAGCAAAATTATCTTCTCCGTTGATTTTATCCGGATCATTTGCAGAGGGCAATGACTTTGTAACAATGTCTCTCGACATTTTTGTATCGTTTTATTTGTTCGCCGTATCATTCTGCAGTGCCCAATGAGGGGAAAACAAAAGAATAGATATACATGGTTAGGCGCTTAAACGAAGAGTTATTTTGATACACACGACGCTGCAGTGACTATATATTAAGATGGAAGCCATTGTTCCGCGATCCGAATTTGGCAGAGATCTTTGTGCATCTCTTATGCAGATTCGGACTAACAAAAACCATATGAACTCAATGTGAATGAATAAATATTTCAAATAACATTCAATGTTACTTTTAGTTTAAAAAATATTTCTATCTCCAATTTAATTTCATCTGAAAAAAATACTGTGAAATAATTTGATTGAAAAATAAGTTGCTACCGACAATGCACGTTAATACATTGGCAAGTGAAAAAGATGAGAGAATTCTCAGCTTGTCATCAAGAATTGCCCATTCAATTGAAATAACGAGGAACATCTGTCTTTTAGAATCATGAGCAGAGGTAGGAGAGCATCTACACACTCCTTTGGATTTTCGCAGGCTTCACTTCTCTTTTCCACAGGTCGTGATGTCCGCCTATCTCGTGGCTCAATGCCAGGCAGACACAATCCATACTATAAATACTGTCTCACCACACACTATTCCATCCGGAGATTTAAACCTCCTCCTGGCTTTAACCACTCTGTACACACACTCAAACACACGTACACACATCATTCGTTGTCTCTCTTACACTTCCAAACTGTCTCTTTTCTTCTTTCAACCAGTACCATTTTATTTTGTGTCGATCCGCTTGGCTACCCTTGCACTTTCTTCTCAGATATCACACCTACTCTCTCTCTTCTTCTTTCACTTTTCCTCTCTATCCACTTTTACCGACTTTGTTACATTTTACTCCCCGAAAATTTTCTTCTTACTTTTACTTCATCTTTTTCACTACTTTCTGTTGACGCCTTAAAAAACAGTCACGTCTTTGCGGATCACCCCGAAGTTAACTGCTCTCAGATTCAACTTGTATATTGTGAACTTAATCTTTTTGCTATCTGCAATCTGGTCAATTTGCTCTGCTTTTATTCTATACGTATTTATTTATTTTTATATAAGAACTTGAGAAAAAAATTAATCCAACATAATGATATATTGAATTTTTTATTTTGTTTTATTCATCTTTGAAATAGTATAAAACGTTTATTGAAATTAGTGCGGAGATAAGGCGCGGAAGTTTTAGACATAGTCGAGTAATTCTTCAGAACTCCTCTCAGTCTTATTCCGGATATTACTTGCGACAGTAACTTGAACATTGCCGCCATTGCCACAAGATTCGTTTCCGCAAGCGTCACTCTCTGACAAAACTTCTATAACTTTGAAGCATTTTCGTATCTTCTATGTCCAATCGTTTAATACGATATAAAAGTCCTACTAAAATCTTCTAAAAGTGCTTGCGAAAGTGCGTACATTCATGTAATTAAACTTCCACCTCATCATCACTCAGGACGATGACGAAATCCATACAGATATATATACACACTTCATGCAGACTTGTACATGATTTATATTTCCTGAGCATATTTGAAACCGATGATGAAAGAATTGAGTACATTGATAGTAGGATTTTCCATATAGAAAATAGTATGAGCGATAAAATAGTATTTTAAGCGAAAATGTTAGTTTGACTTATCCTATGATCATTGTAAGATAATAAATATCTAGATATAACGAAAGCTGTGATGTCAATTCTATTGTTTGTTGTACAATATTGAATTCCAATGGCCTCTACATAATTACCACAGACCTAACCACGATTTTTTTCATCTCTACTGTGCTTTTTAATGTATATATAATTTGAATAATTACTAATAATTGATTCATCTCAATCGATTATGAGACAATCATTTCAATTCACGAAAAATTTTTATACAATTAAAAAATTGCGCATTTTATTGCGTTAGTTTTCAGTTTGCTCAATGACAATAAACTTGCGATGGAAAATACACAAATGTAAAACATGATTGTGACAGGTGAGGGCTATGACAATGTATAATTTAATAATTTCTTCTCTGTTGCGCAATTCAGAGAAAGATAATAACCAATGTGCAAATTTTCAGATTATTGAGAGCCAATGAACACGAAATACATGAGGGATCTATTCTCATTGGATGAAAAACATGAACTTGCGCGGGAAAATCAATGATTCCTCGACATATTCAAGTGAAGTATGCTTGAGCAATAGTAAGATATAACCAGAAACCACATGAGAGGATGTGTCAATTAGTGATGTCGGTGTGTCGAGACAACGATCACTTGTACCTTGAGACTAACGAACCGATCTACAATTCTCCGTGTTTACACTCTGCATAACATGTATTATCACCATTACCACCACGACGTTAATCCCAGATACCATTCTCTATTTGGCATATATTATAGGGTGAACAGATAATTGATTGACGTATATGTATTGATCATGTTGCTGAAAATTAAAATGAATTCTTGATTTACAACCGTTTCTTTATCATTCATATAGTGATAGAATATAAAATGAATTGAAATATTCACCTAGATAAGCACTTGGAGATTTATTTAATTGTTCTTGACAGAGAAGTTCCTACGTGAATTCCTAAAATACATATTGAATTATATTGGAGGTGGACATGAAGACAGCAAATACAATAAAGTATGAAAATACATTTCATTCGAGTTATTGAAATTTATTTTGTAATGTTTGATTATCGAATTCATTAACACGTCAAAATATTCGTCGTTATTTTATTATGAATAGAATTTTGTTGAATCGCAATTTATTATGAAAAAAGTCTGACCTCTTTGTACAAATTCTGCATTTTTTTAATAATCATTTATAGTTTTACTTTTAATTTGTGCACCAGAAAATGTTTCATGCATTATTTTTCTGTTTTGATATTTATTTGTTATTACTTTTGGTGAGTGTATTAAAAATTAATGTAAAAATTAATGTAACGCCAATAATTGAATGAATCTATACAAGTTTTATCGCAACAAGATGAAATTTTCGTTCATCTAAAATCGATTCCATCATTACACAGTGTCTCAAACACATTGCAACTGTCTAGGACAATGGGATGCTGGAATCCATTAAAATACGCTAGAAATATCACTCTGTCACCAAGTGTGTAAATGTTCTTTACCTGAAATGCTATTTCGACTCTTCATGAATAATCATTACCATCCTCAGTAGATTCTTCACTGTTCCAAATCAAATAAATGATGATAAGCGAATATGAAGTTCAGCATGGTCCCTTAATTGGAGATATGAAAATTTCTCTTCAAGCCTATTGACCAAGTGTCCTTTCCTGGCAGGTACACGTTGAGTTTCCTCATGGTTATTCCGGGCATACGTTTCACTATATGAGATGTTTGAACAAGAAGGGCATGGGGTTTAAGCATTAATTCCCCATGCTCCGCTCATTTGGATGGATGAACATTGCGCGGAAGCCGAGTTGTGAGTTGAGAACAAGAGAATTGTCTACAATGTCAGAGACATATACATATATACTAAATGGTCAGTTGAAAATGGGGTTAGGTGCGACCCGTGCGTAGCTAAAAGCCACCGCATGTATCCCTAATGGGACTCTGTCTTGACGGATTGGCAAATCCGTTTACGCAAGTTGCCATATAGGATCGTATACAGAAGTTCGTATACGACATAGAAATGAAACCGACCGTATACATACCAAGATGAGCTTCAGACTTTTGTTGGATTATACTAATTTACTATGCAATCGTAATTTTGAGACAGGAAATTTTGTCTTATGAGATGGCAGCTTACAGTTGGGAGAATAATTAATTAAAAAGGAGGAAAAATAAACAAATTATGGTAAGTCAATTTTCAAAGTGAGATTTACAAGAGATTAACCGGTAGTGTATAGTTATAAAGTTGATGCTCTTGAGAGTTTGCAGTAGATATCGTCGATAAACGCCGCAGGTGCAGCGCCATGGTTCACTTGTCGAGCGGCTGTTACATAGTAAGTATATATAGGATGTAGCCATAGAAAAGGTGGCTGCAGAAGGTATGCGGTAGACTATACAATTACATTGGATAGTATACGTGTACAAGATTGCGTCGTATGTTCGAGCTATGTGTCAGTATGTGCGTCAATATATCTGCAAGTATATATTGCAGGTTGTGGCTTGAAGTTTACATAATGTATGTATGCATGCAGAGTCTTTAGAATCTTGTGTTTTTAGTTGGCTAGACTTGTTACCCTGAAGCAGATTCTATGTTGAACGTAGATGTATCCGATATAATTTCCATCAGTTATACGCTTCATTATGAGGCGCAATATTTGTTCTTGCATAAACTTCATAATATTACATAGTCGATGGATAAAACTTTTTATTTGAATATGCCCTTTTTTTATCTTTTTCTTCTAATCTGCTTGCAGGAGTGATTGGATGAGTGATGGATATTTGTGAACAGTAGCAGCTTGGGATGTTACAACATAGCTCAGCAATAACGCGAACAATGTTGTCTATATGTGACTCGTCGATGTGTGGCGAAGTAATGGGGATGGTGGATAGACGATTTACGTTCCTATAAACTGCAGCCGTAGGAGATTCAGTTTGAAGATATGAGGGCAGCAACCGTCCTGCTGTAGGTATTTACATACGTTATTTTATGACCCATATCATGGCCATGAAAGTTTCATGTTGCGAGAGGAAGAGAGGGTGAGAGAACTGGTAGAGGGGGAAGAGGAGCAGACTGGGAAGAAGAGATCCTACAAGTTTATGCTGATGAAGTGCTTCTAGGATAACTTGTTGCAGAATTACTAAAAAAAAGGGATAATTATGGAATGCATGATAACTTTACCCTTATCGTTTTAATATTCAATTTAAAAAAATTAGTATTGGATCGCTGAATATTAGAAATAATGAGAATAAATTGGAAAATACGTGATTAGCTTTCGTAGCGCAATTCCTTCGTTACATCGACTGAGGTATATGAGATTATTTCTCATGGGATTTTTGCAGATTGAAGATTACCGATGCATTTATGTCGCTCCTTCCTTTTTCTTTTTTGTTTTACTTGCTTTTTTTATGAACCTCATTGTAGTTCGAATTGACGTAGTACAGATTGTGATGAGAGAGTGAGATGGGGGTGCAACGCGCATTGAACTTTCAACCACTCCTCTGCCTCTTCCGACGAACTTCCAACTCCTCTTCCTATTATATTGCTCCAGGAATCCGCGCCGCTTGTTAAATCGTTATACGACCATACAATTGCCCTCTCGCTCATCGGATTTTTCCAATTAATTTTCATGAAAAAAGGAGAGATAAAAAAATTCTCATTATAAAAATTTCTTATGATGAATAAAAGCCACAACGCAAATTGAATCAATGAATTATAAATTTTTATCACATATTATTTTGTTCTCGTTAGGACAAGATGATTTGAAATATGTCTACTTTACTTTTATATTAGTGAGAATGAATTTGTTTATATCACTGAAAGTTGTGTTGCACCAATTCGTAAATTATCAAATCACATTGGGAAGTTTATTGGAAAAACACGAGCGGCTTTACCTGTAGGCTTTTTTCTCTGATTTTTACCAATTTTTCTTACTTTATTTCAGTTCACTTTGCTAAAATCCCACTGCAGAGCGACCAATTTCAAGGAAAACGACCAAGTTTTCAGCATTGCAGAGCCAGCTCTCGATTTATGTCATGTGATTTTATTTTCCTATACCTGATAGTCAACATATCGTTGATTCCCTGCGGTACGGTTAGTTTAACCTTTGGCATACATCACTAGCAATGCATTTAAATTATCAGGCAGCAAAAATGTCTAACGTTCGAATGACAGAAGAATGTATTCAAAATATCGCACAACCTGAAGTTCACTTGTCATCAATTTTACCAAATAATTTCGATGAATTGAATTGAATGCAATGACATATTATCACAAATAAATGAAATATTTTCAGGGCAAGTGCAATTGAGAATCATGAAGATAGACTCATTGGTGAGGAATTTTGTGTGAACATTCAGCGGCAAAGAGGCTATTAGAATACTTAGTGTTCGTAGTCGGTTGGCCCACGAGTCGTAATCTCGATTGCCGAGATCGCGCCCATTGGCTGCAATACTTTGGCACGACCATCAGAATAATGTGGGCATGTATCCCACTGTACCCCTCTCATCTCACTTGACGATGCGTTGCTTGTGTCTTGCGACGAGTGATGATGAGTGAGACAGACATTGTGAAAAGAGAGCAAACAACGAAATGGAAATGGTAAGGACGAGAAAGAGACAAGCGACGCTACCAAGACGTTGTATTGTATTTGTCATTGCTTCGAGTACACCGAATCTATGTCCATCTTATTTTTTTTTCTTCTCTTTTCGTCATTTCCTCTTCGGTTCTACTCTGACATCTATCTTTCTCCTCTCCTCTTCTCCGTTTCATCCATCACGACACCACTCTAAACTTAGATCATCTTCGATGACACTCACTCAGACGCGATCGGTCCGTGCTTCGACTCTCCTGTGAATCTTCCTTGACCTAACCTTCTCTTATCCTTCAGTTAATTTCATTTAATTTCAGTTTATTTCATCATTTACATTGTTATTATTTGTTTAGACACGTTTTCATTTTTTGTGTGATAGTGTGCAGTGAAATATAGCGAGGAAAGAATATTCATTCTATGTCGTTGGTGGAGAAGAAAAGAGAAGAAACGACAAGAGTATAAGGCAGCAGCAACCGTCGACGCGACTCTTCACGTTTTTCGTGACGCTCGTACGTCGAGTGTCATCAAACTGGAGCTGGCAAAGAGGAATTTCAGCCTGCGGGGGTGAGTTGATACAATGCCTGTGTTTCCTTTATTTTTACTCCGTTTTCATGAACATATATTCTTTTATCCTGGAAAAATGTGTTTTTTTTTTCAATGTATAGTTCCTCGCTGCCGGCATTTTTATTCTGACTTTTCTACAACATTTTTCGCGCATTTTTTTTACTCTTTTAGCTTTTTTGTTATTTATATGTTCCACTGTTTGATGTTTAATCAACAAAAAAAAAAGCAAAATGAAAAACGTTGTTGCGCACAGCTGCGTAACATTTGTTTAAGCATTTGTGAAAAAAAAAAAAATGGGCCCGTTCATCCTTTGGCTGAGTTCAATCTCGCAATCATTCGAATTGAAAAAAAGGAAAAAAAAATGCTAAATGCCAAAGAATTTGTTGCAAATATACAGAATAACCTTAATCATAGTATTTTACATTATTCCATTTGCATTGATTCCAATCAATTCGAAAAATTAATGATCTGATATTATGTTGGAGGTGTTACATATTTGTTGATCGTATCGCTCTTCATTCACTGTGGGATATCAAATGGATTAATTACCAACTGAGTGTGTTTGTAGATAGATATATATATGTATTTACGAATGGAATTTACCATAGTTGTATGATCAGTCGTTGTCGGGAAATTGAAAGCACATTTGTGGTTATATATATGCATATACGTTTATGTATATGTTGGGAAACAAAAGGATAAAAATAGAGTGCAATATCGATTAACTGACGAGAATGACGTGAAAAGAAATGAGAAGGACAGGTACAGTCTGGACGTTACGACCTTTCTCAACTTTTATCAACACAAATCCATTCTCGACGAAATTATTGATGAACAAATGGTCCTTGATTAATTACTATCTAGAAGCATTCTACTATTCGCAATTGAGGTCATACTCGAGTGTCAGAATAATTTGTCTAATTGTCTTTAATGCAAGAATCTAATACGAAATTCATCATGACACTCATAGAATGATAATAGCAATCGAAGTTAAGTTATGAATTCGAAGAGTGGCAATTCCATGATGAGTATTTGATCCTTGTCAATATTTCGATCAGGATTCAACTCTTCATTGCGATATTTTCTTCTTTTTGTTTCTGTTGTAAGTGCTCTCAGCATGGCTCTTCATCCGAAGATATCTACCAAGTGGGAGCGTGAAGCAATTCGCTTCGGACCGCAAGCGCTCGACCCATCGCGCGCTCTCATTTCCTTTCTCCTTTATTCTTTTCTCCCTTTCTATTTTCTCCCCGCAACATCCAGCCTTTTAACTTTTCTTTTTCTCATTTGCTGGCCGTTTATAGAGCCGTCGGAAGAATTGGCCGGAATAGTCTCTCTGGATAGAAACCTCCCCTTTTCCACCACATTTTTTTTTTCTTTCTTTCTTCATTTCGTTCTCTATTTTTCGCTTCTTTTCTTCTTTTCTCCGCAACCTTTCTGCGGTCGCTCTAGTCAGCCACTGAAAATAAATAGGCCGGTGTAAGTGATGCCAAGAATGGTATTTACTATTTTGAGTCTCACTGGACTTTAATCATTGAGCATCGAAATAGATCCGGGGAAGAAAAGAAAAGATCAGTAAAACTGTATTTTTGTTTCTCAGATATTTTTTTTTCTTCATTCGAAAGAAGAATCGAGGAAATAAATGAAAATAGCGACAGGGCAAAAGTGAAATGGTGTAAATATAGATGAGAGTAAAGGGAGAACAAGTGAAAGAAAAAGGGATTCTGAAAGAAAAAAGAAAAAGAAAAACAGTGCAGAAGAAATGCAGAGTCTGAAGAGTTCGAACCAGGCTACTTTGAATTCTGAAGGACTTCTACAGTCCAATTATCTATCGAGACTCGAAGCCAAGAGTTTTCGTGTCATTTTTTTCCCATCCCCTATTTTCTTTTAATTTTTTTCTGCATATTCTTATCTCCTTTTTCATCCTCCAACCAGCATCATCTTTCCTTCTTTTTATTCTTCACATTTCAAATCAATATTTAAGAGAATTCTTCATAAAGTTTTTTTGTTTATAACTCTCATTCCATTGTCAATAAAATGAAGCTAAATGCAAACTATATCGCTTATATATGTATCTCCATTATCGGTAGAGTATTCATAGAGTAACAAGTAAATAAAAGAAAAAAAAATTGAAATTTATTTCAATCACGGTGAATGGGATTGAATATCTTTGAACATATCCGATCCACCCCATTTCATCTCTTCTCAGGCCCCTCACTCGCCTCCTCTCGCCACCTCTCTCTTTTTCTCTCCCTTTTTCTCTCTACGTCTCTCTATCTGCTTCAGTACAACCTTTTATTCAACATATTGGCTTTGCATCGACTACTCCAACTACCTCACTTGTGCTTGTGTACTATTTACCACTCACGATGGCGCGTCTATATATACGTTTGATAATTAACCGGCTGGAATACATCCCGCTGGATGGTTGACAGGGTTGTGGCTAACCGTCGAACAGGTATCCAAAGAGGGAGAAGCTGACAGACAGTGTAAGCTAGAGAGATAGAAGGAGATAACCGTAGAGATATAGGGAGCTGCAGACAGTGCACATGCGAGAAGAAAGAAGAGGGTGGATGCAATGAGGCTGCAATGGGTGTGCGGGGTGTGAGGGGGATGAGAGTAAAATGGAGAGCAACAGAAGTGAGTATGGCGTGCGAAGCTAGGGAGACAGAATGCGCGAGAATATGCAGACGAGGATGGTGATATGTGTATATGCTATAGGATGTTGGCATGGACGGATGGCGAGTTAGCAAAGGGGTTGGTTGGTGCTTGGGGTAGGTAGGGAAGCTGGTGGAATGGCTCACGTGGATGCTATGTCGGCGATCAATACCCCACGTGATGTCACGCGTCATGTCGTTCTCCCTCAATATTCTCGCGTTCTCTCATTTTTTTTTTTTTTGCTTCAATTTCCTCTTTTTTTCCTTCTCTCACATCCGTCATTTACCGTAATAATATATTATTATTGATTGATATTCATTGATGACAATGGTACTTATGGACATAGATATTTAGTTTGCTTTTCTGTTGGAAGTGTCTAATGATTCGATTTTAATTTTTATTTGTAATGAAATTATTCGTATTGGATTGAATTTTCAGTATTTATTGAATATTGAAGTTGATGATATTCTTGATGCAATGAGTGGAATGTTTATGAATTAGTTGAGTGCAATCAATATGAATATTTTCCGTTCACTTCGCCATTGCGTTGATAATCGAAGCATTCCACACCCTACCCTTAATTCATATTGGCTATTTTTGTTTTGTTTCAATTGCCATCATCTATTTGGGTATAAAATTTAATGGATATTTGTATATACATATGCACAAAGGACAAAGTTGAAGATGCAAATTTGTAGCGACTGATCTCAAATGAATATTTAACTCGGCTCATCAATATCGATTTGAATTTTTCTTTCATTATCCTCTTGCCACACCGTTTCGCACGTAACTCCCTTGATGGTCTCGCTATTTTCCATTTTTTTTTCTCTCTTCCCGTTATTGTCTGCAAACTCAAACTGACTCGCTTTCCGTGTCATCTGAACTGAAGCACTAGCGCGATGTGAATTATCTGGCATGAATAATGTTTCGTCGAATAAACTTAAATTCATAAATGCTTTGATAATTCCATGTTGTTTTTCGTTGTTATTTTTTGCGATTTCTGGATTATAAATAATGAAACAGAGAAGCAAGGAATTAAATAGCCAACAGGATTATCAAAAGTCGTGCTTGATTATACATGTGTGCTTCTATTTATGCATTCATATCTGTTTTTTTTGTTTGTTTTTTCGTTTGTTTTTGCAACTACTGAGTTCCTATTATGCAAAACTGTTACACATGACAATTAAAAGCGCTCTCTTTTTACCTTTTTACTTTTCCCCCCATTCTGTCTGTTAGTACCACACTCTCACTCCACTTTTCCCTTGACATGAATGTTGATTTTTTCATGGCATAGACGACTACACACATATCCTCGTGTATCTCAAAGACAGAATCACATGGGCGTTCAACGAATTGGACTCTTTGAAAGTTGGGATGGAGAAAGAATTTTAACAAGCAAACAATAAATAGTAGAAACAACAAAATATTAAATAGCATCAGGATAAAAACAAAATTTAAATTCATGATCCGTTATAAACACAAATGAAAAAAATTTTCAAAGCGATCTGAGATTGAAAGGAAAGCAGCATAAAACAAGCATTCACCTACATGAAAATGACAATGAAAGTGTCTGTTTATTTCATAGCTTCATATTTCAATTAAAATAATTCTAAATATAAACTATTGGCGAGATTTGTCTAAACTATTGGACGACTATGTGCACTGGTTCACTCCCCAGTGTAATTGAATAGAGTGCTATAAAGTTTGTGTGAATGGGAAGGCCACTGGGGGAGTAGACGAACAGAGAAGAGGAAGAACAGAGAAAGAGAAATAAGATGAATAGAATGAGTATGAGAGGAAAAGGGTGAAACACACATTCGTATATCCATAAGTTTTGACATGGCATTCGAATAGGTGTATACACCGGCCCGAGAACCCAACATCATTTCTCTCTATGGATAAACCAACAACATTGCCTCTTTTCACAGAGCTCTCGCGTTTCCTCTCGCCTCCTACCGCTCATACACACAATCTACCCATATATGAATGTGTATGTCTACATTCGCTTCTATTCTGCCATCTCGAATACGTTCACTGGACCGTAGGTGAGATTCACTTTCCTACGTCTTCTATTGTATTGCAACACTCTCTTGTGAATTGACGCGGTATCGTCTATTCTATTTCTATTGCATCATCGTCATTTTCATGACATTTCAATGCACCGTACGAATCTTCCCAATATTATATCACCTTTTGCTACTTTTGTCAATTTTATTTATTGATGTGTCATTTTTTTTTTATACAATCATTATATGACATTGATGATTCACATTTTTTTATACCATTATATCCTGTTGGAGTTCAATCATTGATGTCGAATGTGGAACATGGACCGGATAACATTTCATTCTTTTCTGTATTGACGCAACCAGTATAGAGTTGAATTATTTTGAATTTGTCGGTGTTTTATTCTCTCGTGTATATGTTATTCTGCTTGACGTCATTTAGAACTTTTATTCATGTGCCAGGACGAGTGTCGATTGCACGGTTATTTAAACAGATTAAATTATTTCTCATTTCATAGAGGAAAGTAAAAAATATATACGAAGTAATGGTAATGTTTCTCGCAATTATTTTTCTAGTTTAATATTTATATTGTAAATGAAAAGAATATTGTTTATTAAAAAACATTTACATGTTCTTTGTAAAAATACTGTATAAAATTTTTACAATATTCTGTAATTGCCTAGACAAATTAAAATGAGTGGCTAACAATTACATTAGGTGTTTCTTTAACTGAAGAAAGAAAAGAAACAAAATATAAAAACTAAAAATTCATGATGAGAATACTTTGGTTGTGTAATGTAGAAATGAGACATGGACAATATGGACGAACTGAAAGAGCTTTGAATTTTGTTGAGCACTCGACGTAGGGGGAGAAAAAGAAAAAAAAATTAACGAGAATAGAGAGTAGGAGGAAAGGGATAGGGAAAAATGGAGAAGAAAAAAAAGGGGTAAAAGCATAGACAGCGTGTTTGGCATAAGTGAGAAGCGTATATCCGCCTGACCATGGTTTTCCTTTTCCACTTGGTAGTTTTAAAGAGTGAGAGCAATGCGTGCTAGCTCGAAACGGAAAAAAAAAATAAAACGGAGCTGCAGTAAAGAAAAGACTTGAGATGATGTGCCTGAACGAAGTCAAAAAGATGCGACGTTTCGCCATGTCACTTCTTCCGAGTGCGTCTGCAGATTTTTTTTTCTGCTATTAATATCACCAGTACCACTACTACCATCTTCAGTACTGCTGCATTTCCATCCATATCGTTATAAGTGACCTTTGCTACATCACTATATCGACACGTTGTAGAAACTCATAGCAAAATTGTTGGCATTACGAGATCTTTACTGCCGCCACTTTCAAACAACTCAACAACGAACAGAATTCCAAATCGTTTTCAGCAAGCACTGACTCGATTTAATTCTGCTCCAACTTGTATCTCACTTTGAGTTATAACAACTCAACAAAGATAATTACAAATTAATGAGCACTTTATTGTTTTCACAGGATAATAACGACATAAAAATTAATTGTCAATGAAAAAAATTAGATGAATTACTATGACATTACTGTTTATAAATTTATAGAATCTCGTTTAAATATTCGTGTATTTATCTACCACCTTTATATGTAAACGCAGAAAACATGACTTTTGTTATTTGAAATTGAGATATATATGTCCAATTGATATTTGCTTTTGCATTTACGCACATCTGCACACGTCCATTTTGCAATGTTGGCAAACATGGTAATCTTTATAGTAGTTTTAGTTGCATACAAAATGTCTGTGGATATCAAGTAAACTCACGAGCTGTTTGTTAGGATCACATGTACACGAAGCAATATTCTCTGCTGTTTATAGACGTTGCTCTGTGGTATCTATACATCCTCTAGATCTCTATCTTGCACTCTAACTATCTTTGTCTATCGGCCTTCACTCTTGTTCCCTTCGTCTCTGCAGTTTACACTTCCACATTGCTGCAGTTGCTTTGGAATTTATCCTCGAATTTTCCATCGATTCTCTTGAAATTCTAATCATTTTTCAATTAAGATATGAGACCAGAATATCTTTTGCTACTAATAATGGATAAACTTTTTTTTTTGATTAATCATCATTTTAATCAGGTCGCAGTGTGATGTGATGCATGATAAACTGTTTGCAAATTGCATATGCAAAATTTTCATATTAAAGTTAAGTATATCACGTTGAGATATCGAAAGTGGGTGTGGAAGATGGTGGAAGAGAAGTGGAGATGCTATTCACTAGTAGATGATGCATACAAACCAACTGAGATTCATATCGATGCAAGCTAATGGTTCAGTTGTATCACACTAGACTACTTGGAGTAGGTTTATATATAGTACAAAACGAAAACGAAAGAGATAGTGAGATAGTGAGATAGTTGGAGGATGCAGAGCTGGGAAAATCGAACCAGGAGATGGATTCATAAACAGGATAATCGCGCGGTATCAAGTCGACAACTTCTGCATATCAATGAGTGTTCGTGTAGAAAATATATTGTGTGTCAATATTGGCTGATAACATCTAAAATTGTTTCAGATATTTATTTATATACTTATTTTCTACCTCGTGCTTTGTTAGGCACGAACTTATTCATTTATCATTTTTCTTTTAAATTGTTTCATGCTGGAATTGGAAATAGGAAAGGGAAAAAATGGAAATGCAAAGTTTTTATGATGGAAATTCATCTTTTCTCCATTCATAATACGATGTTTTAAGGAAGCGGCATGAAATGCTGCCCACTGGGAGATACTTCATTATAGAACATAATGTGAAACGGTATAAATGAAAATTGAAGACTTTTTATATTCTTGATGCTCTATTCTATCATATTTCCGAAAAATTTCTTCTCTATTTGGGATAATTTTCATGAAATCCTATGAAAATTAAAGATATTCAATTAAAATTAATGAAACGCTGACGTCAGTTGCCAGTGGAAGAGAGCCGCGCAGTAATTGGAGAGGTCTCGGTAGTCTGCCTCTCGCTCATTCGCTTTCTTTCTCTTCTTTTTTTTTTTTCTCTTTTCTCGATTTCAACCCTCTCGAGTTACCGTGATATCGACCGCCGGTTCCCATGTCTCCCTCCCCCCCGGAATTTTGTTCCGCCCATTTTCACATTATCCACCTTTTTTTTCTTGCAATATTCATATTTGACAGAAATCTTTTTTTCCTCATTTTTTTTTCACCAGAAAAAAAATAAGTTAAAAGTGAAATATATTTTTTATTTATGTTTTTTCTTCTGTTTTTCTTCTTCAAACATACAAAATCATAAAATCTAAAACTCTTTGTGCAATGTGTACATATATGTGAACTTGCACTGAAAGAAAGAGCAGGTGGAGGGCAAAAGAGAGAAATGAACAAAAAATTGCATCGCGCTCGTTGCGCATAGGGGGTGACGCGCGTGTACGCGTTACACACAGACGCCAGTTGAAACCATAGAAAAGCCTCGTCTGGCTTAAAGGGTCGCGCTCCATCCGACGGCTCAGTCTGTCGCATCGGGGGAAAAAAAAAACAACAATAATAATAAGAGTGCAAATAATAAAATTAAACAAATAATACATATTTGTTGCAATAGAATAGAAATGAAACAATGAACAAAAGAAAAAAGTACTCGAATGAAATGATTTTGAAGTTATCACCGAGTTTCAGACTTTACACGCTCGTTCTATATTTCTATCAATTCATATCCAATATCCATTGTGGCATTTCAATTTCCAAATCCACCCTTCCCTTATTCCAGCTTTCAATCCATATCGCTATGTGCTCTGATGAAAAAAACAAATATTTTTCCGAAATTCCAATTCTCATTTAACAATCATCCTTTCATTGAAGCAAACGTTTGCACTTTACTTGTTTGTATATTGTTTTCTATCTATGTCAAAAATAGTTCAAATAGTTACAGCACAAAAGTATAACAGTTATAATTCTCGTGAATTCTATTTAAAATTTTAAATTCTTCACTTCATCTCGAGACATCACTTCTTCACCATTCTCCTTATTTTTTTTTTCATTCTGTCCTATTCTCGCCTATCACTATGCTTTGTCTATGTGGTGTGTATATGTATCAATTTTGGGCCCGTTACAAAGCTTCAGTTGCTTCATCCATTTTCTCTTCGCTCCTCTTCTATATTTAAAAGAAGACAGATTTTTGTTTCTTGTTCTTTTCCTCAGTCTCGATCTCTTTTCCCCTTGAATGCCATCCCTCTCCAGTTGCCGCGCGACTTTGTGAGGAGTAGGGATTGCAGACACCCCCCCTTCACTCCCCGCCATCACCATGATCAATATTACGCCCTAGAGTCACGGCATCCGAACACCGAGACGGACTTCTTCCTGCTCAGACTTGCGTTTTCAAGTTTTCTCTCATTCTCTTCCTCTTTTCTCTCTCCACCCCTTTCATTTTAACCACCCACCCATCCACTTGTCCACCTCTGGCTCTTCTCGCACTCTATTCATATATATATATATATATATATATATATATCTTTTCGTCTTTCATCTGGATTATATATACATATATATATAATCGTAAAACTTCTTGTTGAAAATGAGGGAGATGCCCGATGGGAAGAATGATTAGCAGAAGCATTTCGTTCGTTCCCTGTTGGCGTCAAAATATAATGTTGGGGTAATGGATAGAGTCCAATTGGCTCTTATGTCGTTTTCACATCTAAACAGTTTCAATATCAATTTTATTTACTTATAGATATGATAATGATTTTTATATGAATTAAAAAAATTGGAGTTCTATAATTTTTTTTTATGTTTGGTGTTATGATAGAGCGTAAGTAGAATGAATTGTTTTACTATTGTCATGAGGATGATTGGAACAAAATGAAGAGCAAGAATATCTATTTCACTTGGACTTGCTTGAATTTTTTGTTATGATTTATTTTGAAATTGTCAACGATGTATCGAATGATGAATAGATGTTGTTGAGTAACTGTAAGACCAATTGAATGAGGAATTTCGCTATTAAAAGTCATTTAGATGAAACGATGGCGCACGTGGGCCCGCGTTTATTTATGTGTCTAGTTTGTAGTTCTTGGATTGTTTTTTTTCAATTCCATTCCTACATGAAAACTTTCATTGCATATAAATCGGTGGGGATTCAAAAACATTCGTGAAAAATGATAGAATTAAAAATAGAAGACACTCTCGTCATTTTTTACCAAGTATGAAAAGAGAAAACATTCCAATAATGTGATTCTATTATTCATAATTTAATTGTTTATATGAATATAATACAATGGAGATTATCATATTTATTTTTATTCTACTCGATGAATGAAACTGCTTTCAGTTAATTTCCTGCGTTTCGAAATAACAACAAAGAAAATGTTTCAGAAGTTCAGAAATATTTTTATTTATTTCGATTCCAAATTATTCATGAATCACCGGATTTTTTATTTACCCATGTGGTATTGATCAGTGTATACTTCTTTTATCACTAGTATGAAAATCAATTGACATTTCATTACCAATAACATATTGTGAATGAAATTTTTCTTAATATTCCGATACTCATCTCCAATGTGAACGATTTATGAATAATAAAAAAGAAAAGTTTCCTCAAAGTTACATGATTGAAGGTTGGATACTCCAGTAATATATTTTGTCACCGTCAACTGCGCAATATCTTGATCAATTTTTTTGAATCATATCAATTGAATAACCATTTATGTATCGTTGAAAAAAAAAACATCAGTATTTTTCATCAATGAAGTTCTCATACCGCGTACGACTCTGGTGATTAGAAATGAATTTTTTACGCAGCTTTGCAAAAAATTCATCGCAGATTTCCTTGTGACCCAAAACGTAAAAACCTTATTCAATATTAAAACCATCAATTTGACGAAATACAAACACATATATGCAATAGCTTCATGAAACATTTCTCTTCGCTGAATATTCAAACACAATGGAATTCTCTCGGATCCGTATAAATAACATATTAGTATCATGAAATCTCATGATGAAATCATTAAAGTGAATATTAAAAGTTGATTTCTATTCGCAATCATTTCAAGAGAAAAATCCAAACTTTAAATTCTCTTTTGCTCTTTCAAAATCTCAAATTTGATCAAAATCAACAAAATATAAATATAATAAATATGATATTTAGTTTTTGAATGAATATAGATAATAAAGTGTACATAAGCAGTGAAGAAATATGAATGAGAAACACTGAAGTCGCAGCGGGTCCCGCACAAGCATGTTTATACAAGTAGTAATATCGAGCTTCGGCCGGGCTACGTCTTCTCTTCCAGTGCATTTACAGGAGTTCGATAGTCTGCCCGCGATTTGAACCGATCGTTTTCCTCCCTCTTTCTACCCTATACATACAATTTGTGTATACATCCATATATATATATGTCTTCGTATATGTATCATATATTTTTCTCTCTCTCACTTCCTCTTATATATACTCCAGACTGTACACCATGAGTTGATGTCTGTACGTCTGCTCCTCCAATCTGCAGGCTATTGTGACACTCCCTCTTGCACTTCTCATTCCACCAATCCCCCTCGACCTCACTCACTCATCCCTTTTTCTCTTCTATACTCAACACACACCCTGCTTATCTCCCTTATCACTCTCACCCATTCGAGACCTATCTTCCTTTCTCTCTCTCATCCTCTTCCTCTCTCCCTTCTATGTTTCACCCTTCATTTCGACTTTTCTCGAGCTTCCTCATTTTTGCTGTGTCTATCATGTTAGTTTGTAGACTCTCTATATCACATGTGCATGTAAATTTATTACACAACATGAATCTGTGATGGTATTTTTATTTTTTCTTTTATTTATGTCGGAATTAATTTATGGAGAGTCATCAACGATCGATAATGCTTATTGCAATTCATTTGCTTTGCAAATCTGGGGTGAGGTACATTAATGCAATTGCACAATCTCAATTGATTGTCGATGTCGCCTGATCACCGTAAAGCCATATAATTATTTTGATCAGAAATTGTTTTGAGCAATTTAGTTGTGAAATTTATTCCGATAGAGTTAATACAATATCTGGATGAGAGCGCTCTACAAGTGACATTTAGAATACCAATACAATTTCATACTTTGATTTGAAATGGTGAAAAAAACATTGGATAAAGAGTGTATATATTGTGCAGCATTGATGTTGCAGATAGTTGAATTGAGTGAGTCACGTCTAGCAAATTATTGGATCACTTTGGAGAGTTGGATCTGGGTTTACCTATCCCGCGCTCGTGGGAATCATGGTGAATCCACGCAAGCAGCAGACTCATGCAATAAAGATTTATTTAGTGGACGGATATAGTGGGGGAGTGGAGAATCTACAAAGAGCCCGTGACGTTGTGCGCGCTCTCTGCTGGTAACGGATGGAAGGATTTACACAGAGACAATGAGAAAGAGAGAGTTGGATGAATTTTACAATTCGAATTTAAGCAATCTCTGTATTATCAGGTCAGATCCTCTGTTAATATTTCCATCCTTCAATCTACTTTTCCAATTCATTCGAGTTCTATAAAAGTAATTTTAAGTGAATTTGTCGGATTTCTAATTATAAAGTGACTGTATTTCATGCCATGCCAATAGGTAAATACCCCATGGACTTTAATCTAATTTTTTTCTCAATACGTATATCACATGTATGGATATAGATGCACATGATCCTTCGGGAATTTCTTCAAATGAGAAATTGTTGGATAGGAAATTGAGTAAAAGTTCATTAAAGCTTTGGAACAACTGGATGATATCAATGTCATATACTTCTCGTCTCTACCTCTTTTCCAACTTCTTCTTTATGTCTTATTATGACTTTCGATTTGTTTTCTCTTTCTCATCATCGATATATTCTCACCTCTCTACTTATATGTAACCACTATAATAGTGGCTGCTCCAGAAAATTGAGACAAATGATGGCTTAAAACTGTACGAGCTTGAATTTTGGTTTTGTGGAGTCTTGTGAGTATGTGAGAGGTTCAGAGATGTTGCTGTCAACAAATGAGAACAAATGATTGTGTATAATCTCTTCTTCACAATAAAAAAAAAGAAGAAAAGAAATAAAAATACACCAATATTGATAGTGACGACTAAATGTATATTCGTTTGATGACAAGAAAATAATTTCTCTTCGACGGCATTTCCATATTCAACTTTGTTGAAACCACTGAGTCATAATGTAACAAAAAAAAAAAAGAAAGGAAGACAATTTTTTTTCGCTTCGAAAGCCGAGAGCAACATCATGAAAGAACATAAAATATGGTAGACAAGGAGACAAGTTGGACAACTTGCTGAGACAGCTCTTTCACGTTTTAGGCAAATATTCTTGCGTGCAATCTTTCTCGTTCCCACTCTCAGCTTGTAAAAGCCTCTTACCACAATTTAAATTTTTTCATTTCATAGCAAAAAGAATTTATTCACTGCATCAGAACAACATTTTTTTTCTTTCGTTTCACCACCATCCAAGTTTCACATTCCATAAACATTAAATAATAAAACAGCGATTTTTCACACCAAGCTATTATGCTTACCATATCACAAGCAAAATAAAACAACTTTTCATCGTCAGATCCGCAGGATAAATAAAAAATTCCATTTAAAACTTGATACAAATTATACACAGCTCTTAATTTTTGCTCTCTTCCCTCCCCTTTGGACCAACCTCGCGCTCTAGGACGCACATAAACTCAAAGTTAAATTGCATTAAAACACTGTTAGAGTTTAAAGTGCTATGAACATAGACATAGATATAGTTTGCATGTAGATATATTTCTAATACCTTGTTATCAAGCGGCACTGGTGTACGTTGTTGGAGCAGTGTCAGAGTGATGCACTTTCTGCCTAACCTTAATTGCCGTAGACTCACTGTTAATTAGTTTACATTACACTCTCACTCTCTCCCACCATCAATATATACACGTTCAACATCCCGCTTGTCCATCCGAAGCTTCAGGTGTCTCTTGACATGCACCACACATAGACGCAAACGCACAAGAGCATCGGCTGCCAACCAGCCACAGCCAACCTCTCCATAATAAACATCTATGCATCTTGAGTCCTATATGACCTACCATCTTGTGGATGCTTCACACCAACGATATTGCCTGAGGTAAAAGCTCTCTGTGTCATGTCTGCTACTCCTAGACTCTATATCTTCTCTTGAAATATATATATTCCTCTCTATAACTCAGCTATTCCTCGTTGTCGTCATATGCATCAAGTCAGGATCATATAGCAGATGGCCTCTACTCCCAATATGCAACGATTCAAGCGAATACAGTCTCCCTTACTCTCTCGACCTCCGTCTCTCTCTCGCAATCTCTCGTCGCCAGAAATTCAATTGCACGCACTTACCATCCCCCAATGGCTTCGTCAAGTGGGTCAGAGAGAATTGTTGTACAGCGATATTGCTTTTCATAAACATACTCTTGAGTCACGTGTGTATATCTATGCGTGCTTGCACGTTTTTTTTTCCATGTGTATACGTGCGCGTTTATAGTGGATCTTTTGAACAATATGAAATGTATATTCAGAGATATTGAGAGACTGCGGAGTAATATATTGGAATATATTAAATTTATTTGCTATTGGTATCATAGAGTGATGAGACGTGAAGCCAAACAACCATCAGTGCTTTATATATTGTTGTATATAGGTAATATACATTTATCGAAGTGAGTTAAAACTTTTCGGTGGATGGCACAAAGTCCACTGGGAAATTATGTGGGAATTCTTATCACGCTTCAGTCCTCCACAGACTCGCGTGGTGTATCACAGCGCAATGGATAAACCGTGATAAAATTACAGAGTCAAGAGATACAACTTATATAAATATATTTATATATACATAGATATGTGTGTGTGTGTATGTTTGTATATATGTTTGAGGGTTAGGTCGGCAATAGGTATCAAGTCCGAATGCTCGTGAACTTTTCTAAAAATCGACATTCAGGTCAAATACATCTGCTTGGAGAGAGAGAACGTGTTACGTGCCACTACTCACTATTTTGCTCCATTCCATCTCCCTCACTCATTCTTTCTTCGTACTTTCTATCTTTGATCACCTGTTGCCAAGATTCGTGTGTCTCCACCCCCGGATTCATTCGTATCGAATCAACGCCCTCCATTGAGAACAATAAACCAAATTCTCCAGATTTCACTGCAAGAAATGTTGATTTTACGTTGAACATCTTTATCATTATGCTTTTGTGATTATATAAATTCGATGTCCTGTTGGATGTTCATGTGGAATGATAAAACTATGAAAATGCACGAGTTTATACATCACCTGTTGGACACATTCATAACAACTATCTATATATTCACATGAATTAAATAAAGTTGTGCTATTCAAAATCTTTATATGAACTTGTTCTTCCTCTCTTGGTGGTATCTTTTGAACCAACAACCCCCAATGATCCACACGATTGTCCGACTTCTCACATCAATTGATATGTAACTATATATGTTTATATATCTATAAATATATATATATCTATGTGTTTGTATTTGCAGGGAGGATTATGTGCGTACACATAGATAAATGCATACGTTTGAACAAACTCTCACACACAGACACATACATTTCTCTCTCAATCTCTTGCTTTCTGCTCTCATTTGCACTTTGTTGTCGACATCACGAGGGATGGATGCGCGCGTCTGATGCGCGAACTCTTCCACTGTAGCTAGAGCACGCTCAGTGTCGCGTCAGCCCCCGGCCCCGCCGCACCACGTAACCAATCCAGGTCCAGACCTCTTATACCTATATACTATATCATTTCATTTTAACTGTGAAAACAAACCTAACCAGAATAATAATCCAGAAATAAAGTAAACCCAAATATCAAGGTCACCTTCATCGCCAACCTCATCGGCCGTGTGTACCTACCGATCCCTCTCGAATAAAATAATCCAGCCGCAGTCAAGCTGAAATCGCAGTACCAGTGAAGTTCAAGCATCAACCGTCGCTTTGGATAAACTTCTTCACCGGCAAGTTTCTATTACTTCTTTTAAGTTTGCTTTTACTATTTTATCATCATCATTATTATCTTTTTATTGTTGATGGGTCATGTTTGAGTCATCAATTGAATTTATTAATTCATTCATGTTATTTTTTTCTTCGTTTTTATTCGCAAGAGCTTTGAGCATTGATTGCAGTGATTCAATTTGGAGTTTGGATTGATATAAAAATTCAATAAATTGCTCCACGAAGCTCAAATTTCTATTGTATTAGAGAAGCTGATACAGTTCAATGGTATGAGCACACGTGTGCGGAAGTCGACGATCGATTCGACGAAGAATGCGAGATAGGTGGTGGTGCGCTTTCTTTAGAACACAGCTCAATTCGAAACGAGCCTTGAATAAGTTACTTTATTATCATCGTCTATTTCAATCACTGACATTAAACACCTGAATTGTTTATTTAACCTCAATCGTTAAAACACATCTTCGATATTCAAAGACTTTGTTCACATCCTACTATCATTCTTGTATTATAGATAAATAAAGTTTTATTTTTTCCATTTTCGCCTTAGAAGATGAGGCAGAAAGAGAAGAAGGAAAAAAATAATAAAAATTCCTCGAGAGTCCACTTCTATCCTACGGGAATGAAAGACAAATATTCGACTTTGGCAAAGTCCAAAAAGTTTTGCCATCGCGCATGGGATAAAACTGAAGAGTTAGTACAGTTAAACCCCCTCCTATACTTTTCTCTCCCTTTATGTATATATATAGATATATATTTATCTGTCTATATCACTTTTTTCTCTTTTTGAACAACTCTTGCTTGGTCATACGTATTTAGCGAACGAATTTCATCGTGTACCAAGTGTACAGTCCGTAAACTTTTTTATCGACTCTTCTTGCTCTAATTTTCGAGTTTGAGCTTCTCAAACACAACTCTATTTATTCCTTTATTTAAGTATCAGCTAGATATTTACATCAGAATAAATTTTTACAGTCTCCAAACAATTTGGATTCATATTCAAATTAGTTTGATACATGAAAAATAATAAATTTTAGCTTATGCGCCGATGCTCTACGAAATTCATGTAAAATTTATACAAAATTCATACATGTACGTATGTCTAGATAAACAAAAATGTATGTTTATATATATATTCAGTGGCACATAGTCAGTGACACTTTGAGCGTGTGATATTTGGCTGGTTTAGGTCCACGGTGCAGGGTCGCGTATGCCGTTCTGGTATCTATTATTATTTGGAGACAGAGAAACAGTGAGCAAGTGCAACCGCGAGGGTCTGTCGCACCAGGTCTGGGAAGATGTTAATAACTTGGCGGTGATTTAAATAGAATATGGACACGCCAAGAAAACGTTATTATATACGCGTTTACAGTGCATGGCGATGCACAGTTACGATGACAAAATCATCCTATTTAAAAAAAAAAAAAGAAAAGAAGAACCCAATGCAGACTGTACAATAGTTTTGTTAAATCAATATGTTTTGATGAAAACAAAAACAAAAACAATGATTGTTTCGAAATTTTTAATTGCACCAATTATATAAAAAGAGAAAATCCTGAAAATTGTAGGCTTAAAAAAAAAGTAATAAAAAAAAAGGTTGAATTCGTGCCTGTGCCATTTTACAAATTCATCCTGTCAGACAATATGAACAACAGCGATCAAACTCCATTTGTTATTGTTTGTATGAAATAAAATAAAAATAAACTGTAAAATCTAAAAAGTAGTAACGAAATAAATGTGAAAAATAACAGTATAACAGTGGGCTATGGAATTGGGTCAAATTGTTATAAAACTATGAAATAATTGTCTGCCATTGTGTGCACACCAGGTTTTGAGTTCTGGACTCAGTGGAATGAAATCCCCTGATTGAAAAATGAAAAATGGCACATGGTGTTCATGAAGCTTCTCATCATTTTTACAATATACATATACAGATGTATATGCATGGGAGTGTGAGGTTGGAAATGCATACAATGCTGATGGGGTAAAATCCACAATAAAAAAGTAACATGGGAATACAATAATATTTTTCTCATGTTCTGATATACAAACGTGAAAAGAAAAAAATAATTAGAAATATACAAGTTTGTATATTGGAAAATTTTCAACTTATTAATTGATAGATTTTATGAATTATTTCTCTCTTTGTATTCGATTTCTCTGATCGCATTTCATATTATATAGGAATGGAATACTAATGAACAGAATTTCAGATTCAAAACAAACAACAGAAGACTTGAAATGTTGAAGAATTTGTTATTGATAGGGAATTTTTCATCGCATGATTTATATACTCTATAGAATAACACAATTATAACTTCATAAATTTGTTCAAAAGGATTTTATAAGAATTTGCATGCACTTCTCTGTGCCTTTTTTTTCGCTCTCAATCACTTTCCCCTGTTATTAGCCTTTAAATGAACACTTTTCTCATCCCATTCCAACTACGTAGAAGTAGAGAAGTGTCAGTTGGTCCTTCCCTGCCCTAGAGCTTATGCAGAAAGACGTGACCTTTATATCACATGACATGAATTGTAAATTGCGGAAGATGCGGTCGAGGCTCTTCACTATTCACTGATTTATTCATTTGTATCGATGTATGTATGTCCATATACAGTGCAAAGATTGAAGAGCGACGTCACTATAAAAGGTTAAAAAAAAATCAATTTTTTAAATTTTGTCCCGGAAAATGTAGCAAAGATATAAAAATTCATGGGTAATTTTTGGAGCACATTCTTGCAAGATCGTCATCAATTCTTGATGAATCATAACAAAGAGCACAAGGCTCGTAAAATTTTACGTCAATATCAATTTATGGGATCGATGATAGTGGTTAACTATGTTCAAATAGGAATTTTGTTGACGTTAACTCTTTATTTCGCATCCGGAACAAATATGGCTATTGTTAAATGTCTTCAATTATCGGAGAATGAATTTTTAATAGGACAAATCGCATACCCAAAAAAAGAACAGAATAAAATGAGAACTAATTTATTCTCATCAAAATTGAATTGAATATATATATGATATTATTTTCAATTTAACTTCGTCCTCACTGTCTGTGGTTTGAATGGATTTCAAAGTTGACCACAAAAAAAAAAAGTGAATTGATATTGGAAACTAACGGAGCAATTCCTCATGACAAATGAATCGCAGTAAAAAAGATTTTCTAACAAATACTTTTAGATATTCAGTTTCACTTTATTAAATTTACCAAAAGAGTAACAACAAAAATTCTCCAATATTTCGTTCACAATCCATTAGAACCCAACGTACATAATATTGAAAATACAGAAAAATAGAAGAAAAAAATTTCAACCAGTAATTTCTGTTGGTCATTTCTTTTCTCGATCACATCGTGATAATCAAACATTCGGAAAACCTTCACACTCACACACACATCACATTTTAGTCTCATTCCCATTTTAATGCAAACACTTGACACAAAAATCTATTGAGAACATACCAGTTCGTACCATTATCAGATTATTCACCAAATTCAATTTGAACGAACGTTGAATAATGAAGAATAAATTCGCAGTATTATCTCAGTTCGGACACTAAAATATTTCTCTTAATATATTTTTTTTCATCAGCAACTGCACGACGATCACACCAATGCAATATTTTCATTCGATGTCGTCAAGTAGATATTACATGAACAAAAGTAAAAAGAAAAAGGTTCCAACCTTAAATAATTCGTGCCATTCATCATTAATGTTAAATCAATTAATCCTGGTACACCCTGCATTCGTGCATATATATGTGTATATAGGAATATATATGGTTGATATTTATCATCAATACGTGTGTGTAGCTAGCACATATATGCAGTCGATCAATGCGTCCATTGCGAAATTATATCTGCCATACCTTCGAGGCATTGCACTCCATTCCTCATATTCCACAAATTCTCCAGCACGCCATCAAGATACCATAAAAACTATATATATATATATATATATTCATTCTTTCAACTTTTATAAATCTATTATTTCGCGTTTCAATAAAATTCAGTAGAGTTTCAAAAGTTTTTGAATGTAGATCAATAGTTGAAAGAGAAAAAGCAAAAAGAAAGAATATGTTTTGAATAGAAAAACATCCTGTCCGATGTCAAAACCCAACTTGCAAAACGATTGAATTTATTTTCATCTTCTGTATATACATCTTCCCTTCATTTTCATTTCCTTTTTAAATAAATATATATATATATTGTATGTAAACTAAACTTTCCGGCAAACCTCGTTCGATGGATTGCAAGTTCAGGCATAGATTATTCTGACCATAAAGTTTGGTAAACTGTGGGAGAAAGAGGTTTGGGTGTTTTGATTCATGTAATAACGATTGGATTTGAATTTTATCATGACGACCTACATTATATACACAGAAAATTGATACATGTTTGAAAAAAAAATATATATACATATTCTTTTACACAAAAGTAACTTTTGTTTGTATCAAAAACATTTTTGGTAATATTGAATAGCCATAACTGCGCATATTCCATGGACCCTCTCCCCTTTCTCTACATCATTTCCGCTTCACTTCGCCAAACGTATATTCATGGAGGTTGTATTTGTGTCTGTGGATGTACAGACAGATGATAACGCTATGACTGATGCATTTATGTACTGTGAAACTTTCCATCTCTTTGTTTGTCACAATGAGTATAGCGACAAGTAAAAGACAGACAAAATGACAGAAATGAAATATACGTTTATACAAATCTAGTGACATATAGAAAATATTTCAACAGATTTTACTAACTGCATACACATTTTATACGCTTGCACTTCTATTTGCATATTACAAATATTATTTTTCATTATTTTTGTTATTATTGTTACCATCATTATCTGATTTTTCTATAACTTCTGCATGCAAATATTTTACTCATCAATTCTTTTTCACCTTGTTGTTATGTATTCAATCGTAAAAAATTTCAAAGCCATGAAATGGAAAAACTTTAGCAGTTTTACGATACATATACATAAACATATATTTATTGTTCGCACTATGTGTATTTGTTTTTTATGCTGGTGCGTATGTGTAGCATCGTAATATACATAAACTGTCTCGCAAGGGCTTTTGATTGCGCAAACCGTTGACGTGGCAATTCACCAAACAGACATGGAAAAGGCATTTATGTATAAAGTAGCATAAGCTTTCACAGAGTGTGAATATTCCGGCTTTGTGTTTGCTATTTTTCAGAAACTTCTTCCATATAAATATAAATATATAAATATAATTGACCATAAGTAAACAATTTATTTTGATAATGATTTATGTGTGAAAAATTCGATAACATTTCTCCACGTAATTATTATTAAATCTTCAAATATCTTCATCATTGTGATATTGATAATACAAATAATCAAATGTTTATCTCATGCATTTGCATATTTGTGTAATCTATTGAATGTGACGATTATGGATGATTGTGGTATTGATGATTAAATCTTCGTTTTGATTATTTGACATTGAAATTGTGTGTTTGCGTCATACGCAATCGATTATGGTCTACTTCGTCTGGGATACGTTTGGTAAATTTATTTATAGTGTTAGTATTTTAAATGTGCCCATATATACATATGTGCGTGTGTGTGTGTGTGTGTGTGTGTGTGTACATTTATCTGAGTAATTACTACGAACGTCGACACGGGCCTAGGTAGATTAGAGCTTTCAACCAGTTATTTATAGTATATTGCTACTTCTAGGTAAATTAATTCACGACAATGTAGATGTCGCAATGGGCAATGGCAAAAATAGTTGTTATTCGTTCTCATGCTCACATTCATATATTATATGCACTTAGGTGGGTATTTGTTTTTTTTTTGTCATTCCCAAATGGAAATAGATAGAAATAGACCAGTTGTTGCATCAATTTTATTGTCAACTTGTAGTAAAGATTGTATGAACTTATTACAGTGGAAGCAGATCATCCATATCTGTTTGTGTCATTCTCCCCTATCCCTTTGGGTTTTTTTTTCAGTTTTTTATTATACGCCACAGGCGTCATAATATTCTCACAGTTTGTTCAATATATATTTTTCATCTATATACAGATACATCCAACATCACAATATTCGAAAGAAATAAATATATTTCTTTTTTTTTCATGTGGAAATTGAAAATATCGTTTCCTTCCACAGTATGGGATTTTTCAAATTCCATATTCACATGCAATATTGGGGATTTTATCAGTGCGTGGATTGAAAATTCAATTTTCGATAAATCTATTTGCCACAATTTTAAAAATAATTACAAATAAAATTCTCAAATGAGGAATAAAAAAAAAGATTTTTTCAATTATATTGATCAGTTGGTTTGTTACAAATTTTTTATTTTATTGCAATAAAATGCCAAACTGTACAATGTTATTCCCGCATATGAAATCTAGAACGAAATTCATTCAGACTTTATTTCTAGTTTCTTATAGTTGAGTAACTCTCTACCATCCGCAAAACTCATGACCGAAATCGTGAAGGCGACAATATAAATATATGAAATATATGTCTTATTTGTGTCGTGGATGTTGTAACCGCTCTTTGCAAGACTACGTCTTCACTAAACCACCCTTTTGCCTTTCTCTTTTTCTTTCTTCATTTCTCCCTTTACCTCCCACTTTTCATCCTTATTGTACTATAGTTTTCATCCCCTTCACCTTGCGAAGTTTCTCATTATTTCATAGTGGATGCGAGTCTCCGAAAACAAACGAGAGAATTTCTATTTTTTTGTTTTATTTTCTTGCTTTGTACCATTGTGCACTTTTTGTTTGTTTGCATTTTTTTCCCCTTCCGTTTACGGAAATGTTTAATAACTGACTAAATAGCGACGGTGAAAATTATATCTTTCAAACTTTTTTTTTCTTCGTTTTATAATGAGAAAAATGATGATATAAAATGGTGAAAAACAATTTTTATGATATAATTCATTTCAAATACGTAATATTTACTTTTTCGTTTGATACGCGAGAAGATTATGAGGATGGAAAAGAAAATTTATTGCAATATGAATGCAAATAAACGTTGAAAAGCAGTATAAGTTGAAAAAATTGGTTCTATTAGCACGTCACCAAGAATCATTTGCCGTGGTAAATGGGAAACGTGGAACGATTCTGATGCAATAAATTAACGCTCTCTTCTTCCGAGTTGGGTATGAGCTGTTCGTCCCATTTCATTCTGCTCAGCACGATTCTCTTCTATATAAACGTAGACAACACCGTACTATGCAAAATTTAGACTATAATTACCGTCTCGACAACGCGACCAGTGCCTCCACAAAAACATAATCCTTATTTCTTGATACATTGGGGTTGCAAGTCGCGAATTACTGAGAATCGACGATGTAATTGGGAATATTGCCAACAATTTTGTTTCTCACATTTTCTCCCTTCTTTCCATCTTTGTTCGTTATGTCATAATTATTTCTTTACTCTGCCATTGGACATTTTGATTCGTTAATGTCAAAAACATTAACACATTATACATTAACTCTTTTATTATTTTAAATTACACGCTTTTAGAATCTTGTCAACGATGGAATTTCTACTTCATTCAATTTTTTTTCCATCTCAACGTTGTCGGAGTAAAAGAAAGTACCCAAGAATCTTATCGTTGAAATTCAGAGATCTCAGCAATTCTACCTAATGGAGTGCTGCAATGAGAAAGAGAAAAAAAAATGAACAAGTTTCTACGAATCTCTCAACGACCATGACCCAATGCAAGCACTTGATATTTCATTTTTCCATGTCTGGTATCTCAGTACCCGCCCTCTCTCTCCTTCTGTTTTAATCTCTCTTTCAGCTCTCTATCATTCACTCTCGTTACGCTCGGGCTTTTATAATTGCGCCCGTGCTCTGATGTTTATGTTTATCGTGAATTAACATCATATCATCATCCGCAGGTGATAATAAATTCATTAAAAATATTCTGAAACAAAATTGAAATAAACGTCGGTCATTCATTCCTTATTTACTCAACTTAAAATGTTAATAATAACCATAGACATATCAACAAAAATATTGCCCTTATATTTATGTGATCCCTACAAGAACTACTGAAGCTCCAGTGCTTTCATATAATTCGACAAAATATACCATCGTGCACATGTACTTGTGTGCAAAGGCTGAAATAATTTGCCGCTGTGTGCGTCGTGTGGCTATCCTAAATAAATATTAATGTGTCCCACCAGGCGCAAAAGCACCTCCTGAACTATATACCTGTGGGCTTGTGGCGCACCCATAGAATAACTCTCGTTTTACCTCTCTTTACGGCATCTACCACGCTCATCCACTACGAGGTGCGATGAAGCTTGGAGAAACTAAAACTTTGGCTCAGCGCTCACCTAACTCAAGTACTAAATTTATTCTACAGTCCATTTCAATTTCAAATCATTTATCAATCCGACTTTATCGGATGCCAATCAATCATTTTTAGTGAATATTTACCCTTCTTGCCAAAATAATATTGATTTTTATGCTAAAAAAAGTGTCTTGATATGAAATTCGACTAATTTATTTATCCACTAAACAAAAGTTACAGTGATAAGCTCAAAGATATTTCAGCATGAATAAATTACATTCACGTAGTCAATTTAGTTGAACAAAATAGCGATGGAGCAGCGGTGATGGATTTTCAAGTAGACAGATAGACTAAGTCCATTCGTTGTCTCAGCATACTATGCCGCATCTTGTGAAAATGTTTTCCCATCCAATATTGCAAGCTGTATACGCGAACATTCGCGCAGAAAATAAGATAGATGCTTGAGTCTCTTCACAAAACATAGATATATACTCACCTGTACGTTAGAGATTCCTATCGCGAATGAGTAGAAAAAGGGAGATGGTGAAAGAGTGAAATGGAGATAGAGAATGATGAGAAAGCAGTATGACATGATGTGTTGTTAGTTTATACTCTATGTGATGTTTCTAACTTTTTCTCTCTCAAACATAAATTGCATGAATTTTTCAAAAATGAATTAGTAAATAATATTTTTTTTTTACGTAGCTCGTTGATATATATCCTGTGATGGCAAATTAATTGATATATCGTTCTTCATTCACGTTCCATATTGGCAAACATCCCTTATATTTTTGACATTCCATCATTTTTTTATATAAAAAAAAAATGAATATTCACCATATGAACAGTGAAGAATTAATAATTAAATATTCGTTATCAATCAGTCAATCGTTTAGATGAGTATTAATTTTGTTAACTCATTATTTTTCATTTGTTAATGAATCTCAACAACATATCATGAATTAATTGTGAAAATAGACATCGAATGAAGATTTTGTGTTCGATAATTATTAATTAATAGATGAATTGCTACTGTTATAATTAAGTTGTATCAGTAATAACCAGTTTTATCATAATTCTCGATTTTATCCTCAATTAATAATGTTAATAACTATTATAATAATTATTAACTTTTCCGCATTTCGAATTATCTCATAATAATTACAAATGCAATAAATTGATTCGTTGAGCACATTCGAACCGTCGGAGCCCAAACGTACAGCTAAAACATTGCCATGTATCAGTAAATATAAAAAAGTTTTTTTCTTCACAGACAGACGCAACACAAGTTTTCATCAACATTAACAAAATCTAATGACATTAATCATCTATGAATATTTAAAAATATCCACAAATGAACGCATTAATTTGTATTCAACAAACTCTCCTCGCAATATACAACGCAATGAAAATGAAATTCTGCATTTTTCTTTTTTGTCTCATCACAAAAGTTCATTAGTTATGATTTGTATGCAGTCTCTCTACTACATTATTTGTTGACAAATTGGCGGGAATTTTAGTGGCAAATAATGTAGATAATTACGTGTCATTGTGGTGGAAAACAAACGATACGCATTCACATTTAATAGGATACATAAATGTATTTTCGTTGGTTATAATGTACGAGTAAGAGAGAGTGGTGGGCTGTCGTTGTGTTAGTTCATTGAGTTGGTGTGTAGCATCCCTTGCACGAATTCCCTGGGGTCAGTCAGGTCGACTGGCGGGCGTTATACTTACCGAGAATGGTTAAGGTTCCTCCTAAACTCAACATAAATCGAGAGAACGAGCCACCTGCTGAGCATTAGACTCTGCTTCCTTTCAACTGTTCTTCCACCCTCTTCTTTCTCGAGTCATTCTCTACACATCCACGACCTCCGCAATTTAAGGGTCGATTGGCTCAGCGTGCACACGTGATGGATTGTCTTGGGCTTAGTGGTAAAGCTCATACATCGTATCTGTTTTACCAAAACATTGCCATTACCCTTGATACAAATAATTTTATATGTTTAGTAATACCCAACTTTATTTCTCCATTTCCATTTATTATATCTTCAATTTATTCACTAAACCATCCTCAAAATTAGTTGTATCAATATCGTAATGAAAGAGGGAGAATAAAATGAAAAATAAAGAAGTAAAAATCAAGCTGATGATTGTTTTGAGATATTGAATCAACTATGGCAAAAATAAAGAAAAAGTCTGAGCGACGAGTTGGTCGTACAGTAGCGTGTCGAGTTGTAAAATTCAATTACCGGTCTTTCAATTACGAACACGGTGGACCCCCTCGAATTGAACGTTCTATAAACTACTCAAACACTCGGGCTATTCGTCCCTCACCTACACTCTACCCCTCACCTCCAAGTCGTAATGCGATTGGTCGACTATGTGCAAGCGACGTTGATTATGCGTGACAACCCCTTCAGCAGCCATACACGTAACCCTTCGCTCTAACTTCATTCAATTATTTAATATATATTATATACAGATACATTTTTGCAATGGACCTCAGGCTATATTGCTCAACAATATCGATTTAGATAATAAATTCAATTATCTATTTTTAATCGTATATTTGTCATCAACCCCTGTCATTTCTTATGTGAATAGTTATGTACATTCTTACACTTTTAGTTCTTTATTTCATTCTTCAACACCATGCGGCACTTTCTTGGCTTCATTCTAATTGGATGAGACCATACTGCTGTTTCTAATTCATCGAATCACCTTACTATTCAGTATTTATACGTCGGAATTTCTAATTTATTTCTATTATAAGAAATTCGATATGAATTTTGTGCCTGACATTTCATTCTGATGAATCAAAATGCAAGTAAACAATTCGTATTTGCAGATTCATTTTGTTATCAAATAAACATCTAGTGAAATCCACAATTTTAGAAAATAATTGAAAAGAAATGTAGATTTAGGGGATCGTTGAATATTTTTGCAAATCCATGAGAAACCAATGAAATGCTCACAGAGGTTTCATGTATACTTTTGAACACGAGCTCTAAAAATAATATATATATATATTTTCCCAGAAATAACTGAAATACAACTTTGAAAACTCAAGCCATATAATTCATTCTCTTCTGTGTGTTTATATACATTTAGTATTTTGGATATGTATACATGGATAAGTGAGTATAGTGCGAGTGGACTTTGGGTGGAATAATAAGGGGATGAATAATTCGATAATACATAGATCTATACTTGACTGAAGTAATTGACTTTTATTCGTTTGTGAACAAAAAATTTCATCAATTATGAATGGTCTGACCATAGGGGACATGAACTACTGTGTTGTCAGATAAAATCTTTTCAAATAAGTTGAATTGACATGGACTTGACAGTAAATATAATTTGTCGAAGCTTTCCAATATCTGTAAGGAAGTAGCAATTAATAATGTCGAATTTTATGTTGATCACAATTTATCAGTGTATGGAACAATTTTTTTTTTTTTTATAAAATGGAACTCCAATGTATTCAGGTATATGACAGTTTTATGAGGGCTTTTCTTTGCTCGTTTCGTGGTGGACAGGTAAAATGGAATTTTTGCGCGTTCATGGAAAAATAAATTGGGCGTTTCACTTGCCCGTTGTGTCACGACTTCCCTTTCATTTCCTGTTTTTTTTTTTCTTTCTCTTTTTTTATTCCCATGACTCGGAGAGCGACAGTCAATTTAGTGTCGCCTGTCGTTGAGATAAACGCTCGACGTGCTCTTTTTCTTCTTGTCTTTCTCTCATACATTTCACACCAAGGAAATGTAACGTTATATGTACGTGAAAGCCTAAGAGAGACAAAATGTGCATGAATACATATGTGTGAGTGTACAAATATATATGTGGAGTTCCCAAAGGAAATCGAGGAGCATCTTTTCTTGTGGCGATCCACAAAACACGTTCTGGAAATTCTTACACCAGTTTCAAAACATTTTGATCATTTTTTTTTCTCATACGTATCTTCAATTCTCTCGTTCCTGAAATACATTTCGTGACATAGCAAGCTATTTCAATTTCCTATTCTTCTTCTACTTTACAACTTTCCAGCCCTTTTTTATCATTTTAACATACAGCATTGTGAAAATATATTCTCAAGGAATCGTTTTGTGTCCAAAAGAATTTTATTAATATAAAAAGCTACATCGAATATCTCACGATATATTACAAATATAAATGATAATGATATTCTATGTAAACAAGCTGTTACCACTATGCCAAACGTCTTGTGACAAAAATATATTCGCAAATAAATTGTAAGATGTATAACGCTTGGACATCTCGAAGGAGCCAGTTGTGTCTTACTTTTTTTTCACAATCGCTTTTGGTCTCCAGTCCCTTTTTTTTCCGTTTTTTTTTCTTCATCAGTATTCGTTATTCACATCCGGCGAAATACAACTGCAAAAACATACTCTCGTTGGAACAAATATAGTAATACAAATAATGTAATATATTTATATTACATAGCTGTCCGCAGAAAGTCGGTAATGGGAATTTATGAAGGCAATATGAAACTGCGTACCTTTTGCTCAACAAAAATGAACAATCAAGTATATGAGTGTGTGTAAACTCACCCAGACGGTGTGTTTGAGAACCATTTCATCGTATCATAAATCAAATACTACTGTTTTCATCATTTTTATTTCTCTATTTCAAATCCATTAGATTCTTCTACAATAACTCATATCTTATCCCGCACAATTTCATTAATCTCAAATAAAAAAATGTTAAAAGAAATAAAGTGCAGTAATCCAAGTAATGTTAAAAAAAAAAAGAAAGACATCCGATACACATTTAATTTTCTAGGAGAATGCACACGTCAAATGAATCGTGATATAGACACACTCCTGATGTGAGAACTCCATGAAGGATGAAAATATCGAAGCGAGCGATAACTGTAACAAAGTCCCTAGAGAGATTGACTCCGCCAATGCGTGGTTTCTACGATATCAAGACGGAATAGTGGGGGATGGAGAGGGTGCACATTGGGTGGAAGAAAACTTTAAAGATTTCCGGTTAAAACTTCACTGACTTTTCCTTTCTATCATCTTCTTTATTTCCATTATTTTTTTTTTTCATTCTTATCCTATCTACACACATACACACACTGAGCTTTGTCGATATCAAGAGAGATCGATCTTATGGTTGAACTAAAAGTTACTTTTCGTGAATTATCTCTTTGCCATTCACCACTGTCACATATTTTTATATATATATATATATATATATATATACTTATAAGGCGAATTGAATGTGAAAGGAAAAAAAAATCTTTTACAAATTGTATTGAAGGTTTTGTAGTGAAGTTTAAGTACCAGACATTGAACAAAGTTTTATCAACAAATCATTCTGTAACGAGCTGTAGTAAACATTTTAATTAATACTATTTGGATTGTATGGAGCGGCGAGTGTGGAGCGGTTACTCATACACTCAACAATACGATTGTAACATAACCGCGGCTATGCCAGAGTCAGCTTCCTGCCATTGCTCTTTGCATACACTCACAACCACACGTACTCATTCACTAACCTTTATCATCGTTGTTCTTCCGGTACGGATGTTTAAAGCCCCTAAATTCACCAGAGGTTGAAAATTCAATTTGAAAATTATCAAATGCAATGAGATTATTTGTTCAATAGCAAGATGCAGAGTCAAAGTTCAGTTCACATTTATATAGATGAACTTAATTGATGTACATTAGCGTACAGTTAGCGTAAAAGAATAACTTTTTTGGCTGTAATAAAATGTGTTCAATACATCATTTGGTCATGTGAAGGTTGATAAAATTTATTAGCGTCAAACAAAAATTGGTGAAATATTTGGACGGATTGATTTGGTAATTTCAATCAAATTCTCCTACCAGTTCCAAATTTAGTTCGAGATCTACTGAGTAATGAACAACAGATTGCAGTTCATATAATATTTACAAATTCGAACTGTCAGAATTTCCATCAATCAAAATACTCTCGCATCTGTCTTCAAAAAGAGTCGAATCCAGAATTTTAGCGAACAAAAACAATTTTATCAAAAATTATATCAAAGTACGAAGTTTCGTACTTTGATAATTAATACCTATAGTACAACCAGTTTAATACAGTTGATTGCATGCGTATTTAATTATTTTGTGTGGCAGCTTGAGAACTTATTGAAGTTATTTATTAATAATTAAATTCTCCCAGATGTATAATAATAATTTTGCTATCATTATTATTATAATTATAAGCAACATGTAGCTTTAATTTTAATTCTTTTTTCATCTTTCACATTGAAGGTTTTCAACATCCCAGTAGATTTTTACGCACAAAAATAATTACACTCCCAATAATGTAATTAGTAACTTCGACGTGTCGCTATGCTTTATCTTCTATATCAAAAGTGCGATGAAAATTGCATTTCCTTTTTAGCAAAAGCTCCAACACAAATTCAATTTTCTCCATATTGATTCATTCAAAATAAAGTATATCAACTTCTCTCCATTAAATTGCACTCAACACTCTACATAAAACTGGAAAAGGGAAATGAAAGTTCAAGAGAAGAAAAAAAAACAATATGAAAAATAAATTGTGTTTTTTTTTCTCCTTCAACTGAAACATTAAATAAGCAAAAATTGTTTGAATGAATTAGAAATGACCAGTGATGGAAATCTAATGGTCAATTGTGATATTCATGAAAAGATACGTCAGATTGTTGGTAATGTGAGATCGATGGTGAATTCACCATGGGAATTCAGCGATTTAGTAAATGGTATGTTTATCTGTCGATGATGCGGCGGTGAACTAGAGGGATTATTTGCTGAGAGAATCTTGGAGGGTTGGCAGTGATGGGATGACAAGATAGACGAAAACAGGAGAGAGCTAACATAAGAGTAGATATAGCGTAAGTGAAGAAGCACCGTCACGCAGTGGTTAGTGAGAGCGAATATGCAGGGGGATTTATGCACCAGCATTAATATGCGGCGTCAGGAATTTCAATAAAAAGTTCTCTCTCTTCCGAGAGAATCTACTCGCCCCATTCACGCTCTTGTCGTTCCATACAGGTATAACATATATTTACGGCAACGGAACTCGCCAACAAAGCGCACACCACAACGATCAATAAAATTTTACCCATTTTAAAAACTTCATCCTTTATTTAATCTTCTTTTCAATTATTTTCAAATAAATTATTCTCAGCTAGAACCTTTGTTTTATTTTCGTCATAATGTCAATATGATACGGTCATTGACTCCTATATATTCATTCCTGATGGAAATTAATGTCCATTCAATAATAATAGAGTCGAATTGAGTCAGAGAAATGTGTCAGAGCAATTCCTAATAAATTGAATCAACGACACATTTTACGTCATGAAAATTGTCCATGAAATCGCAGCCAGTTCTATATCCCAACTATAAAAGATTCATAAAACACAGCACTTAATCGCATAATAAACCGACGTCTGCAACATAATCTCAGTATCCACATAATACCAAACTACACAATTAAATTTACCACCATCATATTATCATCATTATATAATGTCAGGATACCAGAACATCTTGCGGTTGCGTTGAATATTGAATTATCTAATTCGATTTGCGATTCGCCTATCGGTATAATTTATCCATAGACAATTCTACAGCTACATATATGTATTTATAATATGGTTCACACTCACGTTCATGTGTCACGCTCCACACGAGTTTAGTAATGGAAGACGGAATCTGATGAATAATATGTTTCTCGTCCTGCAGAAATTCTCCTACAGTTTCTTCCTCGCATTACATATAAACCAATGTCTCACCCGTTTGCGCAATATTCGTTTATATATATAACTGTGGCCTATGGATATCTATAGAGAAGTCCATCATCATGTGAGTGAACGAGAACGTTTCATTAAACGCACTGAGGCTTGTCTGCAGTCTGACAGATAACGCCAAGCTGCACCACTAACACAACCACTATCACCAAAGCGACGTCTTCTAGAAGTGCTTTCTCTCAATCACATGACATTGTTTTGATCCCCATTAATTCTCTGTTAATATCTCATTGTTCTCATACATGAAATTGGGCGTTTGTTTCCCTTCGTTGGTAAAAATGATTGAAACATTTCTTATATTTCATTTGTTATTAATTCAAGGGTAAATTTTGTCGAGTTTGTATTGAACAATTGAACAAAATCTAAATGTAATTAAAAATTGATATTATTTCTAGTGGAATTTATTTTTGTACAATCTACGACATTTTAAATTCATGAACATTCAAGTGATATATTCAGTGACTCCATTGATTTTTCTTCTACTGCAAAATTCAGATTTACAGTGAGTGAAGCTTTGAGTTTGGAATTGTTACGTGCGTTCATTCATTATTCATAGAGATGATAGCACGTTAATTGTGTTCTCAGTACGTTGCAACGTGACAATGCAACGACGGGTAAGGATCGATAGTGCTGATCCTGAACCCAAGAGATAAAAGGAACACACTAATTCATGGAAGAATTATGTTATTAGAATTATTTCAATGGAAACCATATTCTACTGGATATAAATGTCGTTATAAATGTATCAATCAATAATATGATTTAGTAATAGGGTTTAATGCATGTGACAAAAATTACTGAGCTAAAAAGTTCACTAGACAAAAATTTGTATTCTTTCAATTGGATTTTTCCTACATCACAAATATACAGTTAGAAATTTGTCATATATTTATCTTTGTAATTATTGAAACTGTATCGAAATACCTAATCGATAAAATCAGCATTACTCAACACTGTGTCACAAATTCCAACGAGATAATATTATTGTAACACCATTTAATTTCGAATGATTATTTTATGGTCATACACTCAACGTTGAATATAGTTCGTTGGTGAAGAGTGCGAGAATTCAATCGATAGCTATTCACAGTGGTGTATACGTTTGAAATCCTATGAATAATGTAATCGCATTTAGTTTGGAACTTGAAATTTGATTGGGTGTAGGGTGATCAGATTTGATTGTGGAGTTGAGTCGTGAGTACGATGAACGAGAAGCAAAATAGCATATAAGCCACGAGGAGGCATTGGAGAGAATGGAGAATCAGAAATATACCCATCTGTGATCGAGAATGGTTTGTCGAGTCACTGTCATTCCAATAGAATCCATGCTGTTACCTCTTGCACTCCATTCCATTAGTTTGTACGTCGCGCTATCGCTCACTCACTCTCTGTATAGTTCCTATGCATTTGCTAAACGTAGGAATATGTACAAAGCCACCATTCCATTTCCAAACACGAATATGGATGCAATGGTTAGACATATATTGATCCACTATTCGAGTGAGAAAGTAGAGTGATGTATAACAGTGGAATGACTCATTGAATCCAAATATTGTGAAATTGATGGACGAGCGTAGCTAGCGGAAATCATTGATCATTTTATCACGTGCGGTGTGTTGCGGAATTAAATGAAAATATTTCAAATGACATTTATAAATGTCCCCATATTTAGATCTGATATTCAATCACATTGTTGTATATAATGTAGCTTGTAAATTCAATTATCTTCCTTCGATATAATAATTGATCTGATTTTCCTACATATAAATTTAATACTCTATATTTTTCAAATATAAATTGTTGTAACAAATTCATTGCATTATATTGAGGCGGTGAAAATAAATTGTTAGTTAATCGATATATATTGGAACACGAGCCACACGAATTATGGGCTGGGCAATAGTGAAAGCAGTGTACGATATGAGAAAGACGGCGGCAATTGAATTTTCACTAACTAGAGCGTGGACTAATTAACCTCCGTACATTGAATGCCCGCGCGAAGAACAATGCACGAGGTAACGGCAAACTGAACGACGGTATGATGGCTGCCGCCTCTATATGCATACATATATATCTATCTATAGAAATGGATAGGTGAGGCGGTAGTGAAAAGGGTAGAGATTTCATAAAGGCCCAGCTAAAATGAAGATTTCTTCAGTTACATGACAATATTCAACAAATCACTGATCAATATTTTAATCTATCAGCATTCTTTTTAATATCTTTTTTACTTATTGCAAATGGAAGGTAAAAATGTAATGGAAAGTTGGTAAATACAAGTTGCAAGCGTGATCGAGGTCAAAGAGGATAGGGCGCTCTAACGAATAGAAGAAAGCAAAAAAAAAAGAGAAAAAATGGGAGAGAAATGGGCGCTGCAGAGACGGTAAACTGCGAACTGAGAAGTAAAGTGCCTCCTAAGTCGTCGGACTGAAGACTTACGTGCAAGCACAAGGGTATGTGGACAAGCACCGTAACAGAATGGAGCTGTATGTGAGAGAGACTAAAACACCCCGTGGGCAAACTGTTCTCTGAAATTTCCGCCCATTCACCTTCCATTCCCTCTTTACCACTCGTTGAACATTGTCTTCTGACTTAACAACCTTTCGACATTGTTCGGTAAATACTTCTTCGTCAACTTTCACACAATACTGATAGAGGAAAAAAAAAATCATTGCGAACTATTGCTACCTTCAAAATTCAACATATTTGTAATGTCTCTTTGTGATGGTTACATTTTCCAAAATATTTCTTTCTTCAATACGATGACAGCGTTATCGTATATATGAAATTGCAGATTTTTTGCACCTAATATATATATAAATATATATGTTGTAGTGACAGTATACCTATCGCCAACCCCTTCAGGCGCAATGTTCCCATTTCTGAACGTTAAGTACACTTGGCTGGCGCGCGCCAATTCAATAATAATCCTCGTTGCCGCCATCATGAAGCCCATTTGCGACATAGACCATAGCCCTTAATGGCTCTGTTCTCTCTCATTCGCACACCCGGTATATATCTTTATAGAAACTCCGAAGACATTGCAGAGTGGATGTCACCTATCCGAAAAGAAAAAGGAAAAGAAGAAAAAAAAAAGTCAGTTCCTATCTACTTCGTGTTCCTTCCTTCCAGTTCTCTTGCTCACAATATACCGATGCTACACATTTATATACATATATATATATATATATATATATATATAGAAAAGCCTCCGTCACAACTTGCAAGAAGAGAGAGTATTAAAAGCATGATGAGAGCGCCCACTTTTAGCATATACTCAACCTCTTTTCACTTTGTACACCCACATTCTCAGCATCAACTTTTTTTTCATTTCACCCAACATTATATTTCATTGTTATTTTCACAGAAAAACTTCTTTTCAGTTGGAATTGTACGAATTATTTGTTTTTTTGTTTGTTCCAATAAATTTGGGAGAAGAATTAGGAATGAACGAAACTGAAAACGATTATAGTGATATTAGCAAATGATTATGATTGATGGTTGATGATTGTAGAAAATGGAGATAAATCAATGAAGTAATGAGTGGATTCATATGAGATGGGTGAGAAGGAAATATCAGTCGGCTATTTCAATTTGTGGCATCAGCTATTGTCAACTAGAGTGTCACTAAATCCAATTGAAAGAGAACGAATGAGAATAGGTGAGGGAGAAGTTATAGGAGGGGACGAGTAGAATCTGTGTAGCTCCATATTCAACGTTATATAGATGGAAATGTGGCCAGTGAAGGCCGACGTAAATATGCCGCAAGCAATTGCTTGTGAGGTAATGGCGCGTTCGCACAATCTGACACATATCAATCAAAATGGATTAAATTCCATGGTGATATCATCCAACAGTTGTCACGTATTCGCCATATTTTCACGTCTCACGGTCAGACATTAAATTCGAATTGGTCATAAAAATTATCTAATTAAAACTGCATCTATGCATCTTTTCATGACTAGTTATGTGTCAATCTTGACTATTCATATCTTTTTTTTGTGAAGAATGAAATAGTTGTACTACAAAAGAAGTAAAATCGAGAAAGTAATGGTGAATGAAAAAGAAGATGAAGTATGTCTCTAAGGTAATGTTAAACAACGTGAATTGGTTAGAGAGTTGAAGTGGAAAGGTAGGAAATGAGGGAGATAATATTCCCGCATAACAGATTCACTAATGAAAACTGAAGCGGGCAAGTTACGAGGCGACTCTCTTCAGTACGACATGACGCACGGGTGCGGTAACTACACTTACATACATGCATACATTTCATGTCGCGTAAGTAGATATGGTCCGTAGGTGTGCAGACCTGACACTCATGAGAATGCTGCACAAGAAGAAAGTCTCATTCTATTCAATTCTCATGTCTGTCAGATTATTCGAGAAAATGACAAGGTATTTCCTAGTGAATTAAACAAAACTATTCCTCTCTGTCATACTTTTAGTGCCATCGGGGATGACAACTCTCGAGTGTCTGGTAATTTGGAGATCTTGTGAATGAGGTGAATGAAATGGAGAAAGAGTGAAGCCCTCAAGCGACTTAAGACCGAGTTTATCAAACTAATTTTGAACGCGAGATTTATATAAACGTACCAGTGGCGACACTTTCATTATTTTTCTTTTTTTTTTACCCCCTTTTATTTGTTAGTTCACTCGACAAGAAAAAAAAAGAATTATTCTCTTAAAGTGACGTGCAACTGTACTTGATGAGCTTCTATGGACTAACGGATATATATTTTATTATCATTCATTTTTATGAAGAACATCAGAAAAGAGTCGAAAGAGAAACGTGAGGGTAAATGAGCCACATTTCTATAGGGAATGAATAATAATGAGAAATATGGGTGGGATAGAATAATAAAATACGTTTTGTTAAATGGAAACACGAGCCCGTGAGCTTTCGAAGCTTTCAACTTAATTTCTCGAAGCGCTGCACTTAGCGTGGATTATTTTCGACGTCCTAAACTCTCATTGAGGTAAAATACACATGAAATGGCATATTATTTACAGTGTTGATAAAATGGCTGACAGGAAAATTGAGTGAATGCAAATTTCATTCCCAATATTTCATCACATGACTTCCAAAATATTCACTCTTATTTCGAATAATCTTTATTTAATATTTAAATGAAGTCCAATCCCCAATTAGTAATAACTGAACATGGTAGTACACTTCAATAAAATGTCATAAAAATAATAATAATTATTATTATCAAAAAAAATAGGATGATGCAAAATTTTGAAGCATCGAAATTTTTCTATTGAATTTCATTTTCAATATTCGAATCACTCTGATGCGAATTCTTTGTCGATGCCTGAAGCCGTGGTACATCATCAACTCTCACTTCCGCAGTATTTCGTTGAACTGAAAATTTTCCAGCATAGAACTATATCTATAGTGATATAGATTAGTTGCCATTGCTATTTTCTCCTGATGTATTTTCTGGGTTGCTGTGATAGCAGTACTGAACCAATGATTCTTTTGTATAGCTGTGACAGCTATCTACATACGTCACCCAAATAATTGTGAGAGTTGAATCTACTGAATTGTTAACGCAGCAAAAATAAGAACTCATTCACAATGTCGATTTGAATGTAAAAATAGTCCGAAATGATATCGTAATTTTAATTGAATCAACTCGACCAATTGAAATTGATTTTATCACTTCATTCAACATAACTTAACTTTTGTGTAGTGTAACTATCTAGTGTATAGCTGTGGGATAAATATTTCCTTTTGTTTAAATTATTGGTAGAAAGAAAATATTTCCTCTATTCAAAATATATCGTTGTCATATAAAACATGATGGGTATATTTATATACAAGACACTATCGTAACGGTGTTAACGGAAACGTACATGTGGGAGGACACAAATACAGTGTCTACCCACAATATCCTCTGCCACAGTCTGTCGCGCTTGCACCAATTTAATCTCGAATGTTGCAGTCACGTGCCATCAAATTGTGCTCCAATACCAGTTATACATATATATACACACACAGATAACCATTAATCGAGCGGTGACGTTGCGCATTAGGGACAATACTAGTGATAACTATACGTGAATAATATAACGGCAAAGCGGTGATATAACGACACGCCATTGACGTAAATACGGTGGTATTATTTGCGAACAATTCTACATTCGCAACTTGACAATCGTCTACAACCTGTCGAGTCGCGATTTCAAAATCGTATACAACGTTCATATATAATCATCCAATTATCCATGATTCAACAAAATAAATATATAAAATATAAAGTCATTTGTAAATAAAATATTTGTGCAAACTGAAGTGAAATGAAATTTCATGAAAACCAACAAACAATTTTTTTTCTCCCTTATTGAAGCATTCAGCTCTCAAATGAATTTATTCGTAGGGTTGATGAAATAGTTTGCCAATCGATGGAATACACATCATCACCATTCACGAACAAATCGGGAACATATTCTGAGTTTATAAACGTTAAAAAATAGGAAAAATAAATGAAAAATGGTAAAAGCTCGCAATTACGTGGACGTGAATATCGGTTAGCCCTTTATCGTCGCCACTAACAAAACTGCCCCCGTTTTTACATTCATTCCCTCTCTTTACCCCACTCTTCTCTTGCCTCTCCATCATTGCGTTAACGTTTTCATCGTCGGTAATTCTCTATACCAACTACAACAAATATATATGTATATAATTCCATTGAAGTTTAACAAACTCAGCAAATTGTTGCCCTCGCTGCATTTCGTCTGTAGTCCTCTGGTCTACCTACTACTCGAAGCATGAAACTTGCAAGCATACAAACAAAGTATATCACGCAAAAGTTCAAGTATCCAATACAAATTAACGTGTAATATATATGTGTGTGGTCGTAATTATTACACAGCAACATAACATCAATATTAATTGCATTATTTACCTCAAATCCTCACAATCATGTTAAAAAAAAATATATATAAATAAATGGTAACTTAAGATTTTTAACCTTCAAAAGAATTCACGAATTTTATATACACACACACCCCCACGCATTCACATAAACATACAGAATAGTGTAAGGGCACATCAGAGTGAGGGAAGGAAAAAAGGGCCTATCACAAGAGAGAGAACTGTGGAGAAAAAAAATTCTCCCAGTATCCATTTCTTTTGTTCTTCTCGCTGTTTTATCGTTCTAATTAGAGACCTCATCATCGTCACCCTTTGTCTCTTCCCTATTATTTTTAACTCTTTACTTTGTATTATATTCATGTTAAAATATTTAATTATCTGTATTGTAAGAGTGTAGTACTACTACTTACATTCAGATCAATTTAACATAATAAAAAAAAAAAAAAAACGAAAAACACATATGAACCGATAAAATAAAACGAGAATTTTATTGGTTATTCATATGAAAATAAATATGACGGTTACAAAATAAACAAAAAACAAATTTATTGAAGTCTTGCAAATATGTCTGTGCATTATTCCACATGTGCTCCTGTTCTGTAAAGTCTCAAAACCACCCCATTAAAAAGAGGATAAAAGAGTAGATTATTTATATACATGCCTGCATATGTACATATATATGTATGCATGTATGTATATATATGTATACATGCGCCTGAAGGAAAAGAGCGAGAAGTGAGGGCGATACATGGTCGGCTCCTTGAGTTGACGCGACGTGCACGAGTGGAAGTAAAAAAGAAGTAACCCCCATTGCGCCGCATATACTCCATCCCTATAAGTACACACAATTCAGCTTCTCTCTACCGTTTTTTTTATGTATTTTTTTTTTTCCTCCATTCCAGTCCCCACATGCTGGACTTTTTTTTCGGAGAGTTATCTTGGAGCCAAAATGTTCCTCTTTCTCTCCCTCTCTTTCTTTTATACTCGGATATGCGCGCATATATGTATATTCTCTGGAGTCTCGCGAGCGCGTGTCGGCTCAGCTCGATGAATAGAGTCGCGTGGCTGAATGGGCTTCTCTTTTCACCCTTCTAAATCCACCTCCACCTCTGGCTACCCTTCTCATCCTCATCTCTATTTTCCGTTCTCTCGCATTTTTTCTCTGTTCTTTTCATTTTGTCTCGCGTTTCTTTGCTATTCACAATGCTATAGCAACTCGCTATGGCATTTATACTTCGTCGCTATCAGATTTATAACTACCACCCTTAATAGAAGTGTATACATGTATGCGTAAATGCATATATCTGTATACAGACTGGGGGTATATTTGTCATTGTATTATTTGAATGCCGTTGCTGCGTATTTAGCTTTGAAAAATTACATAAATAAATTTTCTACTTTTTGTTCTTTTTTGTATAAAAATGAAAATGATACGAACGTCGATTTGCAAAAGGGAATTTTCTCTGGGCTGAATTATGCGATATAAAATAGAAGATAAATTAGTTATTTGTTTCTAGAATGTGAAAATCAATTTGGGAAATGTGTGTGAGTGAAAATTAATCAATTGATGTAAATAGGGAGGATGAAGAGGGTTTGGATGAAATGGGAAAATAAATTTTTTCAACACCTGTGCAACTACACTGATGGAAAATAATGGTGTGAGACATTACAGTTAATCCAAAAGTAGAGACGTTGTTACTCATGCAATTTGCGATTCGAGAAGTTTTATTAAATTTCTCGTTTATACTTTCTCCTCATTCCACTTTCAATCTCTATTAACACCCACCTCATTGTCTCGGATCGATTATTCCACTTTCTTTTCCTGTCTACACTCAATCCTATCAGAATTTCACTCTATACATCATAGCAAACGACACCATTACTATATTTCATCTGAATAATTACATATTGATTCAATTCTATGAGCAAAACGTTTTCCGTCAAAAGTCTGTGAGAAGAATAGATAAAAAAAAAGAAAAGAAAATGAATTTTCATTCTTTAGCATAATGTTAGGAATATATACTCAACAGTGTATCATTGATATATCTGTATATGAAATTCAATTTGTATTTTCATTCTCAATTCACAACTCCAACACACACTTTCACCATTTCGCTTGTGTTCTATTCCTTTGATATTCTAGGACGTTTTGGAAACGTAAATGATATTCGATGGCGCCACAAAGGCTGTGTGAATTCTCATTTTCCAACGACAAGTCACGTTACGGCCTCAGGCTTCACTTTAGTTTCCTTTATTCTCCTTCAAACTATCCACCACATTCCTTCCCACTCGCACTTCTTCGTTTTGCACAGAATGTATAGATTACTGTGTGAAAAATCTTCTCTGTACAGTCGATAGTGACATATTCGTTCCATCTTGCTTCTTTTTTTCTTCTATAAATCAGTGATGTGTCTTTCAATCTGTCTTGATGATCCATCTCGTACTCACACTTTCTGTTCTATCTCTGTCACATTAATTTGGCAATACAATTTTTATCCATGTTCCATTTAGAATCCTTTTCATATACTATAATGAAATCACAGCGTAAAAAAAAAAAGAAAAGAAAGTGTGAAATAAAATGAGAAATATATAAACTCTTCGGATATTTTATTCACAAATTGATACGGAGTTGTCTTGTGATTTCATTTTTCCCTTCTTCATATTCACTTCTCTCTATCTATTTGCCCATCTGTCGTTTTTTATTCCTTCCGTTTTTCATACTCGAACGTCACGGCTGAATCGTCTTGACGCGCCAAGCTGCTGCCTCGTCTAAAGCTTCCTCCAAGTGTTCCCCTATCGCGCGCACTCTCAAGAGAGATTTTCTATGGGCTTATTACCTCGACCCCTTTTCTCCACTTTCCGTTTCTCCTTCATCTCGCGCTGGCGTTTCATTTTCCGAAATTTTCTATTCCCTAGCGCAACCCGGGGATAATCCCCTGTAAATATCGGACCGTGTCTGCGGCCAAGTAGAGATGCTTCCAGCCAAGTCAGACGTACACAGATGGCGCTACTTTGATGCACAATATTCTTTTTATACTAAAAATCCTTTTATTTTTCACCATTCCAGCTACTCCTTTCCCGTTTTTTTTTATCATCCTACTTATTTCAATGGCACTTCTGAAAAATTTAAGTTCATGTTTTTCATGATTACTACAGTTTATAAGGTGGATTTATATCCAGCAGTGATAGTAATAGTTGTTGAATAGAGATCTATCAGGTGTTTTTTTTTTTTTTTATCAAATCCGTCCAATAAAAGTTCTTTTTCACTCAAAATATCTTTTCAACGCCGCGTACAATCCTCGCGTTTGACGTTAATTAAAAAAGTATTTAATTGCTTTTAGCTAAGAGAGGATGGAGAAGAATATTATTTTATTTTATTTATTTTCTTCTCTCAGTTCTTTCCCTGCTTCAGTGAAAGAATTTATACGCCTGTCTATATATTATAGATGGTTGTTTTGAACGACTTTCTCAATCTATCCACAACAATCCGACGTCAAAAGAAGTGGCAGACACACATATTCGTTCTCTCTTTGTCCTTGTCGTTTCATTGGAAAAAAAAAGCAAGGCGGGATTTAATAACTCAAGTTAGGGGTGAGCAGACGAACGCGACGGGCTCTCATACTGATATCAGCAGAAAATTGATATGGAAAAAATGAAAAATGAGAAAAAATGTAGGTGAAAGGATGGTGACAAGACATGGATTACTGTTCGAGTGAAAAATATTACATATGTATAACATATGCTTGCAAAAAATTTTTATATCACGTTGTCAAACGAATGTCATATATTTCGCGACCTTTTTTTTATTCACTCAATTTCAATTCTGAATATGTTGAAATAATCGAAATATTTAATCAATACTTTGGATAAAAAAGTAAATTGCAAATGATTATTTAAATTATTCAACAGTTGATTGAGAATTGATTATCACATTAACGTCTTTAATTGATAGATTTGTTGTAGTTGTGATTCATTGATTGCATTTGGTTGAGAAGTAGAAAATGAGAAAAACAATGGGGGAAGATTGCCTCTCGTTGCCGTGACATGAATTCATTAATGAGATTAAAGAAACAAATAATCTAAATTGAACAACGTGACATTAAACAAAAAATTCATCCTGATATTTTTGACAGTTTTTAATCGTTAAAACCATTATGTTATAGTATCATTCCTGTAATGAGATACATATATGTAAAATACATAACGAATAATATTGTGAATGATCACGAGTACCCGTGGAATGATTTTCCAATCGTATTAATGGATATTCATATTGCATAATATATACAATGTTGCGCTTGCCTACTGCAATTATAATCTCTCTGACATTAAATATAATTCCGCTTCAACATTCTCGCTACATTATCTCCCGATTTTCCATTTTCCATTCCACGCCCACCGTTTCATCTCCCTCGTATTCAATTTGATTAGCATTCTGAAGAATTTACAATAATAATAATACTATGCCGAATCAAGTTCCACTAGAAATTTTAGTTGTTTATAACAACTTGCTATGAAATTATGTCACAAATTACCATTTAAACGTGAGATAATGTTTACATTATAAATTAACATATAAAAATATTAAAAACATCAACAAGACTTTTCGAACAATTTTGAAACGACCGTTATCATAGAATTGTAATTAAATGATTTCAGGATGAAATAAAAAAATGAATTTACACCAACGTGTAAAAGTTCTAATGAACAATGCATTCAGCTTAGTTTTTTCATTGTTACATTGTTTCCTTAATTGTTAAATGTCCAGTGCACAAATCCCGAGAAGATGCACAAAAGTATATTGTCACATTTCTCTATAACATCCAACGTTTTTTTTTTTCCTTTTATCATTGAACACAATTGGAAAAGTCAGGGTGTAGCGTAAATAATCCACCTTTATAATAATGTACATTGAAACCTCTCCAATTTGCTCCCGTAAATTTCGAATAGATATTTTTTAGTCTGCAATAACTCACTCGATTGAATATACTTGATCATTACAAATTAGATTATTAATATAGAATTTATCTATATCAAGATATAATTATATGAAATTCATTTGCACTTGGATAATTCTCAACAATATCTGTTCGAATATTCAAGTTTATTCGTATATGTATAAGATCAAAAAAGACATCAATAGTGAATGAACAGATAAATAGCAAAGTGCAGTGACGCGAATCGTTAGCCCGATAAGTTGCCACTGTCTTCCTTTGCTTTCCACTTCTTCACTTAACTATAACCATCAGCCAATGCTAATTACTGTCATCCGAGCATATTTGACAGAGAGAATTAACTTCACTTTAATTACTATCGGGTGTGATGCAGAAGCGAGAAGGAAGCAAGTCAAGCACATGCAATTCATGTGTGTATATATTTTATATCAGTATACAATTGTGTTTGTGTGAGGGTGAGTGAATGTTTGTTAGAGTTGTGGGAGTGAGGGCGTCTGGCAATCTCTGACGCGCAAAGTGACAAGCGCGTGTTCATGTAAATTTTTGCACGCCCACAAGCTCATTTTGCTACCAATATTGTAGTTTGAAGTGATCCCATAGGTAAAATAAATACATTATAAATACCAATTGTTTAATTTTATCCATTTTTATTATTTTATTTACACAACTTAATGTAAGAAATCATTAAATATTTTTTATTTCAACCAAGATGAATTTTTTTTATTCCTTTCTCTTGATTATTGATTGAAGTTTGACATAACCAACGAGATAGAAAACTGCACACGTGCAGGTGTATAAATACAGCATCATGGTAATTATGTGGCTGCGATAGAACACGTTAATTTGACGTGTGATTACCGTTTTGCATGCACGAAACTAGAGAATATAGAACTGTAGAAGTATGAATTCCAACGTCACTGCATAACCGCACTCACACCGCAAATGACACAATTCTCTTGTATAATCATTCATGAGGAAAGCTCTCATTGTCAACTTTTATAATTGACAATGAATAACAGATGTAGAAGAGAAAAGAAAAGAAAAAAAAACCGTCGATCAATACAATTCAAAATGTATCTGACACAATTATTTCAGTATCTCCATTGTTTACTATTGATTGAAATTGGCCCCTTGAGGATTAGATTCAATTAAGGCATAGAAGCTTCAATTTTAGGATGAAGTGTATTTCATTGTATACAATCGCAATTCACTGTGTAGATTTGAGATAGAGTTAGGGCCAGTCGAGAGTTGCCTTTGACGCCAAAATCATTACATTGCTACTCAAATGCCTTCCGCCCTCATTCCATCAAGGTTCATATATTACCACAATCTGGTTATTGTACCTGCAAGTCACATCAATGATATCCAAAATCAATGTCAAATGCAATCTGTGTTAGTGACCAAATATACGTAAACCAAATTACATTATTCAATTTGTTATGGTAATTGAAATTCATCACCACATTTGCTGTAGATAACTAATAAACATATTGATAAATTATTGGTCAATACACAAAAAGATAGGTTAAGCATAAAAAGTATGAGGAGCAGGAAGTTTATAAAATTGGGCGAGTTGGACGATGAAATATCGAGGATAAAATGTAAAACATCCGTACTGGCCACGACCACTCAACTGGAATGCAGCTTTTAAATCTCCACCCTTGCATTGAGTTGTAGTGATGTATATGTGTACTTATTCCAATATTCTATCGCTTAGTTTGCATATATGCATACGTGTATAAATAATATATGTATGAAAAGCACTGCTAGTTTTATCATGATATGTTTTACTCTCTTTTTCCAACAATTTCAATATTTTTCTTCTTTCGATTAAACATTATGTTTCACGAATAAATACTCGCGATTAGGTTTAGACTATTTTAGGTATCGCCATTTTTTTTGCCTGTTTATGTGTAGTTGGGACCGTAACATAGTAGTAGTAGTATTGAGAAATTTGCACACCAAGCATACAGAAAAACAATAAATATACTGCAGAAAAGAGAGATAAAATTGCAGTATAAATTGCGAGGAGATCCTGCTGCAAAGTGAATTTTTTATTGCAAAGTGAAAATGGTTGCTTTTTCCATTTCCTTCTTTTTCCACCTGCGCTTTTCACTTTATACCGACGGTAGTTCAATTGTTCGTGATCTTGGTATAATCTATGTATAAGCGGAATGGTAAATTATCTGTAATTTCCATACGGATGCCTGTTGCTAGGGAAATATCATTTCATTATGTATGACATAAAGAAGACAGAAAGATTTTTCACGGATTCATTATTTGGTATTTAATAAAGAATCATTGTTGTTAACTATAAATACATTTGATCGTAGTGCCAAATGATATAAAATTTGTTTGGCATTAACGAACAACATATTTATGGTATGCAAATGAAGGATTGAAGAGGATAAATATACTTTTATGGTAATTTCACTAACTCATTTGTTTAAAACTCTATTCCATTTATCAAACATCATCATCAATTTTATGTAATTGGATTATGTACTGGTGAAAAGTGCAAGCAACATTGAATGATAAATGAAGGAACATTCGATTTTTATTATTGGCTGTTTAATTGTTTAGATGATTTTTAATGTATTTCGTCCTGATGTTTGCAATGACATTCAATGATTACAATCAAATTTGTAGTTGATTGAATGGAGTTATTCTTTGTTGATACAGAAACTGGTGGATCTATAATTCTATTGAAACTACTGATATTGTTTCTCTGACTGTCTCAGTTGTTGTTTATAATCTGACATTTCCTACCATCATGTTAACCGCAAGGATTATACATTTTCATAAATTTGTATACAAATAGACAATCTCATTTATCTCGAGTCAAGTGTGAAAATTGTATATGTACACATATATTTCACCCCCGACTGTTTCGAAGCAGCATGATTCAGATTCAATTTCACGCTGTCTGCAGAGAGTGCAAAATAGTTGAACACACGACGTAGACTTTTGCTACAACAAATAAATTGTCCCTTTTTTCAAATAAAAGAATCCAACTTCGAAAAATAGAATAAATTACATTTACTAATTGCAATCATCAATGTAATCATGGAACATATTTATTTCTTTCATAATTAGCAGAATACAAATGATATTCACAAAAAAAAATTCTTTCTATTCAATTCTTCCAAACATTCTGAATGAGAGTGGCACAAATTAAAATTGCGATTCTATTTTGAATACTCCTAGAAAATTTCTCTCGTTGTTGTTGATGTTTATTCTAACTCTTGCACAAGTGAACTATTTATTCAACTATTAATCGTTCGCTGGTCCACTCTCCTGTTCACTCGCTTACAACGGTTTGTCGTTTATGCAAAAGTGGTCTGAACTAGTTTCGATTGACTCTCGGCAGAAATTTCTGAAACTGCAATAGGTGCACTTCATCTCAGTTGCACTGAAGATATTCTAAACAGTATATTGTGCACTAACCGGGTGAACTCGCAATGAGTATATGATAATACGACCACTACCATTGCCTCTCTTGTTGAGGTTATATACAAATGTATGTACATATGTGAAGGAAATATATCTCCTTCCGACATACATTCCCTTACCCCTCTCATCGCGCACGCCCTGTCGCATCTCGCTCCACAACAAGCAAAAGCGAACCTCGTTTACCAAAGTGGTTCCGCTGACCATCGCAAACTGAATTTCCAATAATTGCTTTTCGCACCGCCTAAAACACGGGCCAGCGCAACGTTTATATATAAATATGTATATGTGTATATATATACATGAAACAAACGTGAATACATATATATGAGTTTGAAAATGGCCGGAAAAATAAAGAAATATTATTATGGATATATATTATATCATGGGTGCGGCACCCAGCAACCAATTTAATTCTGGCACAAACACAGTTTGATGTAAAATACAAATTCAAACAGGTTTATGTTTATAGTTTAACAACTTTATGCTTCAACTCTTATTTTTCTTTTTTTCAATAATCTTAGCTATGTAAATGACCAAAGTGAGAAGAAAATTATTCGTTTCAAACTAGATATTATTGTGAATTTTGTCATGTTTAGTAATGAGCAACTCATTTTAGACAATTGTTATGTTTGAATACACCTGTGGAGCAATATTATTTGATGAATAATCAACCGATGAGTAGAATAATTTCCAACAAGTTTTTAGGGATGAAAAACAGTATGGACTGAAGTATTATTGACAATTTTCACTACCTGTGGAAATTCATGTTGAATGATTATCTGTAGGTAATAATGGATACAGGAAATGATAAATCCACTTTGATTCATTATGATATTGAATGACAAACCAATGGAGAGAGTATGGATTATTTTTGGTATATTCTCTGGATTTAATCTTAACAATTTAATCCATAAGTACATTTCCACCAATTGAAAACATTTTATATGTTAATCTCCTATTGAAAACATGAAACGTTCCCGAGTATTTGAGAAGAGGCTAAAATGTCTACAATCGTGAAAATGTGGATTGGAACATTTCAAAAATACTTGAATTACCTAAAATATATCTGCCACAAAATACTTAAAACATGACACTCAAAATATAACTTTCATGAAATTACTTCAACAATATCTAAACGTAACGATTTCATCCATGAAAATGCTTGAGGGTAGATATGATAAAATCCAATGGAAAACTGCAAATATTTAACGTATATATATATATATATATATATGAATTTGTGATTTTGAAAAATAAATAACAATTTCCTCAAAATATTCTGTTCATTCTTATATTTGCAATATATACTCTGTACAAATACCCGAGACAACTTCCGGAAACGACTTGGAAGCAAAGAGGGTTAGACATCGGAATACGCGGTAAAGCGGAATAGCTCGCGGCTATAAGGATATGCCATATAGATACATACTGAGTTATGGACAAACTGCAAATGGACATGTCATTGGCACGTTCATTTGAACGGCAACTTGAACATTGTTCGCGTAACCTAGAAAAGGATATATAATAGTTGAGAGATGCGAGATAGAAGTGTACGATGTGAAGACGAGAAACAAAAGAGCGAAAGACAAAGAGACAGTGACTGGCAGGTGGAAGACAGTGTAAAGCAGAGAGAATTCCAATATTGGCTGTCCATTGATTTATTGATTAGTAACCCAATGGTCTATTCGACGTAATGTCGCGCTTCGGAATAGACGAAAATTCGCATAGATACCAACGTCTATTATTTATAGATATGTAAATAGAGGAGGATAGGGTGGTAAAATCGAATACGTTTCGCCACACTAAATCGCATCCGATTTTGCCCCAATGTTCATCATGTATTGGCGCGTGTATTCACAATTCGCGGTGAACCCTCAGGCACGCTGTACCCTTTCCATGTATCACCACATATGTACACGTATAATTCTATTCCTTCAAATAATGCTCGATATGACAAAGCACCACCACATTATTTTCAATCCCATATACGTCATATGAGCCATATGATCTTTTATTGTTATCTACTTAATCGAGCAGAATATATTGAAAGTAAAAATAGTTTTTGATAGGAAAAATATTACGTAAAATATATGACAACTTAATCGTTCACCTTCATGTGTCATTTATCCGCGATTTTCATTCTATTCCAATTCACGGAAATGATTAATTAACATTAAATTAAATCTATGGCAGGGGAATTTAATTTTCAAATACATGAAATTGTCGTTTGGTTAATTAATTTACAATGAGTAATTGATAGTAGCCCTTCAAACGTCATTAATATAAAAAATAAATTCGAAATGAAATGTTCATATGAAGTACATTTTTATTATTCGATTGTATTTCATTTTTTTTTTTTCCTTTGTCTCATTCTATTTTATTCATTTTATTTTCATGATACCATAGAAAAATGATATAGCACTGTTGATGATGGTGCTGGTAGTAGTGGTACGGTAGCGCGTGAAGTAAAAGTTGAATTGCTGGATGCGAATTAGTTTGAAAACAAGCTGATCGAGTTTGCGACGCTTCGCTTGGTCACGACCGCGACGCCTATGTAGTTGGATATATAAACCAGAATACGCGTACTAGTATTGTAGCTGTGCGTCATCGTGATTACGAGACCTGTTTACACGACCGGTTAAACGCACTCGCAACAACCGATTATCATCAGTTGAAACCATTTCTCTATGAGCCATATCAATGTCAATTAAATTCAACATTTCAATGAACGAATTAATGTTTTTCTGTATTTTTCTTTGTTATGAATTAAATATTAAATAATTCTTTTGATAATAATTATTTAACTTTATATAGATGGATTAATCACAAAACCATTTGAATTGTGGATGAGATAAAAGTGAAAATATTAAATACACTTTGACCACTTTTGATAGTCTTTAAATTCAAATTCAAAGTTAACTGATGAATGTTTTTTTTAATGTGTAGACAATTTCATTACTCTCTGATCACATTCACATTTATGTGCATTGCATCCGATACATATCAATTCATATTTATTCCAAATTGATGAAAAAATGAATAATTTTTTTCAGTTTACCAGTTATATCAGTGATGAATTAATTCTATGAAAACAAATTCACGTTTGAATAATTTATTAATTCGATGGATAGTTTCGCTGTACGTGAGAATGAATGTTTGTTTATTGCGTTGGGATACGTTGAAAATAATGTTTAATTTACGTAACGAAAGTTATGAAACGAAAAATTCTTTTGTTTTCGAATAAATTAAATTTACATACCAGCATCTACTTCATGTATGTGAATCGGGTTATTCATAAATTATAGTTTGTTAACAATCAATCTTGTAGGTAATATAATAATTGAACAGATGCAAATTACCTGTGGGTTGAATCGAATCAAAAGAACGAAATATTTTCCGGTCAAAACTGTTTTACATACGAGCAATAAATTTTGTACAGGATTGGTTTAGACAAATTTGAAGTTCATAAATTTCAAGTAATCACTTTGACTTATATATCAAAACAACAATTATATTTTCCGACAATTCTTCAGTTTTGAATGAAACTCATCAAAAATATATCGTAAAAATATCTGAGCTACACAATGATGTTCCCCATCATTTTAAATGAAGTCATCCAAAGCAAAGCTCATGCAAAGTTCTAAAAGTTTGTTGACTTTGGTCGCGCTCCACAAACATACTTCTATAACTCCCATATTCCTAATATTCCGTAAGAAATATCACATTCCACTAATTAAAAGGAAAATATCTATAGAAAAATAAAATTCAAATGCACCAATACAATTTGGATACTCAAAAAAATCAATAAGTAATTGAATTACCTAATTCAAAAGTTCCCGCATAAAGACATCACCAACAACTCCACAATGAACCAATGGGAGTATGTTAAACGCACCCAATAAGAACAGATAGAGCGTGGCGCCACGCCTCGGCGGCGTACACTAACTACTATCTCTTACCGCTCTCACCATATCGAAGAGTGCGCATCGTCGCTGATGGTCGCGCGCAATGAGCAGCAAGGCACACAGTCCAATAGTACGTTCATGACTGGTGAAGCAAGACAACATTATAATAACCGCTGTGGTATAAAGTGAGAAAAACAGAGTCGTTAGTGTTGGCACTGTTGAAGCAGCGACGTTACATTCGACACAGAGGTGTCGCAGTTTTTTCTCGTGTCTCTCGTGGACATATAGTGTAGTGCGTTGCCGGATCGCCACTGGTTTTTTTTCTTCTCTCTCAATCTCTCTCTCTCTCAACTTCGAATCTTTCACTCTGTTCATACACTCTTACTTCTCATTCTCATGCTCACATTCTCTATCACTTCCTCCCTCTCTGTGTCCGCTGTGTACCCTTCCTGTTGCCACTGGCCAGTTCCACATCTAATCCCGCCCGAAGCGAGTCCAAACGCCTGTGATAGCACAACGAAAAACGTGTGCTCAGTGTACAACACATAACAATCAATCAACTGTATTGCAAACGTGATATTAATATAAAAAGGATTAACGGTAAAGGAATAATAAGAACGAGAAGAAAAACGTGGCGAGACAAAAGTTTCAATGAGGTGTGCCATGCTACATCAATGATATCCAACCAGTGTCTTTAGGTAAATTTGTGGTTATTGAAATAAATTGAACGCAATGGACGACAAATGACTTTGCTCTCTGTCTGTATTCGTTCGTATTTATTATATATATATATATATATACACACACATGCACTTATATATCTATGTATATGCATATATACATATGCATATACACATGTATACATGTGTAAACTGAGATATTGAGCCATTATGAATTTGCGAATGTACGTGCATGCAACCGCCATTGCAGTGTTTCCACGCAGCCGGCGTGTTCCTCCATGTCCTTGCAAACTCATTCCGTTTTCATTATCAATACAACAATACACCATTATACATAGACAACTTCTATTGCAACGATATTATTTATCCATTATAGAACATCGAATAACACATTTTTTTTTGGTTTTTTTTTGTTTTATTTTGGTTGTTGCAGGAATTTATTAAGTGTATGAACAATGAATTGAATCGTTTCATGTTGAAACAGTGTCACTTGCTAGTGATTTACGGCAAATGGTATGGTAATTGTCGCGTTGCATCGTTGTTGAATCGACGATTGAGTTTTCGTGTTAAGTCATTAGTTATTTGGCTTTTTTTTTTGTGTCCGTACCTTAAGTGTTACCTCGTTCGATTTTCGACGGTTGATGAACACCCTAATGAGATTTCTATTGTGTTGGAATATTAATGGGTCATGAGGCAGTGAGTCTGCCCAACAATTTATCTAATATGTTTTATCACATATCTGGCCGTTCAATATTCACACATGTGTGCTTGTTTGGTGTAGTCATCGTGTATGGTTAAGAACATGATTGTAGGGAATCAAAACGCCTACAAACTGTTTTATGAATAATATGTATGGAGTATTCGATTATTTTCCAATACTTTTTTTTTTCGTTGAAAGGCGTGCATAGAAAATATTGCCCTCACCTTCGCCACTGGTTCATGTATAATCAACATTTGTTCACAGTAATTTGCTGATTTTCCGAAAATTTCGCCATCCGGTCATTGATCTACGTATTTAACTTCTCACCATTCTCTGAGGTAGTTGAAAATAAAAAGAATAAATGAAAAATATATTCCAATCCATTTTATCGTTATTTCGAAACTTTCGCAGCCGCCAAGTTTACAAGTGTAACTATAAGAAACAAAGAATAAAAAACAAATATGCCTCCCGCTTAGTTCGCCTTGCATACAACTCGAGCACGCGAAAATCAGATGTACAGTTTTCTTTTATCTCCATTATACTGCCGTAGTTATAAGTTAGTTGTCGCTACAATGAAGGAATGTTTCATTTATGTTTTTGTTTTTATCTGTTTTCTTTTTTCCTATACATTGCTAAATGCGTACATAGTATTACAATTTCCCGTTATCGATTTCAAAAGAAAAAGGCGAAAAAAATAGATAAATGTATACCATCGATCTATATTCATGTAATAATAGTAAGTAGTTCAACATTGAATGAATATAAAAATTGGAACTGGAATAAAACCCAAATCCATTTCGAACAATCAAGTGAATTCGCTGCAATCAGAGTGCACCAATTTAGAAGGACACTTTGATTTCAATTTCATTAGCGTCATGGATTTTTATTGGATACATGCTATGAGATCGAAGCTCAGCCGAGATTACATTCGAACGCGTGAAGACAAAACGACTGTAAACACAACGAAGATAGAGCGAATAAGAAAGGTGAAGAGAGACAAATACATATGGGCTCTGGTCTGCCACAACGTACCGAGCAGAACTTGTCCTATTCGCGTCCCTCTTGTTCGTTACCTTGTTCCATCGTTCGCTCTCTTTCCCTCTACCTCTCTCTTTCTCTGCCGTCGCCGTCCCCTACTTCTCTTACAGACACCGACGGAGCCGGGTGTCTGAATAGTTCACCACGTTCTCCTGCATGATAAGAGATAGAAAACGCAATTAGCATTATTGAGTCTGGAAAAATTTAAACGGCGACAAATGCTATAATGACAATTTTATATTCTAGAGCTCAGGTAGAACAACCGTTCAAAGATCAATGCGAAAATGTGAATAACCCTGCACGCACTTCAATACATATTTTCGAGTGTTGTGCTCCGTGAACCAAGAACTTAAATCAGCATTGTTCGCGTTACCCACAATTTATATTGATATGCTCTCGTATATTTATCACAACATTCGTCTGATATTTTTCCGGGCATTCATTTATATATTCACTGCTCTTTCATCCTTTTTACCTCCACAATTGAAGCACCTGAGTTTCATTGCAATCGTGCAACTTTACATTGCCCTCACGCTTGATCGAACAGAGTCAAAATAAACACTTTCGCTCGCAATTGAAACGACAAACATGGAATGCAGTTCAAACATGGAAAAATATTTATGTTGAATTCTATAGTCAAATTGAACTCATCAGAATGAATTCTTCCTGTTTATTCTAAAAACATGTGAATTCACCATTTAAATTCATACTAATGGGTTGATAATTTGTATAGTAATTATCATTATTTCTTTTCTATTTGCAGTGCGAAGACTGAATCTACCTGGGACCGTTTAAGAAGTACGTCGCCAGAAACCCCCCCAGCCAAAATCACACGCCTCACCTCACCCCTATCCTTGTCCTCTTCCGTTCCCTTCTCCCCCAACGCTAGAACTCGGAATTCAACTCGTGACATTGTCAAGCAAGCCACGCCAATAATCATGGACGGCATGGATAACAAACCAGCGTTGAATGATGACCCATCGGTCACGCTTACGATTCGCTTGATTATGCAGGGAAAAGTGAGTAAATCAAAAACATTTGTTGATAGCATCAATGAATTTCTCGCATAGAATATTTTGTTATTTCATTTTATATTACTACTTCATTTATCACACAATTAGTTTTCGAATAGAGTAGGGAGAATGGATCAAGGGAAGTGAAGTGAAGTGATATTATAAATCCTTTGTCTCGAAAATGGCAGAATGTTCTGCCTTAACATAATCCAAATGCTAAATGGAGCCACTCAATTAAATTTGCAATTATCAAAGATGTTATTTGACAACAGCAAACTATCTTCGAGACAGGCCTTTGTCATAGTCAGGCTCATGATTAAAGACTACAATCAAATGCTTTGAACATTGAATAGAGATATGGATGGAAAATGAAGCGGAAGGAAGATAGAAAGCAAAGGGTGTCGTGTAGATAGCTCAATAGAAAATAAGCGTAGTATAAAAGATGCTTCCTCGAGGCATCTTTTCTACCCACCAAACGTTTCATTATTGACACGGGAATGGATACATGAAGGTTATCTCAAATATATATATGTATCTACGCTCTTTTCATCTTCTGTTGGCGTTCATAACTGCTTGAAACAAATACATATTTATTGCGAATTCACGTCCGAAATATATATCAAGTATTTATCATGGAAAAAATCGTGAAAGTCCCTTAGATTTTGTATTACACCATCGATCTTTTCACTTTTTTCTTCTCATCTCTTTTCAGTTCATATATTCCTCCACTCAACATCGCTCTCACCCACTTCCGAAGCACCCTCCTCTTCTGTCTTTCTATCACGATCGAACATGGTGCTCACGTGTCTCCACTGTGTCTCGCACATACACATGTCAACTTTCCACCACCACCATCACTCTCAACTTCACTTTGCTCGTGCTAAAGTGCGACATGAAAATTATTGCACGTTTCTGCATATCTCAATGATCCTTCGCGCGTTAGAAATCCTCCTTCACCTCACTGCTTCATCTTTCTCTTGTTCTCTTTCGCTCTTCCTCTTTGAATTCTCTGCCTTACCTTGTTCGTCTTCACGATTACAAAATTGTATACATGCTCGTCCATGGAATTATATTCTTTTGTAGATGACACGACTGTCTTCTCATGTTTTCGCCCTCCTCCTGTTTCATGTCACTTTCATTTATTAAAGTTGAGGCAGTGTTTTCGCCATTTTCTATATTTTTATTTTCTTTCTCTTTTGTGCTTCTTATTCACATTTGCGCCTACACGTACCTCACTCACTTCTTTGGATAATTTCACCCAGTTAATGTTTCATCTCGTATTTTATAACAATTGAATAATGGAAGTGTCTCAATGACGTTCCGCCAGATTATTTTCTGTTGTAGTTCTGTAACTAAATTTGTAACTAAAATCTCACTTGCCTTTTTTATTCATAAACTTGATTAGCCCGATTGAAGATTGTTGCGATGAAACAAAAGATAGCGTAATGCAATATCATCATTTTTCTGTACTTCCATTATTTATTTATTCGTTCCATTTTTGTCATGATGGAGATACAGTCGAAACGACGAAGAATCTCTTGATTATCCTCCTGTTTTATTTTTACGACCTGGATTATTCGATAATTCCTCTACTATTCCGTCATCATAACATGTCCATCTGAACAGAATGAAATGTGATACCATAATCCATGCTCCCTCGTGTTCCACATGCATGTGACTCAATAATCGATATCGTGATTAATAGCCTCGTCCACAGCGTTTTTTCTTCGAACGAATGCACGTGTTCTACATTTGCATTTTTTTCAATTCACCTTTTTAGTTTGTTCTCGTTTTTACAACTACCTCATGCTGCATACGTTTTGATGCAAGCCTGGAAGTTAGCCAGGGCCGTCAGCCAGATTTCTTAAATCAGACTGCCTCAAAGATCATGAAAATTCATTGTGATTCATTCATCTTGAATTTTGTCAATTATTGCTAACATCAGTGAAAAGTTTCTACTAAACCAATCAAGCTTTACCGGATGAAATTTGTGCATTCTAATAATAATGTTTCTAACTATTGTTCGGGCACTTCTACACATATCTAATAGAACATTACCTACTGCAACATCAAGACACAAAAGTGAAAAAGATCGTTAATGAAGTGTCTCTTCAACGCATTTGGCAACAGTCTCTATTGCCTGCTCATACACTGCTACTCATTTCTTACTACTCGTTTCTTAAGTGTAACGACACTGACGATGTAGCAATTTGATGGGTTACAAGTTCTGAAGCAAACAAAAATATTGTCCTGTCTAATTCACGTTAGTCACCATGTCAGCTCTATACCTCTGACGGTAAGCTGAGGAACCCGTGCATAATATCCCCGAGGTGTTTGCCAACTGGCAAACGATTTTATCGACCATCAAGTGCATCAATTATCTCCCTTTAAGCATACTCAAGAGATGCAATTCAGAGCTGGATGACAGAGTGAGATGAAAGCGTTGGAAATTAATCATTCACTACAAGTAAACTTCATCCCTTGTATTTCTCATATCATCCTGTCATTATTCATCCTATCATGAGAAGTTTTGCAGTCCATTTGAACTGAAACTCCAGCATTAAATCCATTTCTGGACAATGGCAGATCAGCTCTTTTATACCAGCAAATTTCACTCTCTTCCGATTCTTTTCAACTCCCGTGTTTCTCTGTTATTAAAAATATATATATATATATATATATTTGAATAAATGGGGGACTCGAAGAAAATATGTCTACGGCGAGTCTGGTAGATTCCAGTCGACTGGACTGATGCCAGGGCTAACGGCCAAGCCGACATTCTTATACAACTCCGTTAATCACAAGTATCGTTCTTTTTCGTCCGAACACGTAACCAAAAAAAATTTATGAGTATTATGGGAGTTCAGTTTCTCCAATGATATATATAATCAATTGATAACTACAATCGTTGAGGAGGGTCAATATCTCTTGAAACACTCATGGCAAACCTTTGATCCATTTCATTTTCCTTTTTTTTTTTAATACGTGTGAAATTACTCCAAACAATATTGAGACGAAGTTGGCTTTTTTTCTCGACAACTGGCATCCTTCCAACGAGTGTCGCTTCATCTCTTCTCTCACACCTTCGGTCAACCCTCTTCTGTCTAGTCTGATTTAGTCACTGTATTTCTCTCCCCAATCGTTATTTTGTTTTTATCAATTCGCACATCAATTTTTTCATCCTCATGAAAAAAGAATCATGATGCCACGAGCTGCGTCAGATTTTTGTTTAGTGACACATTCTCTTATTCAAGAATATCATTTAATCTGTTTTTATGACCACATTTATATTTGCTAACATTCATGGGAGATTTCTTGACATCATCCTCTTTAATTCTATCCACGATGTTCGATCTCTTATTCTGATTGTTAACAACAATCACTACATTTTCAGATTTCCGTATACTTCCTATGTATTTGGTTACATTGTCGTGAAAAATTACGGTTTCAACAAAAACGCTGGAAGATTTATTTGCGTATTTACTCCGCTCGCCACACTCTTTTATCGACTCTCGCTTCCCTGCGATTTCCCACTTTTTATTGTAAGCGAGTGTTTCATGGGGGTTCATTCACCTTCAGCCGTTAACACCAAACGGTTACCACAATTGCCGATAGAATATTCGATGTGAATATAAGTAGGACATTTGGCGAGTCCATTCTCTGTTGTATATTTTGTTTTACTAATACTTCTCATGATGTGTCACTAATCCAAGAATAACAAACAGAACGTGGCAGTTCTGAAGTGTTCATATTCCGATATATACACCAAGACCAAGTTGATGTTCACTGAGTTTCAATCTAATCGAAACTTAAATGCGCATACAACTCCAAACCGTGAACTCAATGAAACAATTCAACTCCACTGATTTCCATTATATTGCTCGTGTCGATGTTTGTACCGCTACCCTACCCATTTTCACGGGTCATCAATACTGAACACCAGAACACTCAATGCGCCGAATTAGCAGCATCATTATGCATCAAAATCATCTTTGTCAGCATCGAAAGTCATTCAATGTGTTCAATGCAGATAACATAGACTTTGCAACAGGAAAAACACTGAACTGTGATGAAATCAATTATCCATCTCCATATTCGTGGAAACTTGCGCGGATCTTTAATAACGTTTTAGCAAACACGAGCATATCTTAACGTTCCGATGTTACGTTTGATGTGTGCAAAAATGAGGAAAAAACTGATGGTATTCGTTCGTGAATCACGTGATCTCTTGAATATTGAAAGATATTCTAAGTTTAGAGATTGATTTCATACTTCAGTTTTGAAAGTTCTTCGTCTCTTACTTCCTCTCCTCTTAGGCTTCTCTGTCTTCTGTCTATTTTCCGGCAATTTATTCTCTTTCACAAAGGGCTAGTGCGTGTCGAGAGACACGACCTAGTTACCCATGTTAGATATGAAACTTAGTTATAGAATATGAATAATTGTCTGAATTGGGGTTTCCTTATGCAATAATATTCCATTTTTATTCACCATTGTAATTTTTTTTTTGCAGGAAGTTGGAAGCATCATTGGCAAAAAAGGTGAAATCGTCACGAGGTTCCGTGAAGAAGTAAGTTTTCGTATTTATTTTTATTTTGGTCCCTTTTTTTGTATTCATACAGCGATCTATACAAACTCATTTCATCATGTCATCAACGAAAATTAATTCAAATGACGAGCTGTTCTTTCTCGGTTCAAACGTGTTGAATACATAATGGATAATAAGTATATCTATGATATATACAATGCATAATGCATGAGAGAATATATCGATAAGTATATTCATGATATAAGTTCAATTTGAATCATCATCAATTGTGTTTGTAATTTTTTCATAGTGCAAATTATCTGAAGACTCGATTGAAGAAGTACGAAGCGCACGTTTCATGTGCGTGTTTCCAAATCATCACCCGACAATATATTTCAATTTGATTCTTTCTATGAAATTTCAATAAGTAATAAACTCATATGATTACTGAAATTGGAATTCCTTATTATTTTCCAGTCCGGGGCAAAGATCAACATATCAGACGGCTCATGTCCAGAGCGAATCGTGACCGTCACTGGACCAACCAATTCGATCTTTAAGGCCTTCACCTTGATATGCAAGAAGTTTGAGGAATGGTGTTCGCAATTCCATGATGTGCAGGGTGGTGGTGCAGGAGGTGGTGGTACAGCACGTACACCGATCACTTTACGACTCATCGTCCCAGCATCTCAGTGCGGGTCACTTATTGGAAAAGGTGGATCCAAAATCAAAGAGATAAGAGAAGTGACTGGTGCATTAATTCAAGTTGCGTCAGAAATGTTGCCGAGTTCTACTGAACGTACCGTCACGATCTCCGGTACTAGCGAAGCTATTACCCAATGCATATATCATATCTGTTGCGTCATGCTAGAGGTGAGGACTTGAATACTTAGACAGCAATGCAATTTTCTTACACTTTTTCTTCATATAATTTGGGATAAATTCTAATGATCCAAATATCAAATGAAAAAAAAGAAATATATATATATAAATAATTACATAATCACATAATGATGATCAGTATATTCAACTAATAATGCGCACGAATATGCGCGACTTTTTTTTGTTTTCTTTCTGTTTCAGTCCCCTCCCAAAGGTGCCACGATCCCTTATCGCCCCAAACCCCAAGTTGGTGGGCCAGTGATCCTGGCTGGTGGGCAAGCCTACACCATCCAGGGTAATTACGCGGTGCCCGCCCACTCGGACGTAAGTACAGTATTGCCATTGCCGGTATCCGCTGCCGGGCCTATCCCACCCTCGCTGAACGCCCAAACTCTTAATGCCTCGCCTTTCGCGGCTGCCCACCCTTCCTCACCGTTCGCTTCACACGGCCATCCGCTGATCCCGGCCCATTTTACCGGACCCCACCATCCGCTACACCCGAGCCCCTTACACGCCAGCGTGGCAGGCCTCGCCGACCCCCTGTTGAAGAGTGGACACTTGCAGGCAGCCCTCCCGCCCGCACTTTTTGCAGACGCCGTAAGTCTTTTGTTTTTCGTGATCCAAAAAATACCCTTTTTCGCCATTACCCGCAAATCCGCCCCCCCCCCCCCCCCCCCCCCCCCCCCCCCCCCCCCCCACTCAATTCATAAATTTATATATCTCAAACAAATATCTGACAGACTTCAAATAACGAATCAAATACTGCTACCGAGTATCCAAGACTTGAGACAATTGCAAATACTTAACATACACATGATATATCATTCATCATACGCGGTGAAGGGTATGACTCGGACGAATTTTAAATACCAACATTGTAAGCGTATTATAAGACATTGTGATCTTTATTTTGGAACACTGTTTTATCAGTGAGACTGTAAATAAGAATATGCATTCGATAATACCTCTTGTGAATTGTTGCCGACTGCCCGACACCGTGTTTTCATGCTCTCCAACGCAACGTAGAATGTACCTTCCTGGCGTGTATATATCAGAAATGTTCCCCATCATTATATAGGCCCCACCCTGTGCTTCTTCTGCTTGTTAAAATTACTACTACATTCATTCCTCCCAACCCTCATATCAATATCCACACATGTACATGTGCTCTGCTGAACAACTGACAGACGCTATGAAATGCCTTTATTCGTTTGCCTGAATTTAACTATCCTTATCAAATATACTATCTGTTATGAATAAAAAATTTTATGTGTGCATGATTTGCATGTTTTATCATGTTTTTTTATTGAATTATTCGTTCAAAGAAAAATTCTGTTTCAATATTTCTGATAGTTTGGGTTCCATTTTTCTTTTATCAAATTAGACTTGAGCTTCCATGTAGTTCTACACGTGTCTTCATATGGATGCATGTTCGCATATGAATATTTTCAATTTCTACTCTTATATTTGCATGAATGGTTATACATCTGATTTGTCATTATCTATAAACTCGTTGTTTAGTACATGGATAGTACATTTCTCGATACGTTATACCGTGAATTAGAGAATTTTTCAATTTTACACACGTAATTACATCGATGACAATTCACGCGTATCACAATTGTTTGCTGATAAGTAGTGTTTTTAAATAAATCAGACGTCGAATAAATTTTAGAAATCAATACACGATCTCTCCTTTATAGTAATTATTTCTTTATATCTTTAATGCGGACGTATTTTTCAATTTCCTAATATACAATCTCAGTTAAAAGCTGAGTTAATTTGCAAATTCTGTTGCGAAAAATTTTTTCGTCCTTGTTCTCACATTATGAATTCAGTTCTAGACTGAGAAGGAAAGTTATGCGAATCCTTTTGCTTTTGCCACTACTTTGGACCATTGTATAGAATGATGTGTGAATGCATGTAGAAAGAGTAGAGACAGAGGGAATTAGATAACACAAAGGGAAGAACTGTTTGACATTAGGGATTGTATTAGTATATCGCTTATCCAGTAATTGCAGGGATATAATCATTTCGTATTAGAGGTCTCATAGAATGGCGTGTTAGGTTGAATAACAGACCAATGGTGCATGAGAATGAACATTCAGGATATTACAAACTGCTATAATTCTATCGACTCGATTTTCATATCAATTATTAGCCTTCAACTACTTCTAATTATTACAACATTTGTTGTTTACTCATCTCTTTATTTTTGTCTTCATTCTTCTTAAATAACGGTTGGGGAAATTTCTGCTTTACTTTATTACAACTGGTTTTCCTTCACATTTAAAAGTTAGATCGAGTAGTGGACTTTGAATAACTTCCAACTCCTTTATTCCTGTATTCTCACTCTACAAAAAAAAATGTGAACATTCTCAAGTCTTATGACTATTACTACTACTTCTGTGGCTGCTGTTGCTGCTACTTCTACTTCTATTCTTCGTTATCAAATCATTCTTTCACCTCTGTTCGCAAAGTCATTTGGGCATCATCATTCGTTAGTTATGCTCCTGGATGACAATAGCATGGCTTCTTTTAGCGCTTGACTGGATTGAGGAAAAGTAGGCAGTAAAAACTACTCAATGAGACAACAAAAATTTTATATATGTATTAATAAAGCTATTCTTTTATGACATTGATGTGTAAATCGCTCACTGTAAACTACATATCACTTTGGAGGTAAACAGTTCTTGCTAAAACATCTCTCGAGAGATCCTCAAACTTTGCATTATAAATACATATATCATATATATATATACATATAGATACATAGATATATGGCGAGAGTTTGGACGCGAGGGTGGGCTTCCCGACATGTTCATGTCAATGTATTTTCATGAATTTGATTTGTAAATATAAACTATATGAATAAGAATCGGCAGTGTGATATGTTCACATGTTTCTAGTTGATTGTTGTTCTTTGTTGGTGCGACTAGATGTAGTAAATTCGCACAATGCTGCAAAGTATGAGTGAATAAGGGTGAGAAATGTGGCAAACCATGAGGAGAATTATGTCGTTTAGCGTACTCCCAACTGATCGATAATCAGAAATGAGAAAACAGGTCTAAGTTACAACTTGATAGAAAATATTGGCTCATACAGATTCGCATTTTACCTTCTTATGTTGTCTGTTTCTCATTTACCGACCAAATGTATTTTATTATCAGCGCGAAAGATACACGGATTTCTTTTCTGATAATAATTATTCGAGATCAGGGCAAAGCAAAAGAAAGATATATTACAATAAAGAGAGTTGTACTCGAGAAAATATGAAGTATATTTTCTCTGTCGGTCCCGCTTGTCTTCTCCTTTCCCTTCAACATCGGCTGTAATCTTCCAATACTCGTACCTGTCTTCGTAGTGGACATTTCACCGGTTTGCGGGGCTCATAAAAATGAATTTACGCTCCATTCTAACAACTAGACAATCTGTGATTTTTATTGCAACGAAGCGCGGGCTTTTTCAATATAAAGTCCCTTGTGAGATCGCGATGACTGTTACAATATAGATAAATATATTCCGGTCGTTTCATTTCAAAGATAATACACTGCATAAATTCCGGACCGGTGTAAAATAATAGTACAGAATGTGCTCTCCGCATTGATGTTTTGCCAGTTATTCTCTCTTGTACACCAAAAGTTAAAATGAAACCAACCCCAGTTGAAAATATTCGTATACGAGTAAACATGGTTGGACTACTGAAAAGAAAACCTGATGTTAATGTATTGGTGTTTTCTCCACCATTGTTTCAGATGGGTAAACTTGGCAGCAATCCACTTGCTGGACTCGCAGCACTCGGCCTTGGTGGTCTTGCAGCACCAGCGAACACTGGCGGCTTAAATCCAGCTGGTAATTCATTTATCTCCCAAACTTTTGAATATTTCTGTACACCCAATTATAACGAAAGAAACACACCCAAAAATTCAAACAATTGATCATTACAGCACTAGCAGCTCTGGCTGGCAGTCAATTGCGTACGAATCACACAAATCGACAACAACCAGCGGCAAACAATCAGACGCAAGAAATGACTGTACCAAATGAATTGATTGGATGTATAATCGGTAAGGGCGGTACAAAAATTGCTGAAATCCGTCAGATCTCTGGAGCCATGATCAGAATCAGTAATTGTGAAGAAAGAGAGGGTGGCACTACAGACCGTACGATCACGATCACCGGCAATCCAGATGCTGTTACGCTTGCGCAGTATCTCATCAATATGAGGTGAGTTAAATGCGAGAAAACATGGCGTGTTGGCCCATGACGGTTATGAATATCGAAGAAATTTATTTCGGGAGCGGTATTGAAACTGCCAATTTTCTCTGATTCATCTAATAGGCTGTGAAATAATTTGCAGCGGAATTTTTCAGAGCGAAAATTGTTTTCCTATACTTGAAATTGAACTATCCATTTCTGGTTTTTATTGTGTATAGCCACCATAAAGATATAGACATAAATTAGTGGTAAAATTAAGCAAATATATTTACATGGAATGTAATACGATAGGCGTGGACGTAGAGGAATCGCTGGATGATACAAAAGTTACATCATAATGAAAATGTTGTGGCATTATTTTGACGATTCAAACAGAAATGACACGATGAAACAACAAGTTTAATTGCAATGTTGAATCATTATTATGACGGTATATCTATGACTCTCCGGTAGAATGAGAATTGGTCAGATGCATCAATAATATTTGTTAGGTTATTACGTAAGACCCTCGAAGGCATATCTGCAATATCACCAAGACCGAGAAATCTCGAGAAGCTACTCGCGCATATTCCGAGATTCTGGAGTGTCTCATATCTACTTCGTTATGAGTAGGAGTGGGCTCGAAAGCGTGTTTCTAGGTTACTCTGTGATCTCTCGGCACATTGATAAATTGTAATATCTTGAGGAGAGTCTCCTACTTTCACTAATTTTTTGCTGGTATCACCACATATTGAGCAGACTTTAAACGTCACGAAAACTAGTTGAACTAAGGAAAAAATAATGGAAAATCTAGATCGCCATTCGTGAGAAAAAATCGGATCATTTCATTGAGTCGTCATGATAATCATAAAATATTGTATATGTTGGAGCAGGTGATATTACTAGAATTGAGATTAAGTCGTCCAAGCAAGAGAGAGAGAGAGAGGGATATATCTCTCCCTCTTCTCGTGTATATTTTCCATTGTTATTTTTTTTTATTTTTTTATTTTTTTTTGATAAAGTATGTAAGAATAATTGTGCTGCGCAACAATACAAAGAGAAAGATGACATCACGCGCCCATTCATCATGACTACTACAAGTGGATGCGCCTTCAGCCAACGAACACCATGAAAATCAGAATACAGAGTTCATAATCCTTTGTTTCCAGGTCCTGTCATCCAGGTCCAGTTAACCTTCAGTATCCTGCAGAAAACAAAAATCATTTCCGCACTCTTTCATTCTTTCTCTCTTTTTCTCTTTCTCTCTCTCTCTCTCTCTCTTTCTGTCTGTCTGTCTTTCACTCTTTCTTTCTCTGTCTTTTTCTCTTTTTCTCATATTCGCTGTTACATATTTTCAAGATCTCTTCCTATACCGCTGGCTGTCCTTATTTAATTTATACTCATTCTTTTTAAAGTTTTCAATGAAAAATTTTCATTCGCAAGGCAATTCCTATGTTTTCAAGTCACAATGATTATTCAACAATTTTTTTTTTTAGTTTTTGCAGACTCCTCCATCCTTCCAGAAGTGTTTCCCGACTGAGAGGCTTTTAACGCTTCAATTTATACAACAAACTCACGTTAACACTTTATAATTTGTTTATGATCGTTTTTGTCGCTTACTCGCTGTGATGATGCGTCGCTAGCTATCTTGAATTCGTAAATTCCTATTGATCCATGATAACGATAAAATATCAGCTGTTAGTGTCCACTGTTTATTCGTATTTTCATCTATCGATTGCAGTCTTAATTTTAACGAGGAAAGAAATTTAGATTTCACATATTTTGTCATGCAGGAGATCATAATCAAAATATGAAGTTCCAATATGGACTACGAATTGCATGTTTTTGAATCAATTCTGCTTACTCAATGTCTTTATCTATCTATTTTCTCGCTATTTGTTACTTTTTTTCTCAAATTTTATGTTGCAATTTTTTATAATCCAATAAATATATTTTATTCCAGATTGTCGATATATAGTGCATTTCCATATAGTCACTACCAAATATGGTTAATCAGAACATTCATTTTGCACGGCGATCGACGCGACTATTACTTTTAATCACATTTGTTGAAATTCCACAAAAGACAGACAGCATTAACTTTTACATTTGTCTTTTTGGATACATAAAAACTGACAGACCATTTGTCACATCGATTTAATATTTACACGAAAACAAGATATTTATTTGTAATAAACAGAAATGAAACTACGAACCATTCCAGTTTTTTTTTTTTTTTTTAATTACTACATGATGAGAAGTTTAACATTTTTTCTACACAATTATTTGTCTTTCACTCTTAAGATAAACTTCCTGCCTCGCCATACCTTCCTTATGTTTTTTACAATCATGCATAAATTAATCAACCCATAAAATATCCATTGATTACATTTATATTGCTGAATTTGCACTCTGTTTCATTGCATATCATATCATAAACAGAATTACGGAAAGAGAAGCCAAATCAATTATATCATTTGCTGGTAACTTAATAGTGGACACATAGCATCACCGTTAGTAAAATTGTTAATTACAGCAGAGTGCACTTTGTGCAAGACAATCTCAATTTTTCCTTCGAGTCAAACGAGGACGCAGCTGTGTAGACACACATATATTTGCGCTTTTACATATTTCAAATAATGCCTGACCATCAGACATTTCGCACACTGCATCTGCGTATAATCCAATTAACTGATAATTGCATGGAAATTTGGTCCCATCAGCTCAATCCTCGCTTGGCTCGTTGCAATCAATTGGCGAGGCATCTTCCTCTTTTTATTTATTTTTGGTCAACTCCATCAGACATCGAGATTGCATTCAATCACTATCACAGTCATATTGAATATCTCGTTGCTCACTGGATGGAAGACACACATTGTCGCCTCGACATTCCTGTACGTTTACATCTTGATTTATGTTATAGTCTGAAACAAAAATCTGTACAATACAGATACCCATCTTATCGGACGATAAATTATATAAATTGCACGACTGTCGAGCCGACAAAAACCAAAAACATCCCATAAAAATACCATGAAGTAAAAACCTATTGGTATTTTAAATGAAAGTCTTCCGAGTAATGTAATCTACACTTTTCGTTTTTTTTTTATTTTTCTCTTTCGTACTTTTTTTTTTGTATTTAATATCTTTGTTTAATTTGTTTTCTTTTTCTTAATTATAATTCGTTGAGCCGCTCTTCATCTCACCAATTATTTGCAATTTCATATCGTATAAAAAAAACTAAAACAAAAACGCATAAACAAATCAACATAAAAAATTATAGTCCTACCCTCACCTTTTTTACATTTGTGTCTTTTCCCCAGTGTCGAACTGCAGAAAGCTAACCTTGAGGCCCAAAATACCCAAACCCCTGGCAGCGGCACAACTCCCGGGGCATCCGGGGCCAGTGCTTCCCCTTCTACCACTACTACCACTGCCTCTCCTTTGGCCAGCGCAATCCCTTTGGCTCAGCTGCTAAGCAAGCCAGGCGCTCTCAACGCCCTATCTAGCCTGACAGCTCTTGGTGGGCTTACGGAATTGCTTGGCGGCGCCGCTGGCGCAGCAACTGCAACTCTGCCTGTACAAACAACAGGTGTACACCGTTCGCACAAGACATTTACACCGCGTCTACGAAGTCCTGGTGCGACCGGACCAACCGACACAGGAAAATTCAAATCGGAGAGGACCAAGTACAATCCTTATTGAACTGACACAATTTTCAATCGCATTTCAGTGGGAAGGAGAAACTAAGAAATGGGCAAATGAGGACACGAAAAAATTCAAAACAAACAATTAATTATGTTGATGGTGAAGATCATATTGATTCAAGTGTAAATTGAATACACGCTTAGATGTTTAACACGAATGAGAGGGAAGCGAGTGAAAGGGGAATTCAAAATGGTTATTAATATTAACCAGCGTACTCCGAGTCTTAGTCTGGACATTATGTTTTACTCGACATTAAATAGACACAAAGTGCCAAGAATTTTTTACAAAATCAATTTATTTCGGTTGCACATAATGCTCAAAGGTGAAAATATCCAGTTTGTTAATCTTTTTGTGTATCTATGAAGTCATGTTTTTTTTGTTAATCAATCAATCGAGAATGCATTAATTGCATTCTTTTGCTAACATTGCATTTTGAGGAATATTTATTTTGAAAATTTTTCTGATGAATCCATCGGTGGATTTTTGGTCATTTTTTCTTTTTTTTTGTTAGTTATTTTTTCTCTGAACCATGAGAGACTCGGACGCAATATCTGCGGATGAACGAAAGATTAAACATAGCGAATGAGCAAAAGAAGACGAAAAAAAAAAGAAAAAGGTTTTTCTACTATATTCTATTATTATTATTATTATTATTATTGTGAATTGTAATATTTACCTACATAAACTAGTAGTGGCAAAAAAAATGGAACAAACACAAATGATAAAACAGAGGAATCACAACAAGTCGATGACTGTTGCTATATTATTAGTAACTGCTGATTATGACATGGGAAAAAACGCAAAGTCCTCTGAACTACAATTATATATATATATCGCTGAGGAAAAAGAAATAGTTACATTTCAAGTTTTCTTTTTCCTAGCGGTAATACATAATCCGCCATCGCATCACGGCATTGCATCATCAGCTCTTGTCCGTTCTATCAATTTCTGACTATCAATGCTCTATAATTACTATTATCACAAACATCATGAAGGTTTGAAATGATAGTGATGATGAAAAAACATAAATGACTTCATTTTTTTATTAACAAAGCGTTCTAGTTATTTTTTTTTCGGCCTGATAACACTCACCATGCAATCAAGAAACATGATTAAAATAATACGAGATGCAAAAGAGACATGGTGAATTTGCGATGGCGAATTGTCTATTTATTTTCTCTTATTTTTTCGATACTCTCCACCCATAAAAATTATGTTCTAATCAAATGTATGATGTATGCGCACTTAAGTTGAATACTCGAGATGTGTGTCAATCATGTTTATTATCCTCGATTGTTGTATAGCTCATGCTGATTCACATTGTAATTCACTCTGAAATATCATCGAATTCGAGCACATCATTGTCGAAATGAAAAAACCTAAGTAACTACGCGCGCCGCGTGTGCACAGAATTGGATGCTCAATGTATGCCACCATGTAATCGTGAAGGATCCGCAATCAAATATTAAGACGGTTCTCGACTTTACAATATACAAATTCATAAATACACAAGCGCCATACTAAAACTTTATGTCATCGATGAAGTGTTGCGTGAATTAGTCCGTACATCAACTGATATACATTTACTATTAAATATAATGTTATTCATATAATTGAACAATAGAAAATCTTGAAATACTGGAAGAAAGATGCCATTGAGTACATGAAGGTGAGGCCCTTACAAGAAAGAAATAAATTTTTGTGAGCACACATTTATGAACATAATCAGATGAAATGAATTAATTTTTAAATAATTATACTTAATATTCGATGAATTTTACTAGCACATAGTCATATAGATAAAGGTGATAGAGAGAGAGAGAGAGAGAGAGTGTGTGTGACAAACAAATACACATTGCACATTGTTAATCTTCCAATGATGGCAGATGTTTTACTAAATGTTCAATCTTCAAATTCCTTCAATCCTATCCTGTTTCTTTCTTTTTTTCTCCTCCCTCTCGCTTCCTCAGCCCCCTCTCTCTATCTTCAATCAACAACAAATTGCGTGCTCAATCTCAGTTTATAATGATTCTTGAATTGTTAGGAATTGCAGTGACTCGATTAGATGAGAGCTGTTTGATTTCTTTATTACTTTTTCTTCCGAATCTTGTCCTGTGTGTGCAGTCTTAGTATCTCGATTCATGTCTTTGAATCTGAATGGCTAAATGGTAGAGTAATCGAAACGAAAAAAAAATGCAAGTCAAGGCACGAATGATCCAAACAGGATTTAGTAGGTTCACAGTCTTCTGATAATGTACACCAGTCTTACAATTAAGTCATGATAATGAATGCAAGAAAATAAGATGATACTTCTTATACATAAATGAAAAGAAAAGTAATGGTATTAGGCGAAATGATACACAATTGTGTGCTTTAGCAAGAAAGCACTTAGCTGAACTGTATCACTTTGTTGAATAAAGCTAGGCGTGTTTGCTACAAAATACAAATGAACAAAAGCAATCATTAAAATAAATTTATATTATATTCTATTGGTCTGCCATGAACCCCTCAAAGGTTTTCATTTTCTCTTAATTTCTTTTGGAAAAAATTTATTGTGAACTATCACATTATGCGCGAATTTAGTTGAATATAATTTTTTTCACAGATAACTCAACCGTTTGATTTAGCCAAATTCGTCATTACTTTATCAAACTTATTTGTTATCTTTTTTTTTCTTGTTATAATTATTGTTGATTGTGCACAGAATTGTAAGGATGTTGAAAGTAATAATTGAGTGCGCCCGCGCGCGCGTGAAAGAGAGTGAGAAAGGGAGCGAAAGTGCAAGAGAACATACGAAAAAATGCAAACATGACATATTATAAGAGGGAAAGAGATATATATTTATAGAGAAATATATATAGATAGAGAGATAGAGAAGATGTATCCGTCCAACCAACTATGACCCAGGCCTCCTGCCCATCTTCGGTAAGCACCAATCCACTCCTCCGTAGTCCTTTTAATCTACTGGTCCCGTTTAACCGTTTTCATTATGCCCTGATATGTGTTTCTCTTTTTCTCTGCTTCAAATACTTGTTTATTATATATAGAATCTATGTGAAAATTATTAATTTGCGCTTTTTTATCGAATATTTAATTACCTTGTCATGCCTATATCTTTCACCACAATTATCCATGTCGGCTTACCAAGTCTTGTTCTTGTTCATATTATCCAGCATTTTACCGAAATTCCTGTGTAATCATTGAAGAAAAAAAATCATAGAATGTTCATATAAGTCATAACTTTGAACTTTTGAGATTTCGATAAATGTTCATATAAGAAGAAACAAACATACCAAACTTGTATGCAAAAACAAAAACAAAACAAAAATATCTTTTCGCGTCTTGTAGAAGTTAGTTCTTTATGTTAGATATTGAATGATTACCATTTGAATTGACAATGATATTAATTTTGTTTCAGGATATCAATGGAGACGGCTGGCATGGCGATGCCTCCATATCATTTCATTGCTCCAAATCACATCGTCAAGTCACCGATTCATTAAAAGTCGCAGTTGTTTTCAACGCCCATACTCAGTGGCAATTTTACGATGAAGAGACAGGGCGGGTGTGGGTGACGAGTCTACAAAGGCGAACTAAGAAATGAGTTGAATAAATGCAAATTCAACATATATGGTTGGTCGATAATTTTCGTAGGAAAGCAAATGGCGAATGAGAGAATGAAGTTTAAATACACAAATTCATCAAAACACAGATAAGAAAATGAAAAACATCAATGGGTATACATTCAGTATCCAGAGAATCTATTATACTTGGCCAAATTTCAATTGTCGAGGACTCGACCGACGAATTGTACAGGGAGAAGTCTAGAGAAGGAGTGGTTGAGGAAGTAAAAGGAAAAAAAAAATACATGAACATATTTAAAAGAAAATAATAGAGAGAATTAACTAAATAAGAAAATACAACAAAAAATTATTGGACGCCGTAGCCTCCGAGCTACAGCCGATTGGTAAAGGGAACAAGCCAAAGATACGTTAGTTTTCATTTTTATATTTACAAAAAAACAAAAAAATAAACGGGGAATTAAATAAATCTCTAACAACACAGTGGGGGATGAGGAAAATAAAATAATTACATTTATGAAAAAAATGACGGTAAAACTGAGGTAATAATAATTATTTAGGCCATACGTTGGCAATTTCTGCAATGCACGGAACTCCGTAGCGCAAAAAAAATATATTGACAGGCGTTTGGTGATACTGGATGCGCAGGGTTGAAAGGCGAGTTGGTCAAGATGTGAATAATAATAGAAAAAAAAAACGCAAGGTGTTTGATAAGACAATGCAAATGACTTCGGACAGACAGGGTCAACCGAGAAAGAGATGTAAAATTTCCACAGTCTCGGCGTGATAATGCGCTTTTACTTCTGGGATTTACCTTTTTCAGTATCTACCCAACTCAAATTTTCTCTGTCCCATCTACCCGCGTCTAACGAACATGCCCCCCCCCCCCCCCCCCCCCCCCCCCCCCCCCCCCCCCCCCCCCCCTCCCCCTCCCCCCCCCTACACTCCAACCCA